>CM027850.1:35288282-35653061 GCA_016097595.1 Eucalyptus pumila | reverse complement strand
CATGGCCAGGAGCTTATGTTTATGATTCTTCCATACAGGGAAAATAGGTCATAGAGGGAAGAAATGTGTTCTTAGTACATATTATGAATACTCCAAAGGGCAGTGCGTTATGGACTGCTGATGGAAGTGTGACCAAATGGATTAACAAGATGTCGCCCTTGAGAACGATTTTCCTAGTAGAGGTGAGATTGATAAGGACTTCCAACATGTGGAGATGGAAGATCTTAATAACATATCACTAATGTTGTGTAGGAAATGAAGATTTAGCTCAACACATAAGACCTAGTGAGTGTTAGACACTTGACGAATTAAATTCAGGAGAAATTCAATTGCGTAAATTGTAAAAGTATTCCCCATCGTTGTTTTGAGATTGAAGGGGAAGCATTTATGATTGCTAAAAAAGACAATACCGAGCCTAAGACTATTCAAGAGGCTCTCTCATCCTCTGATAAGGAAGAATGTAGAAAAGTTTTGGAAGATGAAATGGAGTTAATAAGGGCAAATCATGTCTAGGACTTGGTTGATCTACCACCCAACGCAAGGCCATTGGAAACAAATGGGTCTTCAAGATTAAGCGAAGGGCGGATGGATCAATTGAAAAGTATAAGGCTTCTTTGTGGTGAAAGATTATACTCAACAATAGGGTATAGATTATGAGGAAACCTTTTCACCAGTTATAAGGTTTGTCTCAATACACCTTATCCTAGCCATCGTTGTACATTTGGACCTTGAATTACATCAAATGGATGTAAAGACAGCATTTTTCAATGGAGAACTAGATGAGAAATTCTATATGAAGCAGCCAATAGGTTTCATAGCTAAAGGTCAAGAGCATAAAGTTTGCAAGTTTCATCGCTCAATATATGGCCTTAAGCAATCATCTAGACAGTGGTATCTTCGTTTTTATCGAGCCATAACCACTTTTGGTTTCATGATAATCGAAGAAGATCATTGTGTATATGTCAAGTGGTCCGAAAATAAATTTGTGATTTTGTCACTTTATGTGACGGATAACTATTGCTGGAAATGACAAGGTTTTCGTTATCATCATAAAGAATGGTTAATCTCCAATTTTGGAAATGAATGAGATGGGAGAAGTTGTTTATATATTGTAGAGTTAAGATCGAAAGAGATCGGACAAGGAAACTCCTTACTTTATCATATGAGTCTTATATTATGAAGATTCTTCAACGTTTCAATATGCAGCATTGTAATCTCATTGGTACTCTTGTCATGCAAGGTGAAGCCTTAAGCATTAAGATGCGTCCTAAGATTTCAGAAGAAATTAAAGAGATGGAACCGCTCCTTACACTAGTGCAATCGGAAGTTTGATGTATGCTATGATGTGTACCGAATCCGACATATGTTATGCCGTGTGGGATTGGTAAGCCCATATAAATTAATCCAGGTCAAGTACACTAGAAAGCAATGAAGAGAATCCTAAGATATTTGAAGGGCACCATGGACCATTGACTTGGTTACCAAGGGAATGATTTATGCCTATTGGGCTATTCAGATGCCGATTGGGGTGGAGACCTAGATGAGCATAAATCGACTTATGGATACGCTGTTCTGCTAAATGGAGGTGCGATTTCTTTGAATAGCAAGAAACAAACATGCACAGCCTTATTTACAATGGAAGCATAATTTATTGCATGCTCACGCAGTGTAAGAAGCAATATGACTAAAATGTTTCTTTGAAAATTTAGCCACTGTCACTAAGGTTCCAAGACCAGTGATAGTTTATTGCGATAGCTTCAAGCAGCCATTGCCTATGTGAAGGATCCCAAGTATTATGGAAGGACGAAACACATTGACATAAAGAACAACTTTCAGAGATATTATAACGCATAAAGAAGTGATCCTACAATATATTTTAACCAATAGAATGGTTGCTGATCCATTTATGGTTGTTGTTCCTAGAGACATATTCTTGACCCACAGGATGTCACTTAGGATTACATAGAATATGATATGTGTTATTGTAGAGGATCATTGGTTTATGTATATGTGGACATATGTATTGTACTTGTTTGTTTATTGATGACTTGATATTTTATCAATAAGTACAAATCCATTATGAGACTAGCACAAGAACACATATATTATTGAAAGTATGTCAGCAGGCAATGATTGGCTCACTTACACGAGCAATTGCCTCAAGTGCTATAATTAGCAAGTTGAGATGAGACATTATGTACAAATAAATGCTAAAGAGCAAGTGTGGTACATAAAATAATATGTCGCCTTGATTGGAGTCAAGATGAGGTCTATGATTTGTTTATAACAAGACTGAACATGATAGTCCCACAATCATGTATGCCCGCAATATGCCGGATGTGAGTACTTAATTGGGCTTATAGAAAGCGAGTTGATATAGCACTCGAGCTAAACATGAGTATGTGAGAATCATGTGACAATGTTTAGGCTAAGATCCGTATAGTAGATATATTTAAATTATGACATACGCTTTTATCAAAAGAGAAATCCACTATAGCATGTAATTCATACTACATGTGCATTGTAACGACAATAAGGGAAGGTGAGTGAAATTATCCCTATTTACTCATTGTGTGAGCCATTGAGGTAATTTATAATTTACCTCATTTCGTGTCCTATGTTATTTCTGACTATGTTCTCGAAATGAAAGATCAATGTTGCTACTTTAACATGTTATCAGCGGGTCATGAATAGATATGGCCTTATGGGACGTGTCTAGGAAAGCAGTTGTTCTAAAATAGAGGAAACATGAATGCGAATGAAGACTATTGTTGTTTTACATCTATCACATGTATTTACTGGTTGACCAATTATATTGCATTATGTGGTTGCGGATATAATTGTAAATACATGGTGTTTTTGAGAATAGTCAAGTATAGCCTTTAAGGGATATGTATACTTAGACTGATGTAACAAAATATGTATGGGGCATTGTGAGACATCGATTGTTTATTTCTTTTCGGGGTTGTAGCCATTATGTCATCTCTAACAAGTGCATAATTTAAGCTCCCAAGTATAGGTGTACTCACTGGTCGCACGGCTTACTTGCCAGTATGAATTGTTCTATAAAGTTGATAAATGTTGAACGCCTTAAATTTTTGAAAGAGAGCTATCAAGCCCATCATGTCCGAGTGGGAGATGTAGTATTTTATTAATTAATATGTCTATGATGGGGTGCGATTGGCACATAACATTTCGCCTTGATATGCTATGATGAAGGGGTGTGATGGGATCATATAAAAGACCACTGAAGACAACCATTAGACTGGTTGGATGTACATACGCTCATAAAGTTTTCTTCCTTTCTCTCCCCTTTCCATCAAGGTGTTCCATTTCTTCTTTACGAGAACAGTTTGCATTTACGCCGTGGAAATTTGATACTTTCCTCGTGATCGCATTCGGACCAACGTGAGGTATTTTGTTCGTGATTCATCCGCAATTCAACAATCATTTCGGGTCAATTATTGTTTGCGTATCGAATAAAGGTAAGTCATCTTCCGCCGACTTGATTTCCAACATCTACTTTACCTACTTCGTATTGAGTTGTCAACTTTATTTGCCTTGATTAGCAACCTCTTACTAACGCTTTTTAAATGTTACAAATCTAAATTGGTATGATTCATCAAAATTTCTTCCATAACTGTATTGGTTTACCAACTCCAATTCGAGCTTTACTTAATTTTCCAACTTTTATTTTCCTTTTATCAACTTTTGCACGTGTTTTGTCACAACACATTAAATTTACCCGTCTTTTTTCCTAAAATCACCAACTTGATTTAAAGTCGATTACTAAAATTTTCCCTTTTTCGCCATTAGTTATGGGCTAGGGAAGCACCGACACTCTCTAAAAGCCTTCGTCGTGTTGGATACTTTGACACGTGTCCGACATTCTCGGAAATTCTCTTACACTCAATTAACACGTGTTGGAAAATCTGACACATAGTCAATTTTTTTACACTCTTTGACACTTGAGTAAGAATTTCATCATGCGAGTTTTCGACACATGATTCTGACATACGAGGTCAATTTTAAAATTTTCAATAAATGAAAGATCAAAATATATATGTGAAAGAATAAAAATTGATAATAAAAATAACAAATTTGGAAAGAAGGAAAACCTAACATTTTATTCTCCTCTTTTTTACATTCACTTTCCATGATATACAATTTACCCACAAGTTTTTTCTTTTTTCTTTCGACACGTCTAAGACGCGAGTCGAGAATGTGAGTAGGGGCATGCAAAATACCCATGAACCGCGACGATCGCCCGGAACCGACCAAAACCACCCGGAACTGGCGGTTCTTGAACCGGTGCGGTTCCAGGTTTCAATTTATGGAATCGGTGGCGGGTCCGGCTCCGGTTCCATGGGCGGATCCGCTCACCCGCTCACTCGAACTGGACTGGAACCTTTTTAATATTAAAAAAAGAAATTACTAAAAGAAACCCTAGATCTCATCTCACTCCCTTCGTCATCCATTATCTCTCTCTTCCTCGGTTCCTCCTAATTCTATCGCCATTTCGGTTAGTGTTGACGTCGCCGCCACTACTCCTCCACCGCTGTCTGTCCTCCCCTCTCGCCGGCCGCCACCCGCCACAGCCGCTGCTCCTCCGCCTCTACTGTCCTCTCTCTCTCTCTTTCTTCTCTCTCTCTCTCTTTCTCTCTCTCTCTCTCTCTCTCTCTCTCTCTCTCTCTCTTCTTTCTTCTTCTTCTCTCTCTCTCTCTCTCTCTCTCTCTCTCTCTCACTGAGCCTAATTTCCTTGGTTCTATCTTGCACCCTGGATCGAATTCTTAGATGGGCTTTGTTTTTTGTTTTTGTGAAGGAGGTGTGTCGGGGTGCTCTTTGGAGTGAGAGCAGAGGCAAGAATGCAATTCTGGGAGGTGGAGCGGTTTTGCTGCGATCGCCCCAACCCTATTTTGTAGGTTCTTGCTTGTTGCGAAAGTTCTTTCTTTCTCCCCACCCATGATGTGCAATTCTTGATTTTTGTTGGAATCGTAGGCGGGGAACTGTTATTTCGAAATGCTTGATTTTGGAGCTCGGGGACCGCTCTAAGTCAACTCCCAAGCAATAATCTTCATATGCGTTAAGTCTATTATTTCAAGAAGATACACGTAGGTAGACATCACTCGACATAGCGCTTTGCATGTGTAGATCGTATTTGTAAATTTGCTGCGTTTACTTCTCCCGCCATCCACATCTCCACGTACTTAAATTTGGTTTTTCTTTCTTTGACTTGCTTTGATGTCACGTAGTCGTTTTATGTTGAAAACCAAAATTGTTTCGCATCAAGATTGGTTCCATGCATCCTACTGGGAACCAGACTGGACCGGCAGTCCAGTTCTCGGGTGGATCCATGCAACAAACGGGTAGATCCCGGTTCCAATTTTTTGGAACCGGTCCTTAGCGGGCGGTTCCTGGTTCTAGGTCGGGAAACGCCCGCCGGGACCATGCACACCCTTAAAAGTCTATTACTTTTTTTTTTCTTTCCAAATTTTATGGATTTATTAAAATGGAGATGAATTTGTCAAATTGAAACAACAAAGGATATTAATATATGGTGAATTAATGTTTTCAATGTAAATTTATTTTAGAATTTTATTATCATCTATTTATTTGTGAATTTGAATCAGATTAATAATAATTTATTTATATATAAAATATACATATGATATACAACGTGTCCCAATGTGTCGGAATTCTTAATTTTTTTGAGAAATGACGTGTTGGCATATCGTGTCGTCTGTCGCATGCCGCGCGTGTTGATGTCGGTCTTTACTTAGATTACGGGTTACCAACTCTTGTTTGATTCATTTACTGAATTTACTTTTCTTTTAATCATTAACTTTTATTATGAAAGCAAGCTGAATAGCACCATTGAACTGCGCTATTAATATGCAACTGGCAGAGAAGCTTGCGTAACAAGTCCACAGAGACCGCCTTGGACACCCAAGCTCCGTAGCATTCTCATGTATCCTTTCTCGCCCCAAGTCTCGCCCCACGAGTTCTTGAGCAGCCAATAGTTGACACCGTCGGGGGTCTTCCCATATCTGACGATTGCAACGGTGTGGCTAGTGGTCCCCCACAAGGGCCATTGAAGACGCCCCCACTGTACTGCTTGAATCTAGGGCTGGCACCCTCGATGGTGACCGAGACCGATTGCCTCACCACAGCTTGCAATAGCAGGTCTTCACTCATGGGGATCTTCTCATAGCCTTTTCACCGCGCTACAGCAATGGAGGCGGTTCGCTCGCCGCAAGTGCCCTCGACACCACTGTAAGGGTAATTGCTTTCATAGGTCATGCCATGGTTTTGGGCAATGTATTCGTAGGCTAGGTACATCCAACCCCACTCGCATCCGTACTTTTGTTTGGAGCAGTCAATAAGCTATTGCTCGGACAAGTCGACTGGTTTACCTGTCTTCATCGCTAGAATCGATTCCACAGTTGCAGTCACTGTGAATGCCCAGCAAGATCCTATTCAAGAATTAAAATGAGAAGCGCAATGGTGGTTTTGGCTAGTGTATGTATGCAGATGGAATAAACACCGGAATTAGCTTGATAGTGTATGATTCGGAGTCACTAGAATTAAAGTTATGCCGAAATATTTCTCACATGCTACTTGCGGTTAGTGCTGCAATAATGTAATTCAATTGGCAGCATGCAACTATGTGGTTCGAATTACTTTAGATGACCTATTTTGAATTGGAACCTGATTTAGTTTTATGGATTCAATTATGCGGTTTGAATTAAACCAATTATGAAATAGTATAATTTTTCTGCCAATAGATCCATTGAATCCCATAGTCCCGAGCCACCCAGAGAGAAATGTGTTAACGTAGTGAAAAATCCATTGTCTCTTATCCACCATCTATAATATATTACACATCATTATTGTTAAAAATGTTTTATTGAGCTTAGGTAGCACATCTGTTGATTGTTTTCGAGGGCTACAGAGAATATTCATTGTTTCATATGAAAAAATTGTACGCAAACAAAGCCACAAGACAAGAAAATATTGGGTTAAGGACCTCGGAGGATTATATTGTTTCGCTTGCTTTGAAATAAAAAGAAAAAAAATCACAAGACCAGAAAATAACGTGCCTTTGGACAATAATATAGTATGATTTTGTTACTCTCTTACCGCATTCTCCCTGATCTTTATGCTGCCAACAACTCCTTTCTCGACCCAGTTTAAACTATCCGGGACTTGAGTAGTACTGTACTTGAAAGTGGTGGCCGCGGATGAATTCGAGCTCCTCGACGTCGCTCTAAACCCGGTGTATCTCGGGACAAACTCTTCCGTGGTCAAATCCGAAAATTGGTTCAGACCCACTTTGTAGCTCTGATTAGCCGCTTTGCTGTTGAAGTCTGGATGAAGCGCAAGGTCTCTAGGAAGATCCCGTACCGCTTCTCCTTCTCGAGATTATCCTTGTAAATCCGTCCGTGGCGGGCCATCCACTGCTCGAATTCGGCCAATGTGGAATTCGGGGGCGTCACGGCCGAAGTCCAAGCCCCTGCACATAACCATACCATCAACATGTAGACCCCTATTTGCCTCTCGAGCCATGGAGCCATTGTCGAATGCCGAAGCGTATCAACGATGGATTGATGGCTTGGTACTGTGCTTTGGGCCAATGTAGAGAAACATGAGCAAGCCACGTTAATTATATATCCTCAAGATTATGGTAATAAACCATGGAACTTTGCTAATAATCTGGTCAGTCATTTTCTCTTCTTTTTCTTTGCCAAATGAATGCTACTGTTTAGGTAAAAATGTGAATGTTACACGATTGTGAATTGTCTATACATGTCAAGCCATGTCTATTTGTAGACCCTCATGAGCAACTTGATTACTCATGGAACTTTGCAATCGATCCAGTCAGGATTCATTTCCTTCACTGATTAGCTTTTGACCTCTTCGTTTTCTTTCCGAAATGAATGCTGATGTTTAGGTTCAAAACCGAATGTTTCGCAATTGTAAGTTGTTTATACATGTCCACTCGAAATAAAATTGCAGGTTTGTAGATGCATACTTAAAGCAAATCGGATGTGGATGGTCTAGCTAACAATCAACTGGATAGAATCAAATTTCCCAGTGTGTATAGCTTAAATTGACGGGGTATTTTTTTTAAGGGTGGTGCTATTTCCAATCCTTATGCGTATATTTGGTCATCCGGGTTTTTAATTTGAATGACTGAATAGGATAAGATATGGAATCCTGGGATTTTTTATATATCATATTCATTGTTTGGTAAATCGCAATATTAAAGTTGGATATGTTTACATCATATCATGTACATATATATATATATATATATATATATATTTACATAAACGGCATATCATTATAAATGAACCTAATATATGATTAAGTCCACCCATTTTACCAAAAAGAGAAAATTGCCCTCTATTATTCAATTCCAATTTAAATTAAGGATCCTAAATTTATTTCTACATCTATGTAGGATTAATTTACCATAAATAATAATTTCATATGTTTAATTTTTGTTTAAAGCAAATTTTCCATATGTATTAAAGGCACTATGTCTTTTTTTATTGTTAGATATTACTTCCATACTAATATGTTTTATCAAAAGAGAAATATCAAGAAATATCAAATAAATCTATTTCTTTTCCACATTGTCAATCATATTTATGGATAAATTGTTAAGTAAATTAATTTGTTAAATAAAAAATTGCACAAAGTAAGATTTTTTTTTCTGAAATTGGTAGTGAAATATCATTATTTTTTATTAACAAAAATTAAAATCATCTATGAACTATTTATAGAAAAATATCAAGATACCTCATTGTGTATAATTTTTAGTGTATTTCTATATATTCCTCCAACGTCTTAAATGCTATGTATAAAAGCATTCATTAGTATAATAAGGAAGAAGATTAGTAATTTGAGATATATATTTTAGAAATGCAATTTATATACAATTCACCAAGAAAGTGAGCTTTTGAGATAAGAGGGCCAAAAAATAGATAATTTGTTATAAGATAAATGATGAAGAAGGGAGTTCTTAGTTTTATACTATATCAAAGAATGTGACCCACCCTATTGTGGACAAGTTGGTTCGGGTGAACATGGAGGACGGCATCTCTCTCCAATGCCTCATTGGACCCGCCATGTTTAACAGCCCAAGCATCACCATAGGCCAAGCCTTCCTTCTTGCCCGAGAGAAGTACACTATTGGCGCCATAAGTTGTGTACGGCGCTGACTTTGGTGCCAAAAGTTTCCATCGGATTACTTAGAGGCGTGCATGACAAAATTTCTATTTCAGAAATTGATTTCTCAATTTCTATTCCCTACAAAAGTTTCTGAATAAAGAAACCCGTTTGATAACGACTCAAAATTTCTATTTCTGGAACAAAAATCCATTTGATAACAGAATAAAATTTTTATTTCTAGGAATAAAAATTCATTAGATAACAACATAGGAAATCCTCAAATACAAAATAATAGTTGAAATAATACTAAAACAACATAGGAAATCCTCAAATACAAAATAATAGTTAAAATAATACTAAAATAATACTAATACATTTCATGGAATTTCCGGCATATTATTATCCTTTGCCATTTTATTGGCAATGGTTTTCCTAAGCATATTTATTTGGTTTCCCTCCGGTCAATGTATTGTTTGCAAGCTCATCCTACGAAAGTTCGACAAGCATCGCGGAAGCATGAATATGGGTGCCATCAACTTAGCGCCTATATAGCCCTCTTATTTTATCAAAGACTAGTATTATACAAGATTATCAACAAAATAAAATTGATGGTGCAAAGGAATATATGAGAATTCTGCCTTGAAGTAACGTTTATGGTTAGGAACCAATCGGGGGAAGGTTGGTTTATTTTGATTCTCGAATTAAATCAGTCCAGCTTGCTCACCCTTAATTTTTTTATTGTTGCTCAATGAACCTTTAATGGCCCTCGATAGCAAAAGAGAGATTCTCTTGAATCTTTTGCCTTCGAATTAAAATTCAAGATTGTGTAACAATCTAATTATTTTGATTTTGCAAGAATTTTGAATCACGTAAAGAAACAAGGTTAAATTTCCAGGCACGTTTTTTATTCATCTATTGCGTAAGAACTTTTTCTTCAACTGGCCATGCGTGCCCTTTCTAGGAGGAAAGAGCCCCATTGTTTTTAAGTAAGCACTTAAGAACTTTGGTTGTTTTTGAAAATTGGGGACCCATTCAATTGCCTTTCATCCTAACGAGGAAGTTATAAAAAAAAATGAAAAAAAAAAAACACGAGCAAAATAAGAAAAAGAAAATTAGCAATAATTTGTGAAGTTGTGGTTATGAGTGAATTAAGTTAGTAAGAAAGCACAATGTTGTTTTATATGGTCTGATTTCAGCTTCGATTTCTATTTCAGAAACCGAGAAGTTAGAACTTGTAGCTTCGATTTCTTCGATTTCTCTATTTCGGAATAGAAATTTGTTTTAGAAATAGAGAAATCAAATTGCATTGCAAATGAATTTCTGTTCCAAACCTATTCCAGGAACGAGAAACAGAGAAATTGAGAAATAAAAATTTTGTCATGCGCGCTCTTAAGTGCTAAAAATTTTGACAAACGATCACTTTGGTGCCACCGTTGATTTGGTTGGCCGGAAATCCGACGTGGTAGTTTTTTATTAATTTTTGCCACTGGCGTAGATCGCCGGAGAATACAATCAGCATATAAAGATCAAAACGACGCCGTTTACCATTTTCCCCAAATAAAAAACCTAAATCCCCAATTTCGACTAGAACGGAAGTTGAAAAACCTAAATCCACAATTCGACCATTTCGAGTGCATACTTTGATTTTCTCCCAAAGTTATCAGCTCGCTCTTACAAATGGAGGACAGAAGCTTTAGCAGTGGCTCACATTCTATAGAAAAAAGCGAATTAGATGGTGAGTGTTATTGTTCTTGTGGGTTACCGAGTCCAAGAAGAATATCTTGGACTTGGTTGAATCCCGGGAGAACATTCCATGGGTGCGGCAGATATAGAGAAGGGTTGAAGTGCCAATATTTCAAATGGTTTGATAAAAAATTCTCTGATCAAGCGACAGAGGTGATATTGGAGCTACTTGAAGGCCGAAATCAACCTCCACCTACGTTAATGGACGAGTTAGAGGATATCAATTCAATGCAAGTTCAAATGAAGGGTTTAACATCTCTGGTGAACTATTTGAAGAGAAAGGTTTCAAGGTTGAAAATTGAAAGAAATTTTTATGGAGCGTTGATTATGTTCTTATTCTCATGGGTAGTTTGTTCAAATGTAAAGTGAGTAATGAGAAGAAGTTTGTATGTCTACCATAGTTGAAGACGTGGAATATGCACTTGTATTGGATTATTTATAAGTAAAATGTGTTTTTGGTTTGCTGCAATTTTTGTATGGAGCAGAAGGTTTTGTTGTTGTAATTTATGGGTAGAAATGCAAGGTTTGACTTGGAATGTATTAGTTGTGGGCATTTAAAAGTTTTGTTGTTTAGTAGTGTATTGTCAATATTTGTTTTAGTTAGTTTTTGCTTCAAATATAATGATTTGCTGCAATTTTTATTTTGTAATAGTTTGCTGCATTAAAAGCTTTTGGTAATGGTTGGCTGCATTTTTTATTTGGTAATGGTTTGTTGGTTTACTGGTTTGCTGGTTTACTGGTTTGCTGGTTTGCTAGTTTGTTGGTTTGCTGCAACTACAAACTATGGTGAAATTAAAGGATGGTGGCAAATTCACAATTTACCATTTCAGTGCCATAAGTTGTAAATAGTGATTGCTTGAGTGCCAAGTTTTTATAAAAGTGATCATTTAATTGCCAATTACAATTATAAAGTGATCACTTATGTTGCACAAGTTTTTTAAAAAGAACATGTTAATGCCAAACGTCACATTCCAAATGCACCTTGTTCTTGCACCTTATTCTTGCACCAGCTTGGGTTGCTGGTGCATCTTCTTACATCAGTCCATACAAGTGTTGATGCAACAAGATTTACCAACACCAAAAATGTTCTTGAGTAGCACATAGAACCAGAACCCCACAAATTCATTACAATCCACAACTTCAACCAACAATAGCAACATTGCAGTAACAACAAAAATAAAATATACAGCGTAATCTGACTTGCTAGCATTCTAGCCGAAACCAACACAAGAGAAAATAATCATTCCAATACTTGCCATTAACATTGATTGATTGTTTACAAAGGAAAAGAAAAACATATCTAACTTCACTCTCCAATCACCGAAAGTTTAGCACCTTCTTAAAAAAAACAATGGTAATATGTAGAAAGCAACTACCAACAATGATATAATATTCAACACCCTCCTAAAAAGAAAACATGAAAAGAGATCATGTCTAGCACCACATAAAAAGAGACCATGTCCAGTACCTTCCCATCAGTCAATATTGACAACACCATGATCTCCTTTTTCCTCTTGGAGCTTTGAATTGATTCATAATCCGAGCACTCTTTCAAACTGGATGTGTAGGTTCTTTAACTGGGCTTTATATCACCTTATTTTCCTTTTCCTTGTTTTTTACGACGGCTATTTTTATTCTAGCATGTGTCATGTGTTGGTTCTTTTTGGATGTCTGTTTTCGCAGCTATACTCGATGTCTTCTTTTTCTTTGGAGCACTCTTCTTTAGTTGCGCCCTTGACTCTTGAGTTGGTCCACTTTGAGAGAGAAGTACCTCCTAAGTTCTCACAGGCTACAAGAATATAGTGATATTGTCAACCAAATGAATTGAAGTACAACAAGTTAAATGCATGAGGCTTATAAATCTTACATTCAAAATAGTTATTCAAATACGTTAATCTGTGTAAATCCAATAACCATATTGCCTTAATCTTTTTCCAAGAGCCCCTTTTACTCACTAGTGCATCACATTCAGCAGCAACAATCCTTGTAGCAACCTCTGCAACTTGTGCAGTTGCTTGTCTTCTCACACGAGAAACATATAACAAAAGTAAATTTTAGCTCATAAAAGACCAAACACAGTGATGTACAACTTACAGGATATTTTTTCTCGTTTGCTTAATAGTGGACTCAGTTATTATTGTTGCTATCATGCCCATTCCAGTCCCTGTTCCTACACTTGAGCCTATGTCATGACCTTTTTCTAGCCCTTTAGTAGGCCTTACAACAACGTACCGTACTAAGATTATGACCAACTACAACGAATAATTAAACATCTACTCATTTTCATGGTGGAAACAAATAGAGAAAACTTCTCAAATTACAAGTGCATGACAGAGGAAAAGCACAAGAGAAGACAATACACATGGTCAACCATCAAACTCTATTGAATAAGAATTGCAAAGTTACTGAGATAAAGAGGATACTTACCTTACAGCATGGCTTTCTGTTTGTCCTTCAGTAGGCATTACAACAGGGCCTTCTGTCCTCCCTTTCAATAGGCCTAACAAGAAACTCTTCAGTAGGTCTTGTCCTTAGCACTGAATCAACTATTACATCTTGCTGTTGATACTGCTTTTTCATCACAACCTTTCTTATTGTGCCCTTCCTTGCGGCAATAGGAGTATTTCATCTTTGATCCAGTTCTACTCATCCTCTGACTTGATGCCTCTTCTGTTGCATTCTTCGTCTCTTTTTTGGTCTTCCTATTTGCTTCTTCAGCAATAAAGGTAGAGGGCTTTCATGATTTGTTGGCTCCAAAAATTTGCTGCTTTTAATAGGCTGCATCATGAATTGGTATGAAGCAAGGTATGAGCTTTTTTTTATACCAATCATCTAGGTAATCATCTGGGTTTTCTTGCTTCATCTGAATATCACAAATGGCATGGGCACAAAGAATTCCATTCAGTTGCCAAGCTCGGCATGAACACTTTCTTCTATCCAGGTTGACAACATACTTATCCTGATTTTGAATAATCTCATATCCATTATCTCCATTCCAAACTGGATGGCAAAATCTACTAGTAGCAATATTTGTATCCAATCTTGTCACAATCCTAAGGCCACAATCTCTACTCCATTTCGTATCCTCATTTTTTGCCTATGCAGTTTAGTCATAACCATAACTCGAATATCATCAAGCATACTGATGATTGGTTTGCACCTAGTCTCTAAAATTCTACCATTAAAAACTTCACTGAGGTTGATATCAATGGTATCGCGTTTGAACTCTTTGTTGAAGAAGGCTCGACACCATTGCTTAGCTTCTGTTTGGAAGAGTGCATCAAAACCTTCATTTGTCAGTTGCAACAATCCTTGTTTGGCTAATCTGAAATCAGCCACGTTCGTACTCTTTGCTATATGCCATAACTACTTTTGCAACCTATCTTTTTTGAAGTTCCTCGACTAGTTTGCATATATGTGCTTCGCGCACATTCTATGCTCAGCATGTGGCACTAACTCAGCTAATGCAGGAATAAGTCCCTATAAAAATTCAAACCAATAAATACATGTTAGGAAAAATATGCAAGTGATTGATATTAAAAGGAAGTGAATTAATTGGCAATGAAATTACCTTCTGTTGGTCACTCATGAATGCCTATCCTTCCCCATCGGTTATCTCAAGGTCAGCCATTAGATTTCTTAGGAACCAGGACCAAATATCATTCTTCTTTATCTTGACCACCGCCTAAGCTATTGAGAATATTTGATTATTGGCATCTCTCCCCACATCAGCCAACAACTCTCCTTGCATAAACCATTTAGAAAGCATTCATTCAATCCTATAACTCTTCTACAACTAGCCAAAAAGCCTTATTTGCATGCTTCAAAACAGACATAAAATTTATCAAATCTAGGCTCAAGATCAGGGAGTGGCTTCTCCACAACCTCTACATATACCATACTAGATGGGTTTTGAAACACGCATTCACTAGCATAATCCCATACCTGCGCATATTCTTCTTCATACCCACCCATCAATATCTTCATCACCATCATCTTAGCTCTCTTACATTGATTCCTCGACACACTAACCCCCACTTGCTTCTTCACTAACTGTTGAAATTGATGACTCTTGATCTCGGGCATTGCTTTGATAGTATTGAAAAAATGCTTTGTTAACCACACACTTGTTATCCTTTTATTGTTAAAGATAATTGGACAAGTATGCTCCTCTTGGAAGGACCTAATCTAGAATGACCCATTCTTACTCAGTGCGTCATAGAGCTTCCACGAACAATTGGGTTGTGAGCACTTGGCTCTCACAAATTCCTTCATGTTTCTAATGAATTAATGCTCCTCTGTTCACCAATGGAGTTTTTCACAACAACTTTCTTTAACTATTTGGCATCGTCAAATTTCATGCCCACCGACAAAATAGGTTTATAAACAGTCGAATCATAACAAATGTACTTACTTTTTCTTTGACGAGTAGGTTCTTCATCATTATTGTTAAGCTCATTTTTTGAACTAGCAACTTGATCACCGTAACTTTCTTCATCTTTACTTCTATTACCTTCAGCTAGATCTCCATCCCTATTTACTGGTTCGGGCCTCTTTTTGAAGGTGCAAGTTTTTTTCTCAGAAATTCCCTTTGTTTTTTTCTTGACTGTGCGAGTTCATCATCTTCTTCGTCACTTGGGAAATTTACTCAAGCCAAAAATCCATCTTCTAATTCACTGAATAAAGCAATTTTCCATTCTAATTCAATGAAGTTTTCATCGCTCACATCTTCACCCAAGATTTCAGGACATCTCTCTCTTTGTTCATTTTTATCAATATGACTTCTCTCCCTCTCATTTTGCCTTTCATCTAACCTAAACTCATCCTCGACCTAATTACTCGCTTGAATAGGATCCCTCACTTCTCCTCCTTCAGTGGTGGTCTGCTCATTCTCATCCTCATCCTTATCCCCACCATCCTCATCATCATCCTCATCCTCATTTTCATCCTCACTATAATACTCAACATATATCTTAGCTTTTTCACCGTGAAGATAATGGTAAATGATATCCTAAATACCATTATCATCATTAAAAAATCTCAACCCATCATTCAAATCCTTCCCAGGAACGCAGTAATGTAGTTTTTGTATTTTGCATCGTAAAAAATATACTAAATCCCTCAGAAAATCAATATATGTGACATAGATAGTACCTTTATTTCCACCACTATATTCCCTATCTTTAGTGCCAATAACAAACTCTCCATCATAGCAAACAATGACGCCTACCTGATTCGCGTCTATGTCGATGTTGCACCCAATGAAAAAAAGAAAAAGAAAAAGAGTCATTGTTGTTTGGTTGGGACCACATGATAGAATCGACAACTTCACATGTAGGTCCTTGTTAGAAACAAATGCGACTAAAATCTCCTCAATTCAGTGCATTTATAAAAACAAAAGAAATCGAATTAAATAAACAAAGTAAGGTCCCTACCACCCATTTTTCAATTTAATCACATTTACATTCGGTCCCCTAGTCTAATTAATTAAACAAACAAATTCGGTGCTACCACTGTTTCCCTCCGAGTCAAGCCTCTCGGTGCCTTATTTTTCTATTCGGTCCCCACAACAGAAAACGAACGAACGATTGAAGAATCAATTTTTCTATTCCATCTCCATAAAAATGACATCCCACCACTTTCCTCACTAATTTCCCCCTGAGTCGAACCCTCAATTTTCCTTCCACGCCCTAATTTGCCCATCGGAACTCTAAATTTTTCGCTAAATTGACCCACGTAGAGAACATGACAAACATGAGTGAGCGAGAGTTGGGGACATAGCTAGTGAACGATTGTGAACGATAGCGCAACTACAGCGGTAGCCGAGCAACGGCGGGCGAGCGACGGTGGGCGAGTGAATGACAGTGGGTGAACGATGGTGGGTGAGCGAGCTACATTCGGCGTCGAGAATCATATATGAACCTTATTTTACTCCCTCTTTAGTGACATCAATTTTTGCTATGGAGCAACACGACGTCATTTTTTTTTGTGAATCCATGGTGGATGGCAAGAAACGACGTTGTTTCTTATGAAGAAAGGAAAACGGTGTCGTTTTATGCCATCCACCGTGGACAATCTTAAGCCATGTCAATTTTTTAAAAAAAATATAAAAGTCACGTAATCATTTTGGCCGGAATTTTTTGCTAGTAGCACAAAAGTGATCGTTTTTCCTCCGACTTGTACTTAAGTGATCCAACGGAAATTTTTGGAACTAAAGTGAGCATCGTACACAACTTATGGCACCAATGTTGTACTTCTCCCCTTCTTGCCCTAAAACAGCACACAATGATCCCACTGTGGCTTGCCTGCCGCGACTCAAGTACCTGTTCTTGAATGGCAATGGCTTATTTGGAGTCCATTATCAACATTTTCCATAGTATGGACATCACCAAAAAAAAAAAAAAAAAGAGTTTACTCTCTCTATCTCTCTCTCTCTCTCTCTCTCTCTCTCTCTCTCTCTCATATGAACTTTAAAACCTAAATTATAGCAATTTACCAAATTTTTTAGATTAAAAGCTTATCAACTAGTTTTGGATTACCAACAATGCTTTGAATTAGTTACGACCATTTTCTACTTTACCTACTTTGTATTGAGTTGTCAACGTTATTTGCCTTGATTAGCAACCCCTTACTAATGCTTTTTAAATGTTACAAATCTAAATTGGTACGATTCATTAAAATTTCTTCCATAACTGTACTAGTTTACCAACTCCAATTCGAGCTTAAATTAGTTTTCCAACTTTTTCTTTTCCTTTTATCAACTTTTGCACGTGTTTCATCACAACACATTAAATTTGCCTTTTTTTTTTCCTAAAAATCACCGACTTGATTTAAAGTCAATTACCAAAATTTTCCCTTTTTGGCCATTAGTTACGAGCTAGGAAGCACCGATCTATGAAAACCTTTGTGTTGTGTCAGACATTTCGACATGTGTCTGTGTGGCATCCCAAAATTCAAAGCCAAGCCATAAGGTGTGTTAAAGTCTCTAATTATGTGATAGAATTTCCATGGCTTATGCTTTAGCCATTAGTCTTTTAATTAGATGATTTGTGCATATGAGTGTGGAAATTTAAATTCGATAGATTAATAATTTATGCTAGGCCATGTACTTTATAAATTAAATTTCAATAAATAAAATGTCGCAAGACTTTGGCCAAGATGAAAATTGAAATTAAAAAATATTTATAGAAGAATTTCAAAAAAAAGAAGGGAAAAAGGGATTAATTTTTGAATGGGCCTTAGGCCCATTGGCCTAAGCTTAATGGGCCAAGTCAACCAGCCCAATAGAGGCCCAAGAGAAGTGGTCGCCGGCCATAAAGGAGCCCAAGCCCAAGAAGCCCAACTCCAAGGCCCATGATGCGTGCAATTGGACAAGTGGCAAAGGGGAAGGCCATGCGTTGGTTGGTTTTTAGGCAATCTCATGATTACTAATCATGAGAAGTTGGGGAAATAAGAAGGAAGAGAGAGAGGGTGGCCGGCCATTTGCTCACCCAAGGAGAGAGAGAGAGAGAGAGAGAGTTGTGCGAGAGAGGAGGAGCGGCCGAGAGAGAAAGGAGGAGGGAACCACCATGTTCGCCGCCGTTCGCCGTCGACCGTCCATCCTAGAGGCAAGTGGGAGTCCTCTAGCTTCTCTTGCATGCTTGTATGTTGTTTGCATGTTGAATCTTTGAGTGTTTAAGTGAGAAAACCGAAGCATGGATGATGCATGTTGGAAGGTATGGCTGTTTGTGTTCGGACCGTGTGAGTCAGAAAATTTTTTGAGCTTGCATGTGTGTTTAGAGTCCGATTTTGGCTTTGATTTCTTCATGAGAGTTGTAGCTAACATATTGAAATACAACATACTGAAATTTCGTGAAAAATGATGGATATTTGAGGGGTTAAAGTCTTATTCTACGGAGACCTCAGATCTGGAGATTTTTTACTGACCTCTTGCTAGATTCGTGGTTGCATGTTGGTTTTTGTTGAGAATCTCACTTCGGTTTCTTCATGAAAGTTGTAGGAGACATCTTAAACTATAACATACTCAATTTTTAAGTGAAATGAACAAGTTTAGCCTAGTAAATCGACTAGATCTTGAAGAAGATGACTCTGGTGATGTATTTTGAGATACCCGAGACTTCAAGGACCTAAATGATGACTATATTCTGGTTATTTGACCTAGATCTCTTCATGAAACTTGTATAGGACACCTTGATTTATAACATATATAAATTTCATAGGAAACGAAAGAGAATAGGTAGGTGCAATCTCAATATTTCGGAGATGTGTACACTGGTCGATGCGGTAATGGATCCAGAAGCTTCGTGAGGTTGTATAAAATAATCTAAAAAGAATCTGGCTTGGAGTTCTGCCTGAAAGTTGTGCAAAAATTTCTTGGCTATTACTCTGTAAAATTTCGTAATTTTTGGAGGCCTTATGGATATTTAATCGAATTTATTCGGAAACTGTGCATTATGGTTTTATCCGAATATTATGTGCTGTTTTGTGGAAATTATGAAATTGTGAGAAATTCAATTTGGCCATGAATTTTGCATGAAATTGTCATCCTATTGGTTTGTTTAATGATTGCCTGAATTTTTATAATTTTGGGAATTTATAGATATTGAATTGAATATTTATAAAAAAAATAATAAAATAATAAAATAAATAATAAAATAAATGGATTATTTTATTGGCCATAAATTCCATTGATTTTATTAATAAATAATTATGCATTGTTGCATGTATGATGAGATATTGGTGTATGTATGACATTGAATTATGATGCATGTGTGCCAAGTATGACTTGTTTGATGTCATGCCATATGCCATGTTAAATTGAGATCAAAATAATGGTAAATGTCGATAATGATAAGTGAGGAGGTGATTGTGGTGGAGGATGAGGCCGAATGTACAGAGATGCATGCCGAATTCCCGGGAGATTCAGGATGCCCGAAATGTGGGGGGAAGCCTTGTCGGAGGTCTTTGCCCAAGGGAATGCCTCGCGATGCCGTGGATTTGGGGTGCGGGATGCCCGACCAGGGAGTGTACATGCCGGAAGCCCTGTCGGAGGTTTCTGCCCGAAGGGAATGCCTCGTGATGCTAGTTGAGATGCGAGATGCCCGGAATTTGGGGGGCCAGATGCCCGGTGGCCTGGGAGGCTGAATGCCGGAAGCCTCGGAGGTCTTTGCCCGAAGGGATGATGAAATTGATGAATTGAGAAATGGGTGATGTGGTGATCAAATTGAAAGCTAAAAGTGGAAATTAAATCATGACATGATATGCATGATATGATATGCATGATGATATGCATGGTAATGATGATGATTTGTGATGTGAAATAATGATGATCACCCATGATATGATATGCATGATGATATGCATGGTAATGATGATGATATGTGATGTGAAATAATGATGATCACCCATGATAAGACACGCATGATGATATGCATGGTAAGGATAACGATGATGATATATGATATGGCTCGATGACATGTGTAATGTGATGATGTCATGATGATGATGACATGTATGATACAATGATGATACACATGAATGTGTTATAAGTTGATATGATGATGCATGATAGTATGCGCATGGCTTTAAGGTAAGTAATGCCTGCAATGCATGTATGATTTGCATGATAGTATGCGCATGGCTTTAAGGTAAGTAATGCCTGCAATGCATGTATGATTTGCATGATACATTGAGTTGTTATTGGATTTCCCTATCTGCTAAGTGGTTGTACTCACCCCTTTGGGGACTAACATTTCAAATTAGAAGTATGCCACTTCCTGCCGTCACGCGGGGGGTATTTTACGGTCTACCATCCGATGTAGAGGTCGAGTGTGTTGAGATAGACTGTCCCTCTATTCCTGGACTGACTTTTATTCGAGTACGCTGTCTAGTGATGTACGACGTAGGCCTGGCTGGGGGCCCTGTCATTCAGGAGTTCATATCCGTACACGTTCGTCGGGATGGAGCGATGCGAGGGATGTTGCCGCCGCCACCGCTTGATGCACCGGGTTGGGTGTGAGACCCGTGCGCGACGAGTAGGAGCCCTTTCTTTTTGGGGATAGTTAGCCGACACCGATGATGGGGAAATTGTGCACGTGTGATGTAGAGGGTCAAGGTTTCTTTTTGAGGTTTTAGGCTGGATGTGGCTGAGTCCTAGCTTTTCCTTTTTGTTGTATCGACCCAAAAGGAATCACATCATGAAATATATGTAAATAAAGTGTCGTGGCTTGTTTATAAAATGATGGTGATTAGTGGTGTGTATTTGTATCATGGTTGGTAGGGGGAGAGATGTGATGTTTTAATTTGCTTCCGCTAATGAGTCGTGCTGGGACCACTTTGTTAAAAAAAAAAAAAATTGTGTGTCTACGAATTAGGACACTTCTTCAAGGAGAAAAGTAATAAGGTGTAGCATTGGCGCTGGTGACGACCCGCAAAGGGTTCGGGATGTCACAGTCCAACACTCTTGGACACTCTTCGACACTAGGTCAACACATGTCGGAAAATCCGACATCTAGTTAATTTTTTCGATAATCTTTGACACTTGAATCGGAATTTCGACATGAGAGTTTCCAGCACACGATTCCGACATATGAGGTTAATTTTAAAATTTTCAATAAATGAAAGATCAAAATATATATGTGAAAAAATAAAAATCAATAATAAAAATAACAAATTAGGAAAGAAGAAAAACCTAATATTTTCTTCTCATCTTTTTTTACTTTCACTTTCCATGATATACAATTTATCCCCAAGTTTTTTCTTTTTCTTTCGACATGTCTCGATACGCAAGTTTAGAATGTGAATTGCTTTTCTTTTCTTTTTTTTCCAAATTTTATGGATTTATTGAAATGGAGATGAATTTGTCAAATTGAAACAACGAAGGATATTAATAAGGTTACGGGCCATCAACGCTTGTTTGAATCATTTCTTGAATTTATTTTTCTTTTAATCATCAACTTTTATTATGAAAGCAAGTTGAATAGCACCATTGAACTGCGCTATTAATCCGAAACTGGCAGAGTAGCTTGCATAACGAGTCCACAGAGACCACCTTGGACACCCGAGTTCCGCGGAATTCTCATGTATCCTTTCTCGCCCCAAGTCTCACCCCACGAGTTCTTGAGCAGCCAATAGTCGACACCGTCAGGGGTCTTCCCGTATCCGACGATTGCGACGGCGTGGTTAATGTTTTGCCCACAAGGGCCATTGAAGATGCCCCCGTTGTACTGCGTGAATCCAGGGCTGGTCCCATCGATGGCGACCAAGACCGGTTCCCTCGCCACAGCCTGCAATAGCAGGTCTTCACTCGCTCGCCGCAAGGGCCCTCCACGCCACTGTAAGGTAATTGCTTTAATAGGTCATGCCATGGTTTTGGGCAATGCATTCGTAGGCTAGGTACATCCAACCCCACCCACATCCGTGGTTTTGTTTGGAGCAGTGAACAAGCTGTTGCTCAGACAAGTCGACTAGTTTATTGGTCTACATCGCTAGCATCAATTCCACAGCTGCAGTCGCTGCGAATGCCCAGCAAGATCCTATCCAAGAATTAAAATGAGAAGTGCAACAGTGGTTATGGCTAGTGTATGTATGCAGATGGAATAAACACCGGAATTAGCTCGATAGTTCGGAGTCACTAGGATTAAAGTTATGCCGAAATATTTCTCACATGCTACTCACGATTAGTGCCGCAATAATGTAAATCAATTGGCAGCATGCAACTATGTGGTTTGAACTACTTTAGATGACCTATTTTGAATTGGAACATGATTTAGTTTTGTGGATTCACTTATGCGGTTTGAATTAAACCAATTGTTAAATGGTATAATTCTTCTACCACTAGATCCACTGAATCCCACAGTCCCTAGCCACCCAGAGAGAAATGCGTTGACGTAGTGAAAAAACCATTGTCTCTTATCCACCATATATAATATATTACACATCATTCTTGTTAAAAATATTTATTTATTGACCTTAGGTAGCACATCTGTTGATTGTTTTCGAGGGCTACAGAGAATATTCGTTGGTTCAAATGATTAAATTGTACGCAAACAAAACCACAAGACAAGAAAATATTGGGTTAAGTACCTCGGAGGTTTATATTGTTTCGCTTGCTTTGAAATAAAAAGAAAAAAAATCACAGGACCAGAAAATAACGTCCCTTTGGACAATAATATAATATGATTTTGTTACTCTCTTACCGCATCCTCCCTGATTTTTTTATGCTGCCAACAACTCCTTTCTCGACCCAGTTTAAACTATCCGGGACTTGATTCATACTGTACCTGAAAGTGGTGGCCGCGGATGAATTCGAGCTCCTCGACGTCGCTCTAAACCCGGTGTATCTCGGGACGAACTCTTCCGTGGTCAAATCCGAAAATTGGTTCAGACCCACTTTGTAGCTCTGATTAGTCGCTTTTCTGTTGAAGTCTTCGATGAAGCGCAAGGTCTCTAGGAAGATCCCGTAACGCTTCGCCTTCTCGAGATTATCCTTGTAAATCCGTCCGTGGCGGACCATCCACTGCTCGAACTCGGCCAATGTGGAATTCGGGGGCGTCACGGCCGAAGTCCAAGCCCCTGCACATAACCATACCATCAACATGTAGACCCCTATTTGCCTCTCGAGCCATGGAGCCATTGTCGCCGAAGCGTATCAACGATAGATTGATGGCTTGGTAGTGTGCTTTGGGCCAATGTAGAGAAACATGAGCAAGCCACGTTAATTATATATCCTCAAGATCATGATAATAAATCATGAAACTTTGCTAATAATCTGGTCAGTCATTTTCTCTTCGTTTTCTTTCCCAAATGAATGCTACTGTTTAGGTAAAAAGGTGAATGTTACACGATTGTGAATTGTCTATACATGTCTCATGAGCAACTTGATTAATCATGGAACTTTGCAATCGATCCAGTCAAGATTCATTTCCTTCACTGATTAGCTTTTCACCTCTTCGTTTTCTTTCCCAAATGAATGCTGCTGTTTAGGTTAAAAACCGAATGTTTCGCACTTGTAAATTGTTTATACATGTCCACTTGAAATAAAATTGCGGGTTTGTAGATGCATACTTAAAGCGCATCAGATGTGGATGGTCAAGCTAACAATCAACTGGATAGAATAAAATTTCCCAATGTGTATAGCTTAAATTGACAGGGTATTTTTTTTAGGGCGGTGCTATTTCCAATCCCTATGGCTATGTTTGGTCATCCGAATTTCTAATAGGAATATGATTGGATATGATAAGATATGGAATCTTTGGATTTTTTTATATCCCATTCATTGTTTGGTGAATCGCAATATTAAAGTTGGATATATTTACATCATATCATGTACATTATTTTTTTTTTTAAATATAAACGGCATATCATTATAAATGAACCTAATATATGATTAAGTCCACCCATTTTACCAAAAAGAGAAAATTTCCCTCTATTATTCAATTCCAACTTAAATTAACGATCCTAAATTTATTTCTACATCTATGTAGGATTAATTTACCATAAATAATAATTTCATATGTTTAATTTTTGTTTATAGCAAATTTTCCATATGTATTAAAGGCACTATGTTTTTTTTTTTATTATTGTTAGATATTACTTCCATACTAATATGTTTTGTCAAAAAGAGAAATATCAAGAAATATCAAAGAAATCTATTCCTTTTCCACATTGTCAATCATATTTATGGATAAATTGTTAAGTAAATTAATTTATTAAATAAAAAATTGCATAAAGTAAGATTTTTTTGTCTAAAATTGGTAGTGAAATATCATTATTTTTTATTGGCAAAAATTAAAATCATCTATGAACTATTTATAGAAAAATATAAAGATACCTCATTGTGTATAATTTTTAGTGTATTTCTTTATATTCCTCCAATGTGTTAAATGCTATGTAGAAAAGCATTTCATTAGTATAATAAGGAAAAAGATTAATAATTTGAGATATATATTTTAGAAATGCAATTTATATACAATTTACCAAGAAAGTGAGCTTTTGAGATAAGAGGGCCAAAAAATAGATAATTTGTTATAAAATCAATGATGAAGAAGAGACTTCTTAGTTTTATACTATATCAAAGAATGTAACACCACCCCATTGTGGATGCGTTGGTTCGGGTGAAAATGGAGGACGGCATCTCTCTGCAATGCCTCATTGGACCCGCCATGTTTAACAGCCTAGCATCACCATAGGCTAGGCCTCCTTCTTGCCCGGGAGAAATACACTATTGGTGTAATAAGTTGTGTATGGCGTCCGTCAAATCACTTAAGTGCCAAAATTCTTTAAAAATGATCACTTTGATGCCACCGTCGATTTGCTTGACCGGAAATCCAACGTGGCAGTTTTTTTATTAATTTTTGACGTTGACATGAATCGTCGGAGAATATAATTAGCATACAAATAACAAACAATGCCGTTTACCGTTTTCCCCCAAATAAAAAACCCTAAATCCCCAACCCGACCATTTCGAGTGCATACTTCGATTTTCTCCCAAAGTTATCCGCTTGTTCTTGCAAATGGAGGACAGAAGCTTCAGTAGTGGCTCACATTCCTATAAGAAAAGCGAATTAGATGGTGAGTGTTACTATTATTGTGGGTTATCGAGGTCAAGAAGAACATCTTGGACTCGATTGAATCCTGGAAGAAGATTCCATGGGTGCGGCAGATATAGAGAAGGCTTGAAGTGCCAATATTTCAAATGGGTTGATAGGAAATTCTCTGATCGAGCGACAAAGGTGATATTGGAGTTACTTGAAGGCCGAAATCAACCTCCACCTATGTTTATGGACGAGTTGGAGGATTTCGTCTCAATGCAAGCTCAAATGAAGGGTTTAACATCTTTGGTGGACCATTTGAAGAGGGAGCTTTCAAGGTTGAAAATTGAAAGAAACTTTTATCGAGTGTTGATTATGTTTTTATTCTCGTGGGTAGTTTATTCAAATGTAAAGTGAGTAATGAAAAGAAGTTTGTATGTCTACCATAGTCGAAGACGTGGAATATGCACTAAAAATGTGATTTTGGTTTGCTGCAATTTTTGTATGGAGCAGAAGGTTTTGTTGTTGTAATTAATGGGTAGAAATGCAAGGTTGGACTTGGAATGCATTAGTTGTGAGCACTTAAAAGGATTGTTATTTAGTTGTGTATTGTCGATGTTTGTTTTAGTTAATTTTTGCTTCAAATATAATGGTTTGCTGCATTTTTTATTTGGTAATAGTTTGCTGCATTGAAAGCTTTTGGTAATGGTTTGCTGCATTTTTATTTGATAATGGTTTGCTGGTTTACTGGTTTACTAGTTTGCTGATTTGCTGGTTTGCTGCAACTACAAACCATGGTGAAATTAAAGGATGGTGGCAAATTCACAATTGACCATTTCAATGCCATAAGTTGTAAATAGTGATCGTTTGAGTGTTAAGTTTTTATAAAAGTAATCATTTAAGTGCTAGTCGCGATTACAAATTGATCACTTATGTTGCACAAGTTTTTTAAAAAAGAACATATTAGTGCCAAATGTCACATTCCAATGCTTGTTCTTGCACCAGTTGGGTTGCTGGTGTATCTTCTTACACTAGCCCATACAATTGTTGATGCAAGATGTACCAGCACCCAAAATGTTCTTGCAGCAGCACATATAACCAGAACCCCACAAATTCATTATAATACATAACTTCAACTAGAAACAGCAACATTGTTGCAATAGTAAAAATAAAATATATAGCATAACTGACTTGCTAGTATTCTAGCCGAAACCAACATAAAAGAAAATAATCATTCCAGTACTTGCCATTAACATTGATTGATTGTTTACAAAAGAAAAGAAAAACATGTCTAACTTCACTCCCCAATTATCAAAAGTTGAGCCCCTCTTAAAAAAAAAAAAAACAATGGTAAGATGCAGGCAGCAACTACCATCAATGATATAATATCCAGCACCCTCCAAAAAAAAAAAAAAAGGAAAACATGAAAAGAGACCATGTATAGCACCACATGAAAAGAGACCATGTCCAACAGGCGGCGCGTGTGGGTGTATGGAAGCTTCGATTAGAGCGTGGTTGGCAATGTTTGGTTTGTATGGATGTGCTCTACACTGTGATTTATTTATTTTATATTTTTGAGTTTTAAAAATTTATAGAAATGTGTAGGAAACCCTAAGCACGCATATTTTGGGGTTTAATGCATAGTTTATTCATTTTTTTGTTTGTATTTTCTTAAGTTTTAGGAAATACAGTAACTGGCTTGTACAAAAATGATATCAAATATGCTGAGTAGAGCTTTAGTTCAATGATAGCATGTATATAGTTTCATATACTTGGAGTTTTCTAGTTCTAAGAAAATTTGAACAATGGTAGGAAATTCTTGTTTTTCCATTACATGTTGAATTGTGGTCTTGATTGTAGTTGTAGCATGATTGTTTTTGTATATTAGTTGAAATCATGCTATGTTTTTGTGTTAATAGAAAATTATAGAAATTACATAAGTTCATACAATTATTTTTCCTAGTGGAAGTTCGTAGGTTGGTAGAATTCGAAGGAGTTTTTATGTAGAACTTAAAATTTGCGCAAATTAAACTAATTAATGATAATAGAACAATCGTACATAGAAGTTGATTGGGAATATAGTTAACTTTTGTTTCTATGTCTTTTGTTGAATTATCATCAATTTAATTTGTCTTTGCTGCAAATTAAATGTGTGTTACCCTAAAAAGTGTGCTAGTATTGATTATGCGTTTATTATGTCAATGTGTTATAGCAATTGATTATGGCTTTGGCATCCAAGACCATTGTGGTTGACTTCAATAAGGGTGAGAAGCTGAATTGTGACAATTATGATATTTGGCATTGAAAGGTTCAGTACATCCTTGAGGAGTAAGAGGTTTTGAAAACCCTCAACCACACCATGGACGAACTTGAGCATGGAACTTCAGCTCAACACAGGAGAGATCTAAAAGCTTATCAAGCTTGAAAAAAGAAAAATAGCATTACTCACATCACGTTGCTGAACTGTATACAAGATGATCTCATGTGTGAGTTTGAAAGTTATGATAAGACTCAAGCTATGTAGGTTGCCTTGAAAGATAAGTTTGTGGTTACATCTACCACTAAGCTAAGGAAACTCACCATCAAGTTTGACACATACCAAAAACGCCTAAATATAACGATGAGACAGCATTTTCAGGAAATGTCAAACATGATTTGTGAGCTGAAGTCAGCAGGTCACTCCCTTACTGATGAACAACAAGTTCAGGCTGTTATAAAGTCTCTTCTTGATAATTTAGAGCATATGAAAATCAGTATGACACATAATGAGAATATTGTCACTTTTGATGATATAGCGCGTCATTTGGAATTAGAGGATGAGCGCCTAGAGATTGCGAGATCCTCTACCCATGCTTATGTTGCTGAATCAAGTTCGAGCAAAACTTCGAGCTTCAAGCGCAAAGGGAATCGTTAATTCAACAACAAAGGGAAGATGATTGATCGGGCACCTAAGAGGGCTAAGACCTTCCAACGCAAGAAGCGTGGTGGGAAGAACGACAAGGCCAAGATGAAGTGTTACAATTGTGGCAAGATGGGTCACTTTACTCGTGAATGCACTGAGCCGAAAGAGGTACCCTATTACTCCATTACTTTAAGTAAAGATTTTGTTTCTAGTACTGTAATGTTTGTTGAATCTCATCTAATGTGGATTGTAGACTCAGGAGCAACAGACCACGTAACTAGAGACCAAGAAGTATTTGTGGAGTATCGTCGGATTAAGCCTGGAAGAAGATGTATATATATTGGGAATAACTCAAGAATTGAAGTAAAGGGTATCGGCATTTGTAAATTAATTTTACGTTGTGGTCGAAACCTATTCTTACATGATATCCTTTATGCTCCAGATATTCGACGAAACTTGGTCTCTATAATTGTTTTTCTTAGCTTAGGTTATGTATTGAATTTTCATAGTGATTGTTGTTAGGGAAATCCCTTATGATGTTTTGAAGATGACAAAATAAATCAAAGGCTACTAATATGTTTGATGGTTGAGTAATAGACTATGTAGATGATAGAACATGTAAAAGATATTATCAAAGTCTATTCTTGGAAGAACCAGAAGACAAACTCTATGTTGAAACAGAACCAGAAGACAAACTCTATGCTGAAGCAGAATATATTCAGACTCAGATTGTAAAGTCTATCGCACTCAGGCTCAGATTGTAAAGTCTATTGCTCTCAGAATTTACATCTGGATTCGACAAAACGTAACTCAAGCCCCAAAGATATAACAACTAGTGATCTGGTTTGGATTCTACATCAAGATTGATTTATTTGACTTAATCTAATCGATTGATAATTGGATCTTGAAGACAAGAATTTTCTATACGAATGAGCTTTACTTATGGAAACCAAGATTCTGTTTATATGGGCGATCGGAATCGATTTGGGATTCTATCTTTGTCACTCAACGGCTACCAAATCTTCTAGATACAAAGTTGTCTAATGGATAGATTGGAAGACGATCCTCAAGATACTGTCCAACAGCTAGTTTGGAAGTGGAAGAGTATTTAAGGAGATGAAGGACCGATGAGCAAGTAAGAGACGGAGCGTAGAATTTATAATTCCAAAGTCTGAGTGACCTTCGATCATACACTTGTCCTTGGTGAGCTTAAACGTTTATGATCGTGAGAGAAATACCAAAATAGTGACTTAGTGAGATAGTGTGATCTACTACTAAGTGTTTGCACTCAAAGTTGTAATCTCTTGTTGATTGTATAGTGGAATCCAGCCAATAAGGCTGTTAGCGTGGGAGAGTGGACGTAGACTTGGATGAACCCGAACCACTATAAACTCTGTGTTCATATTATCTTCCCTACGCTCTTTTACTTTGATCGTAACTCGTTTTGTTTACAAGAGACGAATTTCCTTTTCATAATCTATTCTTGATTAGTGTTGCACACTTATCTCATAAAATTATTTTTACACCTATTCACCCCCCTCTAGGTGCTTGTACTAGCTTTTATAATTGTGTTGACATTTTGCATGGAACAATTTATTATGGTTCAGCTCATGTATCGAATGGTTTTATGGTGTTAGACATTGACTATGATCAATACAATGTTAATGTTGATGGTTGTTTTTCTTTAATTGCATCTTCGAGTAATGTTGATATTGATGCAAGTACATGGCATGCCATATTAGGTCACATTGGGTTGCAAAGAATGCAAAGATTAGCTAGAAAATGTCTTTTAGGGTCACTCACTAATGTTGATCTGCTCGTATGTGAACATTGTCTAGCAGGAAAAGTAACTTGAAAACCATTCGGTAAAGGGACTAGAGCCGAATTTCCATTACAACTCATACATTTCGACATTTGTGGTCTTTTGAATGTGAGGGCGAGGCATGGAGCCTCATATTTCATTACTTTCATAGATGACTTCACACGTTTCGATTATGTCTTTCTAATTTCCCATAAGTCATAAGCATTAGACTGCTTTAGACGATATATAGCGATGATAGAGAATTAGTTGAATAAAACAATAAAGGCATTGAGAACCGATCGCGGACGTGAGTATCTATTGGATCAATTCGAGGCTCTTTGTGATGAAAAGGGAATTATATAACAATTGACTATTCCTGGTACTCCAAAGCAAAATGGGGTAACTGAGAGAAGGAATAGGACCCTGTTGGAAATTGTTAGGTCTATGATGACGCAATCAAAATTACATATCTTCTATTGGGGAGATGCATTATTGATTGCTGTCTATATACTTAACCGAGTGCCCTCAAAATTGATCACTTCCACCCCTTATGAATTATGGACTGGTAGGAAACCAAACTTAAGTAGTCTATGTCCACGAGGATGTGCAGCTTATGTTTATAATTCTTCCCATAAATATAGTAAAATAGGTAATATAGGGAAGAATTGTATCTTTGTAAGATATTCTGATACTCTAAAGGGTACGTGTTCATAGGTGAACAAGCTGATTGAAGTGTGACTAAAATAGAGTAACGAGATGTCACGTTCTTGGAGAACGATTTTCCTAGTAGAGATGAGATTGATAAGGACTTCCAATCATATGAGATGGAAGATCTTGATAACAAACCCACTAATGTTGTAGAAGGAAATGAAGATTTACCTCAACAAACAAACCTAGTATGAGTGTTGCATCGCCTGATGAATTGAATTCAAGAGAAATTTAATTGCGTAAAAGTAATTGTAAAAGTATTCCCCGTCGTCGTTTTGAGATTGAAGGGGAAGCATTTATAATTGCTCAAAAAGATGATCCGAGTCTAAGATTGTTCAAGAGGCTCTCTCATCCTCTAATAAGGAAGAATGGAGAAAAGTTTTGGAAGATGAAATGGAGTCAATAAGGGCAAATCATGTCTCAGACTTGGTTGATTTACCATCCAATCGCAAGTCCATTGGAAATAAACGGGTCATTAAGATTAAGTGAAGGGTGGATGGATTCATTGAAAAGTATAAGGCTCGCATTGTGGTGAAAGATTATACTCAACAATAGGGTATAAACTATGAGGAAACCTTTTCACCAGTTGTAAGATTTGCCTTAATACACCTTATCCTAACCATCGTTGTACATTTGGACTTTGAATTACATCAAAAGGACGTAAAGACGGCATTTTTCAATGGAGAACTAGATGAGAAAATCTATATGAAGCAGCCAATATGTTTCATAGCTAAAGGTCAAGAGCATAAAGTTTGCAAGTTTCATTGCATAATTTATGGCCTTAAACAATCATTTAGACAATGGTATCTTCGTTTTCATCGAGCCATAATCACTTTTGATTTCATATGTATATGTCAAGCGGTCTGAAAATAAATTGGTGATTTTATCACTTTATGTGGACGATATTCTATTGGCTGGAAATGACAAGGTTTTGGTTATCACCATAAAAGAATGGTTGTCCTCCAATTTTGAAATGAAGGACATGGGAGAAGCTGCTTATATATTAGGAGTTAAGATCGTAAGAGATCGATCAAGGAAACTCCTTACTTTATCACAAGAGTCTTATATTATGAAGATTCTTGAACGTTTCAATACGTAGTATTGTAATCCCATTGATACCCTTGTCATGCAAGGTGAAGGCTTAAGTACTGAGATGTGTCCTAAGATTTTAGAAGAAATTAAAGTAATGGAAATTGTTCCTTACACTAGTGCGATCGTAAGTTTGATGTGTGTTATGATGTGTACTCGACCCGACATTTGTTATGCCGTGGGATTGGTGAGCCGATATAAATAAATCCCGGTCAAGCACACTAGAAAGCAGTGAAGAGAATCCTAAGATACTTGAAGGACACCATGGACTATCGACTTTGTTACCAAGGGAATGATTTACGTCTATTGGGCTTTTTAGATGCCGATTGGGATAGAGACCTAGATGAGCGTAAATCGACTTCTGGATACGCGTTCTTACTCAATGGAGGTGCGATTTCTTTGAGTGGCAAGAAATAGACATGCACGGCCTTATCTACGATGGAGGCAGAATTTATTACATGGTCTGCCGCAGTGCAAGAAGTAGTATGACTAAAACGTTTCTTTGAAAATTTAGCCACTTTCACTAAGGTTCCAAGACTAGTGATAGTTTATTGCAATTGTCAAACAGCCTGTGACACCCCGAACCCTTCGCAGGTCGTCACCAGCGCCAATGTTACACCTTATTACCTTTCTCCTTTGAAGAAGTGTCCTAATTCGTAGACACACATTTTTTTTTTAACAAAGCGGTCCCAGCGCGACTCATTAGCAGAAGCAAATTAAAACATCACGTGTCTCCCCCCTACCAACCATGATACAAATACACACCACTAATCACCATCATTTTATAAACAAACCATGACACTTTATTTACATATATTTCATGATGGGATTCCTTTTGGGTCGGTACAACAAAAACGAAAAGCTAGGACTCAGCCACGTCCAGCCTAAAACCTCAAAAAGAAACCTCGACCCTCTACATCACACGTGCACAAGTCCCCATCATCGGTGTCGGTTAACTATCCCCAAAAAGAAACAGCTCATACTCGTCGCGCACGGGTCTCACACCCAACCCGAAGCATCAGGCGATGGCGGCGGCAACATCCCTCGCATCGCTCCATCCCAACGAACGTGTATAGATATGAACTCCTGAATGACAGGGCCCCCAGCCAAGCCTACGTCGTACATCACTAGACAGCGTACTCGAATAAAAGTTAGTGCGGGAACAGAGGGACAGTTTATCTCAGCACACTCGACCTCTACATCGGATGGTAGACCGTAAAATACCCCCCACGTGACGGCAGGAAGTGGCATACTTCTAATCTGAAATGTTAGTCCCCAAAGGGGTGAGTACAACCACTCAGCAGATAGGGAAATCCAATAACAACTCAATGCATCATGCAAATCATACATGCATTGCAGGCATTACTTACCTTGAAGCCATGCGCATACTATCATGCATCATCATATCATATACATGTTCTCATCATCAAGACATCATCACATCACGCATGTCATCATGCATCATCATATCATATACATGTTCTCATCATCAAGACATCATCACATCACGCATGTCATCATCATCATGGCATCGTTATAATCATATTCATGTCATCATCATCATCATGACATCATCACATTACACATGTCATCATTATCATGGCATCATTACATCATACACGTCATCATTATCATGACATCATCACATTACATGTCATATATCATCATTATTATCACTACCATGCATATCATCATGCATATCATATCATGGGTGATCATCAGTATTTCACATCACATGTCATCATCATCATCATAGTCATGCATATCATCATGCATATCATATCATGGGTGATCATCATTATTTCACATCACATATCATCATCATCATAGTCATGCATATCATCATGCATATCATGTCATGATTTAATTTCCACTTTTAGCTTTCAATTTGATCACCACATCACCCATTTCTCAATTCATCAATTTCATCATCCCCTTGGGCAAAGACCTCCGAGGCTTCCGGCATTCAGCCTCCCAAGCCACCGGGCATCTGGCCCCCCACATTCCGGGCATCTTGCATCTCAACTAGCATCACGAGGCATTCCCTTCGAGCAGAAACCTCCGACAGGGCTTCCGGCATTTACACTCCCTGGCCGGACATCCCGTACCCCAAATCCTGGCATCGCGAGGCATTCCTTTCGGACAAAGACCTCCGACAAGGCTTTTCCGGCCCCCCACATTCCGGGCATCCTAAATCTCCCAGGGAATCCGGCAATGCATCTCTGTACATTCCGGCCATCATCCTCCACCACAACCACTTCCTCATTTACCATCATCTACATTTACCATTATCCACATTTACCATTATTTTGATCTCAATTTAAGATGGCATATGGCATGACATCAAACAAGTCATACTTGGCACACATGCATCACAATTCAATGTCATACATACACCAATATCTCATCATACATGCAACAATGCATAATTATTTATTAATAAAATCAATGGAATTTATGGCCAATAAAATACTCCATTTTATTTTATTATTTATTTTATTATTTTATTATTTTTTTATTTTTTTATAAATAAATATTCAATTCAATATCTATAAATTCCCAAAAATTATAAAAATTCAAGCAATCATTAAACAAACCAATAGGATGACAATTTCATGCAAAATTCATGGCCAAATTGAATTTCTCACAATTTCATAATTTCCACAAAACAGCACATAATATTCGGATAAAACCAGAATGCACAGTTTCCGAATAAATTCGATTAAAATATCCATATGGCCTCCACAAATTACTAAATTTTACAGAGTAATAGCCAAGAAATTGTCGCACAACTTTGATGAAGAACTCCAAGCCAGATTCTTTTTAGATTATTTTATACAACCTCACGAAGCTTCTGGATCCATTACCGCATCGTCCAGTGTACACATCACCGAAATATTGAGATTTCACCTAGCTATTCTCTTTAGTTTCCTCTGAAATTTATATATTGTATACATCAATGTGTCCTCTACAAGTTTCATGAGAGATCTAGGTCAAATAACCAGAATATAGTCATCATTTAGGTCCTTGAACTCTCGGGTATCTCGGAATACAACACCAGAATCATCATCTTCAAGATCTAGTCGATTTACTAGGATACACTTGTTCATTTCACTTCAAATTTGATTATGTTGTAGTTTAAGATGTCTCCTACAACTTTCATGAAGAAACCAAAGTGAGATTCTCAACAAAAACCAACATGCAACCACGAATCTAGCAAGAGATCAGTAAAAACTCTCCAGATCTGAGGTCTCCGTAGAATAAGAGTTTAACCCCACAAATCTCCATCATTTTTCACTAAATTTCAGTATGTTGTAGTTCAAGATGTTAGCTACAACTCTCATGGAGAAATTGAAGCCAAAATCGGACTTTAAACACACATGCACGCTCAAACAAGTTACTGACTCAGACGATCCGAACACAAACAGCCATACCATTCACACACAATTCATCCATGCTTCGGTATTGCTCATCTAACACCTAAAAACTCAACATGCAAACGACATATAAGCATGCAAGAGAAGCTAGAGGACTTCCACTTGGCTCTAGGATGGACGATCGACGGCGAACGGCAGCGAACACGGCTGACGAACGGCGACAACCCCTCGGCTCTTGCTCCTTTCGGTCCAATATTTGCACAGGCTCTTCAATGTACCTTACTTTCTCATCCATTTTGATGGCTTCATGATCGAGTATGTGACCAGGATCCGGCTGGTACTTCCTCAACATCGATACATGAAACACATCGTGCAGATTTCCTAACTTAGGAGGTAACGCTAAATGATAAGCTACATCTCCTATCCTCTTAAGAATTTCAAAAGGTCCGACAAATCTACGGCTTAACTTACCCTTCATCCCGTATCAAGATATTCCTTTCATTGGAGATACCTTAAGCAATACATGGTCTCCTACACTAAATTCCAAAGGCCTTCTACGCCTATCTGCGTAGCCTTTCTATCTACTCTGAGCTGTTCTAAGTCTTTCTCTGATAATTTCAACAGCCTCAGTGGTAACTTGTACCAGTTCAGGTCCTGTCAACTTCCTTTCACCTACTTCACTCCAACAGACAGGATTCCTACATCTCCTTCCATATAATGCTTCATAAGGTGCCATGCCTATACTTTTCTGAAAACTATTATTATAGGCAAACTCTACCAAATGCAATCTTTCATCCCAATTTCCTTTGAAATCGATTACACAAGCCCTTAACATATCCTCTAATATCTGGATTACTCTTTCTGATTGACCATCTGTCTGGGGATGAAATGCAGCACTAAACTGAAGCTTAGTCCCTAATGCAATTTGAAGACTTCTCCAAAAATTCGAAGTAAACCTCGAATCCTTATCTGAAGTAATGGTCACTGGAACACCATGTAAGGGTACCACTTGACTTACATAAATGTCCGCATACTTTTCCATTGAGTAGTCCATGCAAATCGCTAAGAAATGTGCCGACTTAGTCAAACGATCCACTATCACCCAAATTGAATCATGACTACTTGATGTCCTTGGCAATCCTTGCACAAAGTCCATCGTTATATGTTCCCATTTCCATTCTGGAATGTCTAATGGTCTCAAAAGTCCTGCGGGTTTACGATGTTCCGCTTTCACTTGCTGACACGTCAAACATTGAGATACGTGCTTAGCCGTATCTCCTTCATACCATTCCACCAAAATTGCTGACGCAAATTTCTGTACACCTTTGTACTACCTAGGTGGATATTGTAATTACTCTTATGTGCCTCCGACAGAATTTCCTTCCTCAATTCCTCATTGTCGGGAACACAAAGTCGTCCTTGACATCTTACTATTCCATCATCAGAGACTTGAAATTCTGATATTTTCCCTAAAGATACATCATCTTTCACTTTCAAAATCTCTGGGTCAGATTCTTGCAGGATTTTAATTTTCTGGATAATCTCCGGCTCAATCCTTAATGCACTAAGCATACCAATAAGACAATCCATTTCAAATTTAAATTCTGAATTTGCTACAAATTCTAACAATTCCCATTTTGCCATTTTCAAACTAGCTATTTCCATAGCTGACTTTCGACTAAGAGCATTTGCTACTCTATTCACTTTTCCTGGATGATATCTTATCTCACAATCATAGTCCTTCAACAACTCCATCCATCTCCTTTGTCTCATGTTCAACTCCTTTTGTGAGAACATATACTTCAAACTCTTATGATCCGTATAAATCTCAAACTTTTCCCCATACAAATAGTGTCTCCATATCTTCAAGGCAAACACTATAGTTGCTAGTTCTAGATCATGCGTCGGATAATTCAGCTCATGGGGTTTCAATTGTCTGGATGCATAGGCTACAACTTTGCCATGCTACATCAACACACATCCTAGTCCTTTGTGAGATGCATCACTATACACTGTAAAACCATCAGGTCCAGTAGGTATAGTCAGAATTGGAGCTGAAGTCAATTTCCTTTTGAGCTCCTGAAAACTCCTTTCACATTCCCCATTCTACTCAAATTTCACATTCTTTCAGGTCAATTTAGTTAAAGGTCCTGCCAGTCTTGAAAATCCTTCAATGAACCTCCTATAATAACCAGTCAGTCCTAAGAAACTTCGCATTTCAGTAGGTGTCGTTGGTCTCGGCCAATTTACCACCATTTCAACTTTTGCCGGGTCTACTACAATTCCTTTTCCTAACACCACATGTCCTAGAAATATTATCTGGTCCAACCAGAACTCACATTTACTAAACTTAGCATACAACTTATGCTCTCTCAAGGTCTGCAAAACTATTCTCAAATGCTGTTCATGCTCTTTAGGCCCTTCTGAATATACCAGAATATCATCAATAAAAACAATCACAAACTGGTCTAAATAAGGTTGAAATATTCTATTCATCAAATCCATAAATGCAGCCGGCACGTTAGTCAATCCAAATGGCATAACAAGGAACTCATAGTGTCCATAACGAGTCCTGAACGCAGTCTTAGGAATGTCCTCCTTCTTAATTCTTAACTGATGGTATCCCGACCTCAAGTCAATCTTAGAGAAGACCGAACTTCCTTGGAGTTGGTCAAACAAGTCATCAATTCTAGGCAAAGGATATTTATTCTTAATGGTCACCTGATTCAACTGCCTATAGTCAATACACAAGCGTATCAATCCATCTTTCTTTTTCACAAACAAGACCGGTGCACCCGAAGGTGAAGCACTTGGTCTAATGAATCATTTGTCAAGCAACTCCTGCAGTTGCACTTTCAACTCCTTCAATTCAACTAAGGCCATCCTATATGGGGCTTTTAATATTGGTCCCGTTCCAGGCATTAACTCAATTTCAAATTCAATCTCCCGCTCTGGCGGCAATCCAGGCAATTCCTCAGGAAATACATCTTGAAATTCGCTAACTACACGAACTTCCTCAAGATTAGGCTCCTCCTTTGCATAATCTCTAACTATGGCTAGGTACCCTTGACATCCTTTGTCAAGTAACTTACAAGCTTCTACTACCGAAATAAGTGCTACAGGAAAATGGGTTTGGCCTCCTAAAAATTCACAACTAGACTGATCAGGTAAAACGAATTGAATCACTCTTCTATAACAATCCATTCTAGCCCGATACTTACGAAGCCAGTCCATTCCTATAATAACGTCAAAATCATACATAGCCATTACAACCAAATCTATTTCCATATTCTTTCTTCCCATTGATATCTTATAATTTCCACACACCAGCATAGACAATACCATATCCTTTAAAGGCGTGGAAACACAAAGAGGTGTCTCAAGAGGCATAACTTCTATCTTATTCAAACATCTATATCTTTCAGACACAAACGAATGGGTTGCACCCGTGTCAAACAATACATATGCCTTTTTACCTTTAATAAGAATCGTACCTGAGATAACATTTTTGGAAGCTTCCGCTTCCTCCTGGGTAATCGCATACACCCTTCCTTGTGCATGTGGTCTTTGAGGATTTCCTTGCAGGTTTGACCTAACAGCACTCTGATATCCCTGTCGCACCGAGCCAACACTCACTTGCGACCTCTCTTATGGGCAACTTCTCCTAAGATGACCCACTTGTCCACAACCAAAACATTTCTGTTGTCCCGTGCAAGGTCCTGGGCCATGGTGTCCATTACACTTCTGACAATTACCAGGCTGATAGGGTGCTTTCCCTATATTCAGACCACTCCTTGCTCCTCCAAAATTCACAAAGTTACTCTTCTTCTTCACATTCCAGGTCTGACCTTGACCAGAATAAGGTCTCTTACCCTTTCTCACATCAGTAAAATTCAACGGTTTCTTAAACTCCGACCGCTCTCTCAACAACTCCTGCTCCACTAACTGTGCCCTTTCATAAATCTCATTATAATCTCTTATGTTCAAAGGCACCAGTTGCTTCCTAATGTCAGTCCTCAATCCTTTCAGGAATCTCTTAGCCTTCTCCTCCTGATCCTCAATCAATCTAGGAGCATATCTAGACAATTCAGAAAATATAGCCTCATACTGATCTACTGTCAACCCTTTTTGTTCTAGCTGAACAAATTCAGTAATCTTCCTATCCTTAGCACAATCAGAGAAATGCTTCCTATTGAAAGCCCTAACGAACTCCTCCCAGCTCACATTAGTACCCGGTGGAAAGATTATGTCCTTCAAAGCTCTCCACCAAAACTTCGCATTTTCCTCCGACTGGTACTCTGCTAAAACTATTTTCTCAGCATTAGTGCAGTCCAACAGCCGGAAAATTCGTTCCATTCCATCATTCCATCAATCTATTGCTCCGCCTCCTCAGGACTTCCCATTCCATTAAACTTAAGTGGCTTCAGCTTCAAAAACTGCTCCACTAGTCCTTGAGTACGGCGTTCTGCTCTGGGCTGTTCTTTGCGCCCTCTCCATTAGATTTCCAATATTGGCTAATGCCTCGCAGGATGTCTTCCATTCGGGTTCAGCCCTTGCAGAGAGGCTTCAGCCCTCGATGGATGAGCACTTCCAGCTTGCACCATGACTTTCCTGCAATTTCCAAGCATTGCCTTAGGAATAATCTGAGACTCACTGCCTCCACTCAAAGCAATTACTATCACTACATAAGTAACATATACATGTTACCGGTACCTAAAGGCAACTCAAAATGAACTACTGGGGATCTACGAGTGAATACTCATCACCCGTTATTCAATTATTTCATTTTAGACCCTATGGTGTGCATTGTCATCATGTTCCTCAATCTCCAAACGAGACTCCTTATCACTCCACCTATAACCATTCGCTCTGATACAAAAAAAAGGGCGGCTGTGACACCCCGAACCATTCGCAGGTCGTCACCAGCGCCAATGTTACATTTTTATTTTTTAACAAAGCGGTCCCAGGGCGACTCATTAGCGGAAGCAAATTAAAACATGACGTCTCTCCGCCCTACCAACCATGATACAAATACACACCACTAATCACCATCATTTTATAAACAAGCCACGACACTTTATTTACATATATTTCATGATGGGATTCCTTTTGGATCGGTACAACAAAAAGGAAAAGCTAGGACTCAGCCACGTCCAGCCTAAAACCTCAAAAAGAAACCTCGACCCTCTACATCACACGTGCGCAATTCCCCATCATCGGTGTTCGTTAACTATCCCTAAAAAGAAACAGCTCCTACTCTTCGCGCACGGGTCTCACACCCAACCCGGTGCATCAGGCGGTGGCGGCGGCAACATCCCTCACATCGCTCCATCCCGACGAACGTGCACGGATATGAACTCCTGAATGACAGGGCCCCCAGCCAGGCCTACGTCGTACATCACTAGACAGCGTACTCGAATAAAAATCAGTCCGGGGGAACGTAGGACAGTCTATCTCAGCACACTCGACCTCTACATCGGATGGTAGACCGTAAAATACCCCCCGCGTGACGACAGGAAGCGGCATACTTCTAATCTGAAATGTTAGTCCCCAAAGGGGTGAGTACAACCACTCAGCAGATAGGGAAATCCAATAACAACTCAATGCATCATGCAAATCATACATGCATTGCAGGCATTACTTACCTTGAAGCCATGCGCATACTATCATGCATCATCATATCATATACATGTTCTCATCATCAAGACATCATCACATCATGCATGTCATCATCATCATGGCATCGTTATAATCATATTCATGTCATCATCATCATCATGACATCATCACATTACACATGTCATCGAGCCATATCATATATCATCATTATTATCACTACCATGCATATCATCATGCATATCATATCATGGGTGATCATCAGTATTTCACATCACATGTCATCATCATCATCATAGTCATGCATATCATCATGCATATCATATCATGGGTGATCATCATTATTTCACATCACATATCATCATCATCATAGTCATGCATATCATCATGCATATCATATAAATTATAAATTCCCAAAAATTATTTCACATTTTTTTATAAATATCATCATCATCATAGTCATGCATATCATCATCATCATAGTCATTATTTCACATTTTTTTATAAATAAATATTCAATTCAATATCTATAAATTCCCAAAAATTATAAAAATTCAAGAAATCATTAAACAAACCAATAGGATGACAATTTCATGCAAAATTCATGGCCAAATTGAATTTCTCACAATTTCATAATTTCCACAAAACAGCACATAATATTCGGATAAAACCAGAATGCACAGTTTCCGAATAAATTCGATTAAAATATCCATATGACCTCCCAAAATTACGCAATTTTACAGAGTAATAGCCAAGACATTTTCGCACAACTTTCATGAAGAACTCAAATCCAGATTCTTTTTAGATTATTTTATACAACCTCACGAAGCTTCTGGATCCATTACCGCATCGTCCAGTGTACACATCACCGAAATATTGAGATTTCACCTAGCTATTCTCTTTTGTTTCCTCTGAAATTTAGATATGTTATACATCCAGGTGTCCTATAAAAGTTTCATGAGGAGATCTAGGTCAACTAACCGGAATATAGTCATCATTTAGGTCCTTGAAGTCTCAGGTATCTCGGAATACAACACCAGAATCATCATCTTCAACATCTAGTCTATTTACTAGGCTACACTTGTTCATTTCACTTCAAATTTGAGTATGTTGTAGTTTAAGATGTCTCCTACAACTTTCATGAAGAAACCGAAGTGATATTCTCAACAAAAACAAACATGCAACCACGAATCTAGCAAGAGATCAGTAAAAACTCTCCAGATCTGAGGTCTCCGTAGAATAAGACTTTAACCACTCAAATATCCATAAATTTTCACTAAATTTCAGTATGTTGTAGTTCAAGATGTTAGCTACAACTCTCATGAAGAAATCAAAGCCAAAATCGGACTCTAAACACACATGCGAGCTCAAACAAGTTACTGACTCATACGATCCGAACACAAACAGCCATACCATTCACACACAACTCATCCATGCTTCGGTATTGCTCATCTAACACCTAAAAACTCAACATGCAAATGACATATAAGCATGCAAGAGAAGCTAGAGGACTTCCACTTGCCTCTAGGACGGACGATTGAAGGCAAACGGCGGCGAACACGGCGGACTAACGGCGACAACCCCTCGGCTCCGCCTCCTTCCTCTCTCGGCCTCTCCCTCTCTCTCGCACAACTCTCTCTCTGGCACACCTCTCTCTCTCTTTCTCTCCTTGGGTGAGCAAAATGGCCGGCCACCCTCTCTCTCTACCTTTCTTATACCCCCAAATCCTCATGATTAACAATCATTACTTGCCTGCAAACCAACCAATGCATGGCCTTCCCTTTTTGCCACTTGTCATATTGAATTTTTGAATTTGGGTTTGGGCTTCTTGGGCTTGGGCCATCCGGCCACTTCTTGGGCCTCCTATTGGGCTGGTCGACGGCCCACTTGTGGGCTTCAATGGGCCGGCCAACTTGGCCCATTAAATTTCCACTCTTGGGCTTATGGCCCAATCGAAATTTGACCCTCTTTTTCCCTTTTTTTTTTTTGATTTCTTCTATAAATATTTTTAAATTTCAATTTTCATCTTGGCCAAAGTCTTATTTCATTTATTGAAATTTAATTTATAAAGTACATGGCCAAGCATAAATTATTAATTTATCATATTTAAATTTTCACAATCATATGCACAAATCATCTAATTAAAAAAGCTAATGGCTAAAGCATAAGCCATGGAAATTCTATCACCTAATTAGAGACTTTAACACACCTTATGGCTTGGCTTTGAATTTTGGGATGCCACACAGCCATTGCCTATGTGAAGGATCCCAAGTATCATGGAAGGACAAAGCATATTGACATAAAGAACAACTTCATTAGAGATTTTATAGTACAGAAAGAAGTGATCCTACAATACATTTCAACCAATAGAATGGTTGCTGATCCATTTACGAAGGCTATTCTTAGAGACATATTATTGACCCACGGGATGTTACTAGGATTACGTAGAATATGATATGTGTTATTGTAGAGGATCATTGATTTATGTATATGTGGACATATGTATTGTACTTGTTTGTTTATTGATAACTTGATATTTTATCAATAAGTACAAATCCATTATGAGATTAGCACAAGCACACATATATTATTGGAAAGTATCTCAGCAGTCAATGATTGGCTCACTTACACGAGCAATCACCTCAAGTGCTATAGTTAGCACCCTGAGATGAGACATTATGTATAAATAAAGGCTGAAGAGCAAGTTTGGTACATAAAATAATATGTCGCCTTGATTTGAGTCAAGATGAGGTCTGTGATTTGTTTATAACAAGACCGAACATGATAGTCCCACAATCATTTATGCTTGAAAGATGCCGAATGTGAGTACTTAATTGGGCGCTATAGAAAGCGAGCTGATATAGCACTCGAGTTAAACATGAGTACGTGAGAATCACGTGACTATGTTTAGGCTAAGATCCGTATAGCAGATATATTTAAATTATGACATACGCTCTTATCAAAAGAAAAATCCACTATGTGCATTGTATGACCGACAAGGGAAGGTGAGTGAAATTATCCATATTTACTCATCGTGTGAGCCATTGAGGTAATTTATAATTTACCTCATTTCGTGCCCTATGTTATTTCTGACTATGTTCTCGAAATGAAAGATCAATGTTGCTACTTTAGCATGTTATTGGCGGTCATGAATAGATATGGCCTTGTGGGACGTGTCTAGGAAAGCAATTGTTCTTAAATAGAGAGAGACATGAGTGTGAATAAAGACTATTGTTGTTTTACATCTATCACATGTATTTACTGGTCGACCAATTATATTGCCTTATGTGGTTGCGGATATAATTGTTAATACATTATGTTTTTTTTAGAATAGTCAAGTATAGCCTTTAAGGGATAGGTATACTTAGACTGATGTAATAAAATATGTTTGGAGCATTGTGAGACATCGATTGTTTATTTCTTTTCGGGGTTGTAGCCATTATGTCATCCCTACAAGTGCATAATTTAAGCTCCCAAGTGCAGGTGTACACACTGGTCGCACGGCTTACTTGCCAGTATGAATTGTTTTGTAAAGTTAATGAATGTTGAACGCCTTATATTCTTGAAAGAGAGCTATCAAGCCCATCATGTCTGAGTGGGAGATGTAGTATTTTATTAATTAATATGTCTATGATGGGGTGCAATTGGCACGCACCATTTTGCCTTGATATGCTACAATGAAGGGGTGTGATGGGATCATATAAAAGACCCTTGAAGACAACCATTGGACTGGTTGGACGTACGTACGTTCAGAAAGTTTTCTTCCTTTCTCTCCTCTTTCCATCAAGGCGTTCCATTTCTTCTTTACAAGATCAGTTTGCATTTACGCCGTCGAAATTGGATGCTTCCCTTGTGATCGCATTCGGACCAACGTGAGGTATTTTGTTCGTGATTCATCTGCAATTCAACAATTGTTTCAGGTCAATTATTGTTTGCGTATCGGATAAAGGTAAGTTGTCTTCCGCCGACTTGATTTCCAACATCTACTTTACCTACTTTGTATTGAGTTGTCAACTTTATTTGCCTTGATTAGCAAACTCTTACTAACGCTTTTTAAATGTTACAAATCTAAATTGGTATGATTCATCAAAATTTCTTCCATAACTATATTGGTTTACCAACTCCAATTCGAGCTTTACTTAATTTTCCAACTTTTCTTTTCCTTTTATCAACTTTTGCACGTGTTTTGTCACAACACATTAAATTTGCCCATTTTTTTCCTAAAAATCACCAACTTGATTTAAAGTCGATTAGCAAAATTTTCCCTTTTTCGGCCATTAGTTACGAGCTAGGAAGCACCGACACTCTCTGAAAGCCTTCATGTTGTGTTGTATACTTCGACACGTGTCCGACACTCTCGGACATTCTCTGATACTCAGTCAACACGTATTGGAAAATCTGACACATAGTCAATTTTTTTGACACTCTTTGACACTTGAGTTAGAATTTCAACATGTGAGTTTTCGACACACGATTCCGACATACGAGGTCAATTTTAAAATTTTCAATAAATGAAAGATCAAAATATATATGTGAAAGAATAAAAATTAATAATAAAAATAACAAATTAGGAAAGAAGGAAAACCTAACATTTTATTCTCTTCTTTTTTTACTTTCACTTTCCATGATATACAATTTCGCACAAGTTTTTTCTTTTTTCTTTTGACACGTCTGACACGCACGTCTAGAATGTGAGTAGGGGTGTGCAAAATACTTGGGAACCGCCCGAACCGCCTGGAACCGGACCGGAACCACCTAGAACCGACGGTTCTTGAGGGTACCAGTACGGTTCTCGGTTCCAATTTATAGGAACCAGTGGGTACTGGTCCGGTTCCCGGTTCCATGGGTGGATCCGCTCACCTGCTCACTCGGACCGGATCGGAACCTTTTTAATATTAAAAAGAATAATTACTAAAAGAAACCCTAGATCTCATCTCACTCCCTTTGTCTTTCGTTTCTCTCTCTCTCTCTCTCTCTCTCTCTCTCTTCCTCGGTTCCTCCTAATCCTATCATCATTTCGATTAGCGTCGACGCGTCCGCTACTGCTCTTCTGCCGCTGTTGTCCACCCCCTCGTGCCGGCCGCCGCCCGCCACAGCCGCTGCTCCTTCGCCTCTGCTATCCACCCCCTCGCTTCGGGACCCCTATGCTAGCAATCCGATGCCGTTGCAGCCCCTACAGCCGCGACAATCGACGCCAACAGATCTCGAACCGGTCGCTGCGCCTCTGTCACTGCCTACAACTACTTCCCCACCGTCAGTGCCTACAACTACTTCCCCCTCGCTGCTATCCGCCCCGACCATGCACACCATTAAAAGTCCGTTACTTTTTTTTTCTTTCCAAATTTTATTGATTTATTAAAATGGAGATGAATTTGTCAAATTGAAACAACAAAGGATATTAATAAATGGTGAATTAATGTTTTCAATGTAAATTTATTTAGAATTTTATTATTATCTATTTATTTGTAAATTTCAATCAGATTAATAATAACTTATTTATATATAAAATACACATATAATATACAACGTGTTCCAACACGTCAGAATTCTCTATTTTTTTGAGAAATGACGTGTCAACATATTGTGTCGTGTCGTGTCGCATGTTGCGTGTCGATGTTGATATTACTTAGATTACAGGTTATCAACTCTTGTTTGATTCATTTACTAAATTTATTTTTCTTTTAATCATCAACTTTTATTATGAAAGCAAGCTAAATAGCACCATTGAATTGCGCTATTGATATGCAACCGGCAGAGAAGCTAGAGTGACGAGTCCACAGAGACCGCCTTGGACGCCCGAGTTCCGTAGAATTCTCATGTATCCTTTCTCGCCCCAAGTCTCGCCCCACGAGTTCTTGAGCAGCCAATAGTCGACACCGTCAGGGGTCTTCCCATATTCAACGATTGCGACGGCGTGGTTAGTGTTCTCCCCACAAGGGCCATTGAAGACGCCCCCGCTGTACTGCTTGAATCCAGGGCTGGCACCCTCAATGGCGACCGAGACCGGTTGCCTCGCCACAGCCTGCAATAGCAGGTCTTCACTCATGGGGATGTTCTCATACCCTTTTGACCGAGCTACAGCAATGGAGGCGGCTCGCTCGCCGCAAGTGCCCTCGACGCCACTGTAAGGGTAATTGCTTTCATAGGTCATGCCATGGTTTTGGGCAATGTATTAGTAGGCTAGGTACATCCAACCCCACCAGCATCCATGGTTTAGTTTGGAGCAGTCAATAAGCTGTTGCTCGGACAAGTCGACTAGTTTACTGGTCTTCATCGCTAGCATCGATTCCACACCTGCAGTCGTTGCAAATGCCCATCAAGATCCTATTCAAGAATTAAAATGAGAAGCGCAACGGTGGTTATGGCTAGTGTATGTATGCAGATGGAATAAACACCGGATTAGCTTGATAGTGTATGATTCGGAGTCATTAGGATTAAAGTTATGCCCAAATATTTCTCACATGCTACTCATGGTTAGTGCCGCAATAATGTAATTCAATTGGCAGCATGCAACTATGTGGTTCGAACTACTTTGGGTGACCTATTTTGACTTGGAACATGATTTAGTTTTATGGATCCAATTATGTGGTTGAATTATACCAATTATGAAATTGCTTAATTTTTCTACCAATAGATCCATTGAATCCCACAGTCCGAGCCATCCAGAGAGAATATTCATTGGTTCATATGAAAAAATTGTACGCAAACAAAACCACAAGACAAGAAAATATTGGGTTGAGGTCCTCGGAGGATTTTATTGTTTCGCTTGCTTTGAAATAAAAAGAAAAAAAATCACAAGACCAGAAAATAACGTGCCTTTGGACAATAATATAATTTGATTTTGTTACTCTCTTACCGCATCCTCCCTGATTTTTTAAGCTGCCGACAACTCCTTTCTCGACCCAGTTTAAACTATCTGGGACTTGAGTCGTACTGTACTTGAAAGTGGTGGCCGCGGATGAAATTGGTTCAGACCCACTTTGTAGCTCTGATTAGCCGCTTTGCTGTTGAAGTCTTCGATGAAGCGCAAGGTCTCTAGCAAGATCCGTACCGCTTCGCCTTCTCGAGATTATCCTTGTAAATCCGTCCGTGGCGGGCCATCCACTGCTCGAACTAGGCCAATGTGCAATTTGGGGCGTCTCGGCCGAAGTCCAAGCCCCTGCACATAAGGATACCATCAAGATGTAGACCTTGATTTGCCTCTCGAGCCATGGAGCCGCCGAAGCGTATCAACGATGGATTGATGGCTTGGTAGTGTGCTTTGGGCCAATGTAGAGAAACATGAGCAAGCCACGTTAATTATATATCCTCAAGATCATGGTAATAAATCATGGAACTTTGCTAATAATCCGGTCAGTCATTTTCTCTTCGTTTTCTTTCCCAAATGAATGCTGCTGTTTAGGTTCAAAACCGAATGTTTCGCACTTGTAAACTGTTTATACATGTCCACTCGAAATAAAATTGCGGGTTTGTAGATGCATACTTAAAGCGAATCAGATGTGGATGGTCTAGCTAACAATCAACTGGATAGACTCAAATTTCCCAGTGTGGTGCTTAAATTGACGGGATATTTTTTTTAGGGTGGTGCTATTTCCAATCCCTATGGCTATGTTTGGTCGTCCAGATTTCTAATTGGAATATGATCGAATAGGATAAGATATGAAATCCTATGATTTTTTTATGTCTTGTTCATTATTTGGTGAATCGCAATATTAAAGTTGGATATGTTTACATCATATCATGTACATTTTTTTTAAATATAAACAACATGTTATTATAAATGAACCTAATATATGATTAAGTCCACCCATTTTACCAAAAAGAGAAAATTGCCCTCTATTATTCAATTGCAATTTAAATTAATGATCCTAAATTTATTTCTACATCTATGTAGGATTAATTTACCATAAATATAATTTCATAACCACTGAGATTCTCCCCAGTGGCCACCCTTTCAACATGGAAGGGGGAGGTGAGGGGTTCAAATCCCCACCTTCTAGGGGGGTGGGATGGGAACGCATAACTTTCAGGAGTGGGTTTCGACTCCCACGCTTTGCAAGAGGCAGGGCAAAAAGTCTAAGAGTGAGTGTAGAGTAGGAATAGAGTAGGATCGACAAAAAATAAACATAATAAATAATAATTTCATATTTTTAATTTTTGTTTATAGAAAATCTTCCATATGTATTAAAGACACTATTTTTATTTTTATTTTTTATCATTAGATATTACTTCCATACTAATATGTTTTGTCAAAAAGAGAAATATCAGGAAATATCAAAGAAATCTATTTCTTTTCCACATTGTCAATCATATTTATGAATAAATTGTTAAGTAAATTAATTTATTAAATAAAAAATTAAATAAAGTAAGATTTTTTTCTGATTGGCAGTGAAATATCATTTATTTTTATTGACAAAAATTAAAATCATCTATGAACTATTTATAGAAAAATATCAAGATGCCTCATTGTGTATAATTTTTAGTGTATTTCTATATATTCCTCCAATGTCTTAAATGCTATGTATAAAAGCATTTCATCAATATAATAAGGAAAAAGATTAATAATTTGAGATATATATTTTAGAAATGCAATTATATACAATTTACCAAGAAAGTGAGCTTTTGAGATAAGAGGGACACAAAATCGATATTTTGTTATAAGATAAATGATGAAGAAGAGACTTCTTAGTTTTATACTATATCAAAGAATGTAACCCACCCCATTGTGGACGCGTTGGTTCTGGTGATAATGGAGGACGGCAACTCTCTCCAATGCCTCATTGGACCCGCCATGTTTAACAACCCAGCATCACCATAGGCCAGCCCTCCCTTCTTCCCCTGAAATAGCACATCACCGATGATCCTACCGTGGCTTGCCTGCCGTGGCTCAAGTACCTGTTCTTGAATGGCAATGGCTTATCTGGAGTCCATTATGAACATTTTCCATAGTATGGACATTATCAATTAGCGTGCTAAATTATCAACTTTTATTTGTATAAGCTATTAATGCTTTGAATTTACACTCTCTCTCTCTCTCTCTCTCTCTCTCTCTCTCTCTCTCTCTCTCTCTCTCTCTCGTATGAACTTAAAAACCTAAATTATAGCAATTTACCAAATTTTTTAGATTAAAAGCTTATCAACTAGTTTTGGATTACCACCCCCGCCCGAGGTGGCCCCGATGGTTAGAGCTTTCTGCCCCACCAAGGAGGGAGGGGTTCGAAACCTTGCATTCCATTGCGTGACTCACCTGAGGCTGGGTTTGCGGTAGCGGCCTTGTTCGCCCTAGGTTTACCCCGCCAGCTGCCGGTTGTATGGGGGTTCCCGGGTCATAAAAAAAAACAAAAACTAGTTTTGGATTACCAACAATACTTTGAATTAGTTATGACCATTTTCTACTTTACCTACTTTGTATTGAGTTGTCAATTTTATTTGCCTAGATTAGCAACCCCTTACTAATGCTTTTTAAATGTTACAAATCTAAATTGGTACGATTCATCAAAATTTCTTCCATAACCATACTGGTTTACCAACTCCAATTTGAGCTTTACTTAATTTTCCAACTTTTCTTTTCCTTTTATCAACTTTTGCACGTGTTTTGTCACAACACGATAAATTTACCCGTTTTTTCCCTAAAAATCACCGACTTGATTTAAAGTCGATTACCAAAATTTTCCCTTTTTCGGCCATTAGTTACGGGCTAGGAAGCACCGACACTCTCTGAAAGCCTTTGTGTCGTGTTGGACACTTTGACACATGTCCAACACTCTCGGACATTCTCTGACACTCGGTTAATACATGTTAGAAAATCCGATACCTAGTCAATTTTTTCGACACTCTTTGACACTTTAGTCGGAATTTCGACATGCGAGTTTTCGACACACGATTCCGACATATGAGGTCAATTTTAAAATTTTCAATAATAAAATATCAAAATATTTATGTGAAAAATACCATTGCACTAAATGGCGCTGCTGGTTTCGGGCTTTTTCTCCCTCATGATGGGGGAGAAGTTCGAATCCCAAGCACGTCACAGGTGGACTTATCCGCTTCATGGGGGTGGTGAGTTCCTTCGTGGGCCTCAGGATTTGCCCGCCGGATGTCGGCTTACGGGTTTCCCTAGGTCATCAAAAATAAATAAATAAATAAATAAATGTGTGAAAAACTAAAAATCAATAATAAAAATAACAAATTAGGAAAGAAGAAAAACCTAATATTTTATTCTCTTATTTTTTTACTTTCACTTTCCATGATATACAATTTACCCACAAGTTTTTCTTTCTTCTTTCGACACTATACGCAAGTCTAGAATGTAAATTACTTTTTTTCTTTCCAAATTTTATGGATTTATTGCAATGGAGATGAATTTGTCAAATTGAAACAAATGAAGGACATTAATAAATGGTGAATTAATGTTTTCAATGTAAATTTATTTTAGAATTTTGTTATTATTTATTTATTTGTGAATTTGAATCAGAGTAATTTGATGACGATGATGATGATGATGATGATGATGATGATAATAATAATAATAACAATAATAATAATAATAATTTATTTATTTATAAAATATACATATAATATACAATGTCCCCCAATGCGTCGGAATTCTTTACTTTTTGATAAACGATGTGTCGGCATGTCGTGTCGTGTTATGCCGCTTGTTGCGTGTCGGTATCAGTGCTACTTAGGTTACGAGTTACCAACTCTTGTTTGATTCATTTATTGAATTTTTCTTAATCATCAACTTTTATTATGAAAGCAAGCTGAATAGCACCATTGAACTGCGCTATTAATATGCAACTGGCAGAGAAGCTTGCGTAACGAGTCCACAGAGACCACCTTGGACACCCGAGTTCCGCAGCATTCTCATGTATCCTTTCTCGCCCCAAGTCTCGCCCCACGAGTTCTTGAGCAGCCAATAGTCGACACTGTCGGGGGTCTTCCCATATCTAACGATTGCGACGGCGTGGTTATTGGCCTCCCCACAAGGGCCATTGAAGACGCCCCCATTGTACTGCTTGAATCCAGGGCTGGCACCCTCGATGGCGACCGAGACCGGTTGCCTCGTCACCGCTTGCAATACCAGGTCTTCACTCATGGGGATGCTCTCATACCCTTTTAACCGCGCTACAGCAATGGAGGCGGCTCGCTCTTCACAAGTGCCCTCGACGCCACTGTAAGGGTAATTGCTTTCATAGGTCATGCCATGGTTTTGGGCAATGTATTCATAGGCTAGGTACATCCAACCCCACTCGCATCCGTAGTTTTATTTGGAGCAGTCAATAAGCTGTTGCTCGGACAAGTCGACTAGTTTACCGGTCTTCATCGCTAGCATCGATTCCACAGTTGCAGTCGCTGCGAATGCCCAACAAGATCCTATTCAAGAATTAAAATGAGAAGCGCAGCAGTTGTTATGGCTAGTGTATGTATGCAGATGGAATAAACACCGGAATTAGCTTGATAGTGTATGATTCGGAGTCACTAGGATTAACGTTATGCCGAAATATTTCTCACATGCTAGTCACGGTTAGTGCCGCAATAATGTAATTCAATTGGCAGCATGCAACCATGTGGTTCGAATTACTTTAGATGACCTATTTTGAATTGGAACATGATTTAGTTTTATGGATTCAATTATGCGGTTTGAATTAAACCAATTATGAAATGGTATAATTTTTCTACCAATCCATTGAATCCCATAGTCCCGAGCCACCCAGAGAGAAATGCGTTAACGTAGTGAAAAAACCATTGTCTCTTATCCACCATATATAATATATTACACATCATTCTTGTTAAAAATGTTTTATTGAGCTTAGGTAGCACATCTGTTGATTGTTTTCGAGGGCTACAGAGAATATTCATTGGTTCATATGAAAAAATTGTACGCAAACAAAGCCACAAGACAAGAAAATATTGGGTTAAGGACCTCGGAGGATTATATTGTTTCGCTTGCTTTGAAATAAAAAAAAAAAATCACAAGACCAGAAAATAACGTGCCTTTGGACAATAATTTACCAAATTTTTTAGATTAAAAGCTTATCAACTAGTTTTGGATTACCAACGATACTTTGAATTAGTTATGACCATTTTCTACTATAGTATTTTATTAATTAATAGGTCCATGATGGGGTGCAATTGGCACGCCCCATTTTGCCTTGATATGCTACGTGAAGGGGTGTAATGGGGTCATATAAAAGACCCCTAAAGACAACCGTTGGACTGGTTGGACGAATGTACGTTCAAAAAGTTTTCTTCCTTTCTCTCCCCTTCCATCAAGGTGTTCCATTTCTTCTTTACGAGAACAGTTTGCATTTATGCCGTGGAAATCAGATGTTTTCCTCGTGATCGCATTCAGACCAACATGAGGTATTTTGTTCGTGATTCATCCGCAATTCAACAATCGTTCCGGGTCAATTATTGTTTGCGCATCAGATAAAGGTAAGTCGTCTTCCGCTGACTTGATTTCCAACATTGGTATCAAAGCCCGATTGTGATATCTGCCTTGTTTTTCATTGAATTTTCTCATTTACCATTTGATATTGAGATCAAGAGTATGAAATCTGCATTGTTTGGATGACTATTGCTCGGAAGTGCTATCTAAATTATTGAAAACGAACTGAAGTGATGAATGAGTTTGAGGTCGGGTTCACCCGTATGGATTTGGCCATTTTTCAAAATAATTTTTCTGCCAAAATTAATTTTTGAATATATAGGGTGAAAGAGATTGTCGAGATGAGTTCGATGATGGGTCGAGCGCTGCTGGAGGACATCGGACGCGCCCACACACACGGCCAGAAGCCGCTGCATGTGGGCTTCATGTGCCTGAAGCGCTCGCAATGCCAGCGTGTGTGCAACACACTCCCATGGGCGAACCGATGCGTGGAACTAGTGCGTCGGCAATAGGCGCCGGTCGGCAACAGGCGCCGGTCGGCAAATCGGCGCGTGATGACATCGCTGTGACGGCATCCAATGGTCGGTCGCCGGATGACGTCATTAGTGGCGGCGGTTGGCCGACGACAACCCGTGACCCGACTCAAGGTTAACCCGACCTGACCTGACCATTGATCGGTCACTGGTTGGACTGGTCAGATCAGCCAAGAGCTATTTGGCTCACTTGCACGTGCACCACTCGCACCGCGCACTCAGGCGGTGCATGTGGGCAGATGGAAGCTCCGATTAGAGCGTGGTCAGCGGCCTTTGGTTCGTATGGATGTGCTCTACACTGTGATTTATTTATTTTATATTTTTAAGCTTTAAAAATGTATAAAAATGTGTAGGAAACCCTAAGAACGTGTATTTGGGGGGTTTAATGCATAGTTTATTCATTTTTTGCTTGTATTTTCTTAAGTTTTAGGAAATACAGTAGTTGGCCTATACGAAAATGATATCAAATATGTTGAGTAGAGCTTTGGTTCAATGATAGCATGTATATAGTTTAATATACTTGGAGTTTTCTAGTTATAAGAAAATTCGAACAATGGTAGGAAATTCTTGTTTTTCCATTACATGTTGAATTGTGGTCTTGATTGTAGTTGTAGCATGATTGTTTTTATATGTTAGTTGAAATCATGCTATATTTTTGTGTTAATAGAAAAATATAGAAATTACATAAGGTCATGTAATTATTTTTCCTAGTCGGAGTTCATAGGTTGGTAGAAATCGAATCGAAGGAGTTTTCACATAGAATTTAAAATCTGCACAAATTAAACTAATTAATGATAATAGAACAATCATACATAGAAGTTGATTGTGAACATAGTGAACTTTTGTTTCTATGTCTTTTGTTGAATTATCATCAATTTAGTTTGTCTTTGTTGCAAATTAAATATGTGTGTTGCCCTAAAAAGTGTGCTAGTATTGATTCTGCATTTATTATGTCAATGTGTTATAGCAATTAATTATAGCTTTGGCATCCAAGACCATTGTGGCTGACCTCAATAAGGGTGAGAAGCTGAACGGTGACAATTATGATATTTGACACCGAAATGTTCAGTACATCCTTGAGGAGTAAAAGGTTTTGGAAACCCTCAACCACATTATGGATGAATATGAGCATGGAACTTTAGCTCAACACAGGAGAAATCTAGAAGCTTATCAAGCTTGGAAAAAGAAAAATAGCATTACTCACATCACGTTGCTGAACTGTATGCAAGATGATCTCATGTGTGAGTTTGAAAGTTATGATAAGATTCAAGCTATGTGGGTTGCCTTGAAAGATAAGTTTGGGGGTACATCTGCCATTAAGCTAAGGAGACTCACCATCAAGTTTGACACATGCCGAAAGCGCCTAAATATAACGATGAGGCAACATTTTCAGGAAATGTCAAACATAATTTGTAAACTGAGTCGACAGGTCGCTCCCTTATTGATGAACATCAAGTTCAGGCTGTTATAAAGTCTCTTCCCGATAATTGGGAGCATATGAAGATCAATATGACATATAATGAGAATATTGTCACTTTTGATAATATAACATGTCATTTGGAATTAGAGGATGAGCACTTAGAGACTGCGAGATCCTCTACCCATGCTTATGTTGCTGAATCAAGTTCACGCAAAACTTTGAGTTTCAAGTGCAAAAGGAATCATCAATTCAACAACAAAGAGAAGATGACTGATCGGGCACCTGAGAGGGCTAAGACCTTCCAACGCAAGAAGCATGGTGGGAAGAAGGACAAAGCCAAAATGAAGTGTTACAATTGTGGAAAGATGGGTCACTTTACTTGTGAATGCAATAAGCCGAAAGAGGTACCCTATTACTCCATTACTTTAAAAAATGATTTTGTTTCTAGTACTGTAATGCTTGCTGAATCTCATCCAATGTGGACTGTAGACTCAAGAGCAACAGACCACGTAGCTAGAGACCGAGAAACATTTGTGGAGTATCGTTGGATTCAGCCTGGAGAAAGATTGATATATGTTGGGAATAACTCAAGAATTGAAGTAAAGGGTATCAGGATATGTAAATTAATTTTACGTGGTGGTTGAAACCTATTCCTAGATGATGTCCTTTATGCTCCAGATATTCGACAAAACTTGGTCTCCGTAGTTGTTCTTCTTAGCTTAGGTTATGTATTGAATTTTCATAGTGATTGTGTTAATATTTTGTATGGAGCAGTTTATTATGGTTCAGGTCATGTACCGAATGGTTTTATGGTGTTAGACATTGACTATGGTCAGTACAATGTTAATATTGATGGTTGTTTTTCTTTAATTGCATCTTCGAGTAATGTTGATATTGATACAAGTACATGGCATGCTATATTAGGTCACATTGGGTTACAAAAAATGCAAAGATTAGCTAGAAAATGCCTTTTAGGGTCACTCACTAATGTTGATCTGCCCGCATGTGAACATTGTCTAGCAGGAAAAGTAACTTGAAAGCCATTCGATAAAGGGACTAGAGCTGAATTTCCATTGCAACTCATACATTTCGACATTTGTGGTCATTTGAATGTGAGGGCGAGGCATGGAGCCTCATATTTCATCACTTTTATAGATGACTTCACGCATTTCGGTTATGTCTTTATGATCTCCCATAAGTCAGAAGCATTAGACTGCTTTAGACGATATATAGCGATGGTAGAGAATCAGTTGAATAAATCAATAAAGGCATTGAGAACCAATCGAAAACGTGAGTATCTATTGGAGCAATTCAAGGCTTTTTGTGATGAAAAGGGAATTGTATGACAATTGACTATTCCTGGTACTCCACAACAAAATGGGGTAGATAAGAAAATGAATATGATCCTATTGAAAATTGTTAGGTCTATGATGACTGAAGCAAATTTACCTATCTCCTATTGGGGAGATGCGTTATTGACTGTTGTCTATATACTTAACCGAGTGCCCTGAAAATCGATCACTTCCACCCCTTATGAATTATGGACTGGTAGGAAACTAGACTTAAGTAGTCTATGTCCATGGGCTTGTGCAGCTTATGTTCATGATTCTTCCCATAAATATGGCAAATTAGGTCATAGAGGGAAAAATGTATCTTTATAAGATATTCTAAATACTCCGAAGGGTACGTGTTCATAGGTGAACAAGCTGATGGAAGTGTGACCGAAATGGATTAACGAGATGTCACGTTCTTGGAAAACGATTTTCCTAGTAGAGGTGAGATTGATAAGAATTTCCAATTATATGAGATTGAAGATCTTAATAACATACCCACTAATGTTGTAGAGGGAAATGAAGATTTACCTCAACACATAAGACCTAGTGGGAGTATTGCATCACCTGACGAATTGAATTCAAGAGAAATTCAATTGCGTAAAAGTAATCGTAAAAGTATTCCCCGTCGTCGTTTTGAGATTGAAGGGGAAGCATTTATGATTGCTCAAAAAGATGATCTGAGCCTAAGACTGTTCAAGAGGCTCTCTCATCCTCTGATAAGGAAGAATGGAGAAAAGCTTTGAAAGATGAAATGGAGTCAATAAGGGCAAATCATGTCTGGGACTTGATTAATCTACCACACAATCGCAAGTTCATTGGAAACGAATGGATCTTTAAGATTAAGCAAATGGCGGATGGATTCATTGAAAAGTATAAGGCTTGCCTTGTGGTGAAAGATTATACTCAACAATAGGGTATAGACTATGAGGAAACCTTTTCACAAGTTGTAAGGTTTGCCTCAATACATCTTATCCTAGCCATCGTCACACATTTGGACCTTGAATTACATCAAAATGATGTAAATACGGCATTTTTCAATGGGGAACTAGATGAGAAATTCTATATGAAGTAGCCAATACGTTTCATAGCTAAAGGTTAAGAGCATAAAGTTTGCAAGTTTCATCGCTCAATATATGGCCTTAAGCAATCATCTAGACAGTGGTATCTTCGTTTTCATTGAGCCATAACCACTTTTGGTTTCATGATGATCGAAGTAGATCACTGTGTATATGTCAAGCAGTTCGAAAATAAATTTGTGATTTTATCACTTTATGTGGACGATATTTTATTGGCTGGAAATGACAAGGTTTTGGTTATCACTATAAAAGAATGGTTGTCCTCCAATTTTGAAATGAAGGACATGGGAGAAGCTGCTTATATATTAGGAGTTAAGATCGAAAGAGATCAATCAAGGAAACTCCTTACTTTATCACAAGAGTCTTATATTATGAAGATTCTTGAAGGTTTCAATATGCAGCATTGTAATCCCATTGATACCCTTATCATGCAAGGTGAAGGCTTAAGTATTGACATGCGTCCTTAGATTTCAGAAGAAATTAAAGTGATGGAAATTGTTCCTTACGCTAGTGCAATCGGAAGTTTGATGTATGTTATGATGTGTACTTGACTCGACATATGTTATGCCGTGAGATTGGTGAGCTGATATAAATCAATCCTGGTCAAACACACTGGAAAGTAGTGAAGAGAATTCTAAGATACTTGAAGGGCACCATGGACCATCGACTTTGTTACCAAGGGAATAATTTATGCCTATTGGGCTATTCAGATGCCGACCGGGGTGAAGACCAAGGCGAATGTAAATCGACTTCTGGATACACGTTCTTACTCTATGGAGGTGCGATTTCTTTGAATAGCAAGAAACAAACATGCACGGCCTTATCTATGATGGAAGCAGAATTTATTACATGCTCTGCCGCAGTGCAAGAAGCAGTATGACTAAAACGTTTCTTTGAAAATTTATCCATTGTCACTGAGGTTCTAAGACCAGTGATAGTTTATTGCAATAGTCAAGCAGCCATTGCCTATATGAAGGATCCCAAGTATCATGGAACGACGAAGCACATTGACATAAATAATAACATCATCAGAGATATTATAGCACATAAAGAAGTGATCCTACAATATATTATAACTAATAGAATGGTTGTTGATTCCTTTATGAAGGCTATTTCTAGAGACATATTCTTGACCCATAGGATCTCACTAGGATTACGTAGAATATGATATGTGTTATTGTAGAGAATCATTGGTTTATGTATATGTGGACATATGTATTGTACTTGTTTGTTTATTGATAACTTGATATTTTATCAATGAGTACAAATCCATTATGAGACTAGCACAAGCACACATATATTATTGGAAAGTATGTCAGCAGGCAATGACTGGCTCACTTACACGAGCAATCGCCTCAAGTGCTATAGTTAGCACGTTGAGATGAGACATTATGTACAAATAAACGCTGAAGAGCAAGTTTGGTACATAAAATAATATGTCGCCTTGATTAGAGTCAAGATGAGGTCTGTAATTTATTTATAACAAGACCGAACATGATAGTCCCACAATCATGTATGCTTGAAATATGCCAGATGTGAGTACTTAATCGAGCGCTATAGAAAGCGAGCTGATATAGCACTCGAGCTAAACATGAGTACGTGAGAATCACGTGATTATGTTTAGGCTAAGATCCATATAGTAGATATATTTAAATCATGACATATGCTCTTATCAAAAGAGAAATTCACTATAGCATGTAATTCAAACTACATGTGCATTATACAACCGACAAGGGAATGTGAGTGAAATTATCCCAATTTACTCATCATGTGAGCCATTGAGGTAATTTATAATTTACCTCATTTCGTGTCCTATGTTATTTCTGACTATGTTCTCGAAATGAAATATCAATGTTGCTACTTTAGCATATTATCGGCGGTCATGAATAGATATGGCCTTATGGGACGTGTCTAGGAAAGCAGTTGTCCTAAAATAGAGAGAGATATGAATGCGAATGAAGACTATTGTTATTTTACATCTATCACATGTATTTACTGGTTGACCAATTATATCGCCTTATGTGGTTGCGGATATAATTGTAAATACATGGTGTTTTTTTAGAATAGTCAAGTATAGCCTTAAAGGGATAGGTATACTTAGACTGATGTAACAAAATATGTCTGGGGCATTGTGAGATATCAATTGTTTATTTCTTTTCAGGGTTGTAGCCATTATGTCATCCCTAACAAGTGCATAATTTGAGTTCGCAAGTACAGGTGTACTCACTGGCCGCACAGCTTACTTGCCAGTATGAATTGTTCTGTAAAGTTGATAAATGTTGAACGCCTTATGTTTTTGAAAGAGAGCTATTAAGCCCATCATGTCCGAGTGGGAGATGTAGTATTTTATTAATTAATATGTTTATGATGGGGTGTGATTGGCACGCACCATTTCGCCTTGAAATGCTATGATGAGGGGTGTGATGGAATCATATAAAAGACCCTTGAAGACAACCTTTGGACTGGTTGGACGTACATACGTTCATAAAGTTTTCTTCCTTTCTCTCCCCTTTCCATTAAGGCATTCCATTTCTTCTTTACGAGAACAGTTTGCATTTACGCCGTGAAAATTGGATGCTTTCCTCATGATCGCATTCGGACCAACGTGAGGTATTTTGTTCGTGATTCATCCGCAATTCAACAATCATTTCGAGTCAATTATTGTTTGCATATCGGATAAAGGTAAGTCGTCTTCCACCGACTTGATTTGCAACATCTACTTTACCTACTTTGTATTGAGTTGTCAACTTTATTTGCCTTGATTAGCAACCTCTTACTAACGCTTTTTAAATGTTACAAATCTAAATTGGTACCATCAAAATTTCTTCCATAACTGTACTGGTTTACCAACTCCAATTCGAGCTTTACCTAATTTTCCAACTTTTATTTTCCTTTTATCAACTTTTGCACGTGTTTTGTCACAACACATTAAATTTACCCATTTTATTTCCTAAAAATCACCAACTTGATTTAAAGTCGATTACCAAAATTTTCCCTTTTTCGGCCATTAGTTATGGGCTAGGAAGCACCGACACTCTCTGAAAGCCTTTCATGTCAGTCGGATACTTCGACACGTGTCCGACACTCTCAGATATTCTCTGACACTCAGTCAACACGTGTTAAAAAATCTAACACATAGTCAATTTTTTTGACACTCTTTGACACTTGACTCAGAATTTCAACATGCGAGTTTTCGACACACAACTCCGACATATGAGGTCAATTTTAAAATTTTCAATAAATGAAAGATCAAAATATATATGTGAAGGAATAAAAATTAATAATAAATGTAACAAATTAGGAAAGAAGAAAACCTAACATTTTATTCTCTTCTTTTTTTACTTTCACTTTCCATGATATACAATTTACCCACAAGTTTTTCTTTTTTCTTTAGACACGTTTGACACGCAAGTTTAGAATGTGAGTAAAGGAGTGCAAAATACTTGAGAACCGCCCGGATCGCCGGAACCGGACCAGAATCGACGGTTTTTGAGGGAACCGGTACGGTTCCCAATTCCAATTTATGGGAACCGGTGGGTATCGGTCGGTTCCCTGCTCTATGGGCGGATTTGCTCGCTTGCTCACTCAGACCAGATCGGAACCTTTTTAATATTAAAAAAAAATTACTAAAAGAAACCCTAGATCTCATCTCACTCCCTTCATCTTCCGTTCTCTCTCTCTCTCTCTCTCTCTCTCTCTCTCTCTCTCCCTCTCCCTCTCTTCCTCAGCTCCTCCTAATCCTCACGCCATTTTGGTTAGCGTTGACGTTGCCACCACTGGTCCTCCGCCACTGCTATCCACCCCCTCGCGCCGGCCGCCACCCGCCACAGCCGCTGCTCCTCCGCCTCTACTGTCTGCCCCCTTGCTCCGGGACCCCTCTGCCAGCAATCCGATGCCGTTGCAGCCCCTACAGCCGCGACAACCAATACCAACAAATCTCGAATTGGTTGCTGCGCCTCCGTCGGTGCCTACAATTACTTCCTCACCGTCGGTGCCTACGACTACTTCCCCCTTGCTGCTATCCACCCCCTCGCTTCGGGCCCCCTCCGCCAGCAATCCGACGCTGTTGCAAACCCTATAGCCACGACAACCGACGCCAGCAGATCTCGAACCGGTTGCTGCTTACGATCACTTCCTCACCGTCGGTGCCTACGACTACTCTCTCTCTCTCTCTCTCTCTCTCTCTCTCTCTCTCTCTCTCTCTCTCTCTCTCTCTCTCGTGAAGCCTAATTTCCTTGTGTCTTGGATCAAATTCTCATATGGGCTTTTTTTTTTTTTTTTTTTTTTTTTTTTGGGTGAAGGAGGTGTGTTTGGGTGCTGTTTGGAGTGAGAGCAAAGGCAAGAATGCAATTCTAGAGGTGGAGCAGTTTTGCTGCGATCGCCCCAACCCTATTTTGCAGGTTCTCGCTTGCTACAAAAGTTCTTTCTTTTCTCCCCACCCAAGATGTGCAATTCTTGATTCTTGTTGGAATCATAGGCGGGGAACTGCTTGTTTCCGAAATGCTTGATTTTGGAGCTCGGGGACCGCTTTTAGTCGACTCCCAAGCAGTAATCTTCATCTGCGTTAAGTCTATTATTTCAAGAAGATACATGTATGTAGACATCACTCGACACAACGCTTTTCATGTGTAGATCGTATTTGTAAATTCGTTGCGTTTACTTCTCTTGCCGTCCACATCTCCACGTACTTAAATTTGATTTTTCTTTCTTTGACTTGCTTTGATGTCACGTAGTCGTTCTATGTTGAAAACCAAAATTGTTTCGCGTCAAGATCGGTTCCATGGATCCATCTGGGAACCGGACTAGACCGGCAGTCTGGTTCTCGGGTGGATCCATGCAACAAACAGGTAGATCCTGATTCCAATTTTTCCGAACCGGTCCTTAGCGGGCGATTCCCGGTTCTAGGTCGGGAACCGCCCGCCCGGCCCATGCTGTGGCATCCCAAAATTCAAAGTCAAGCCATAAGGTGTGTTAAAGTCTCTAATTAGGTAATAAAATTTCCTATAGCTTATGCTTTAAACATTAGTCTTTTTAAGATTAGGTGATTTGTGCTTGTGTTTATGAAATTTTAAATTTGATAGATTAATGATGATAATCTATGCTTGGCCATGCACCTTATGAATTAAATAAAAATGTCACAAGACTTTGGCCATGTGGAATTTAAAATTTAAAATTTGAAATCTATAAAAGAAATAAATTAAAGATGAATAATTGAAAATAAAATTGATTTGAATTAGGTTTGGGCCTTAGGCCCAAAAAGGGGGATTTTAGTGGGCCAAGCTAGTCAGCCCAATAGAAGCCCATGGAAGGGGGCTGTCGCTGGCCCATTTAGGCCCAAGGAGATGTGGCCGTCAGCCACAAAGAAGGCCCAAAAGGAGGCCCAAAAGCTCAAGCCCAAAAGCCCATCAAGACAAGTGCCAAGAAGTCTTCATGCATTGGCCTAGACTAGGATGCCATGCATTGGCTAATTTGAAGGCAAGCAATGATTGTCAATGATGAGGATTAGGGGGGGATAAAAGGGAAGAGAGAGAGAGGAGTGGCCGGTTACTTCATTCGCCCAAGAGAGTGAGAGAGAGAGGGAGATCGTGTGAGAGAGAGGGAGAGCGGCCGAGAGGGAGGAGGAGCCGAGGAGGAGTCGTCGTCGTCCGACCGCCGTGCTCGCTGCCGTGTGCCATCGTCCATCCGGTCTAGAGGCAAGTGGGAGTCCTCTAACTACTCTTTCATGTGTGTATGTTACTTGCATGTTGAATTTTTGGGTGTTTAGGTGAGAAAAACCGAAGTATGGGTGGTTTATTCTTGGATGGTATGGCTGTTTTTGCTTGAACAGTGTGAGTCAGAATGTTGTGTGCGCTTGCATGCATGTTTAGAGTCCGATTTTGGCTTTGATTTCTTCATAAAAGTTGTATCTAACATCTTGATCTACAACATACTGAAATTTCGTGGAAAATTATGGAGATTTGAGGGGTTAAACTCTCGTCCTACGGAGACCTCATATCTGGAAATATTTTACTGACCTCTTGTTGGATGTGTGGTTGCATGTTGGTTTTTGTTAAGAATCTCTCTTCAATTTCTTCATAAAAGTTGTAGGGGACATCTTAAAATATAACATACTCAAATTTGAAGTGAAATGAACAAGTATAACCTAGTAAATCGACTAGATCTTGAAGATGGTAATTCTGGAGATGCATTTCGGGACACCCGAGACTTCATGGACTTAGATGACGACTATACTATGGTTGTTTGACTTATATCTCTTATGAAACTTGTAGAGGACATAATGATGTAGAACATATCAAAATTTCAGAGGAAAAGAAGAAGAGTAGGTAGGTGAAAACTCAGTATTTCGGAGAAGCATGTACTGGACGATGCGGTAATGGATCCAGAAGCTTTGTGAGACTGTAGAAAATAATATAAAAAAAATCTGGCTTGGAAGATGTACAAAAATGTCTTGGCTATAACTTGGTAAAATTTCGTAATTGTTGGAAGTCATATGGATATTTTAATTGAATTTCTTCAGAAACTGTGCATTCTGATTTTATCGAAAATGACATGCAATTTTGTGAGAATTGTGAAATTTTGTGAAATTCTATTTGGCCATGTATTTTGCAAGAAATTATTATCCTATTGGCTATTTTGTGACTTGCCTTAATTTTTATAATTTTTGGGAATTTATAGATATTAAATTTAATATTTTGAAAATAACAAAAAGCTGGAATTTAAATAAATTAAAAAGAGCATGAAAAATGGATTATTTTATTGGCCATAAATTCCATTAATTTTATTTCATAAAAAATTATACCATGTTGCATGTATGGTGAGGTCTTGATGTATGCATGACATTGAATGGAGATGCATGTGTGAATTCCATGCCAAGTATGACTTGTTGGATGTCACGCCATATGCCATGCTAAATTAAGACTGAAATCGGTAAACATGGATAATGATAAGTGAGGAGGTGGTTGTGGTGGAGGATGATGCCCATAATGTATAGAGATGCATTGTCGAATGGCCCTGGGAGATTTAGGATGCCCGGAACATGGGGGTGCTGGAAGCCCTGTCGGAGGTTTCTGCCCGAAGGGAATGCCTCGCGATGCCAGGATTGGGGTGCGGGATGCCCGGCTAGGGAGTGTAAATGCCGGAAGCCCTGTCGGAGGTTTCTGCCCGAGGGGAATGACTCGTGATGCCAGTTGGGATGTAAGATGCCCGAAATGTGGGGGCGGATGCCCGGTGGCCGGAATGGCTGAATGCCGGAAGCCTCGGAGGTCTTTGCCCGAGGGGATGATGAAATTGATGATTTGAGGAATGGGTGATGTGGTGATCAAATTAAGAGTTAAAAGTGGAAATTAAACCATGGCATGATGATATGCATGAGGATGATGACAATATGTGATGTGATATGATGATGATCACCCATGGCATGATGATATGCATGATGATGATGATGATGATGATGATGATATATGATATGGCATGATGACATGTGTAATGTGATGATGTCATGATATGATGATGATGATGATGATGATATGTGATGATGTCATGATGATGATGATGATGATGATGATATATGATATGGCATGATGACATGTGTAATGTGATGATGTCATGATGATGATGACATGAATATGATTATAATGATGCCATGATGATGATAACATGTGTGATGTGATGATGTCTTGATGATGAGGACATGTATATGATATGATGATGCATGATAGTATGCGCATGGCTTCAAGGTAAGTAACTCCTGCAATGCATGTATGATTTGCATGATACATTAAGTTGTTATTGGATTCTTTTACCTGCTAAGTGGTTATACTCACCCCTTTTGGGGACCAACATTTCAGATTAGTAGTATGCCGCTTCCTGCCGTCGCACGGGGTGCATTTTATGGGTTGCCATCCGACGTCGAGGTAGAGTGTGAGGAGTATAGCTGTCCTTCTGTGCCTGGACTGACATACATACGTGTGCGCTGTTTTGTCTCGTACGACATAGGCCTGGCTGGGGACCCAGTCGTCCAGGAGTTTGTCTCCATCCACGTTCGCCGCAATGGGGTGATGAGAGGGATGCCGCTGCCGCCACCGCCACCGCCTGACGCACCTGAGACTTGTGCGTGACGAGTAGGGGCTGTTTTTTTTTTTTTTGGGATAGTTAGCTGACACTTACGATGGGGGTTGTGAGCGTGTGATGTAGAGGCTCAAGGATCCTTTTTGAGGTTTTAGGCTGGACATGGCTAAGTCCTAGCTTTTCCTTTTTATGTATCGACCCAAAAGAAGTCCCATCTTGAAAGTATATGTAAATAAAGTGTCGTTGCTTGTCTATAAAATTATGATGATTAGTGGTGTGTATTTGTATCATGGTTGGTAGGGGGAGAGATTGTGATGTTTTGCTTCCGCTAATGAGTCGCACTCGGACCGCTTTAAAAAAAAATAAAAAATGTGCCTATGAACTACGACGCCTCTTCTAAGGAGAAAGGTAATAAGGAGTAACATTGGTGCTCGTGGCGACCTACGAACGGTTCGGGGTGCTACACATGCACACCCTTAAAAGTCATTTACTTCTTTTTTTCTTTCCAAATTTTATGGATTTATTAAAATGGAGATGAATTTGTCAAATTGAAACAATGAAGGATATTAATAAATGGTGAATTAATGTTTTCAATGTAAATTTATTTTAGAATTTTATTATTATCTATTTATTTGTGAATTTGAATCAGATTAATAATAATTTATTTATATATAAAATATAAATATAATATACAACGTGTCCCAACGGGTCGGAATTCTTTATTTTTTGAGAAATGACGTGTTGACATGTCGTGTAGTGTCGTGTCGTGTTACTTAGATTACGGGTTACCAACTCTTGTTTGATTCATTTACTGAATTTATTTTTCTTTTAATCATTCACTTTTATTATGAAAGCAAGCTGAATAGCACCATTGAACTGCGCTATTAATATGCAACTGGCAGAGAAGCTTGCGTAACGAGTCCACAGAGACCGCCTTGGACGCCCGAGTTCCGCAGAATTCTCATGTATCCTTTCTCGCCCCAAGTCTCGCCCCACGAGTTCTTGAGCAGCCAATAGTCGATACCGTCGGGGGTCTTCCCGTATCCGACAATTGCGACGGCATGGTTAGTGGTCTCCCCACAAGGGCCATTGAAGATGCCCCCGCTGTATTGCTTGAATCCAGGGCTGAAACCCTCGATGGCGACCGAAACCGGTTGCCTCGCCACAGCCTGCAATAGCAGGTCTTCACTCACGGGGATGTTCTCATACCCTTTTAACCGCGCTACAGCAATGGAGGTGGCTCGCTCGTTGCAATTGCTTTGGACGCCAATGTAAGGGTAATTGCTTTCATAGGTCATGCCATGGTTTTGGGCAATGTATTCGTAGGCTAGGTACATCCAACCCCAACTGCATCCGTGGTTTTCTTTGGAGCAGTCAATAAGCTGTTGCTCGGATAAGTCGACTAGTTTACTGGTCTTCATCGCTAGCATCGATTCCACAGCTGCAGTGGCTGCGAATGCCCAGCAAGATCCTATTCAAGAATTAAAAAATGAGAAGCGTAACGGTGGTTATGGCTAGTGTATGTATACAGATGGAATAAACACCGGAATTAGCTCGATAGTGTATGATTCGGAGTCACTAAGATTAAAGTTATGCCGAAATATTTCTCACATGCTACTCGTGGTTAGTGCCGCAATAATGTAATTCAATTGGCAGCATGCAACTATGTGGTTCGAACAACTTTAGATGACCTAATTTGAATTGGAACATGATTTAGTTTTATGGATCCAATTATGCGGTTAGAATTAAACCAATTATGAAATGGTATAATTCTTCTACCAATAGATCCATTGAATCCCACAGTCCCGAGCCACCCAGAGAGAATATTCATTGGTTCATATGAAAAAATTGTACGCAAACAAAACCACAAGACAGGAAAATATTGGGTTAAGGACCTCGGAGGATTATATTGTTTCGCTTGCTTTGAAATAAAAAGAAAAAAATCAGAATACCAGAAAATAACGTGCCTTTGGACAATAATATAATATGATTTTGTTACTCTCTTACCGCATCCTCCCTGATTTTTTATGCTGCCAACAACTCCTTTCTCGACCCAGTTTAAACTATCCGGGACTTGAGTCATACTGTACTTGAAAGTGGTAGCCACGGATGAATTCGAGCTCCTCGACGTCGCTCTAAACCCGGTGTATCTCGGGACAAACTCTTCCGTGGTCAAATCCGAAAATTGGTTCAGACCCACTTTGTAGCTCTGATTAGCCGCTTTGCTGTTGAAGTCTTCGATGAAGCGCAAGGTCTCTAGGAAGATCCCGTACCGCTTCGCCTTCTCGAGATTATCCTTGTAAATCCGTCCGTGGCGGGCCATCCACTGCTCGAACTCGGCCAATGTGGAATTCGGGGGCGTCACGGCCGAAGTCCAAGCCCCTGCACATAACCATACCATCAACATGTAGACTATTTGCCTCTCGAGCCATGGAGCCATTGTCGAATGCCGAAGCGTATCAACGATGGATTGATGGATTGGTAGTGTGCTTTGGGCCAATGTAGAGAAACATGAGCAAGCCGCGTTAATTATAGATCCTCAAGATCATGGTTATAAATCATGGAACTTTGCGAATGATCCAGTCTGTCATTTTCTCCTTGATTAGCTTTTGACCTCTTCGTTTTCTTTCCCAAATGAATGCTACTGTTTAGGTAAAAAAGTGAATGATACGCGATTGTGAATTGTCTATACATGTCAAGCCATGTCTATTTGTAGACCCTCATGAGCAACTTATGGAACTTTGCAATCGATCCAGTCAGATTCATTTCCTTCACTGATTAGCTTTTGACCTCTTCGTTTTCTTTCCCAAATGAATGCTGCTGTTTAGGTTAAAAACCGAATATTTCGCACTTGTAAATTGTTTATACATGTCCACTCGAAATAAAATTGCAGGTTTGTAGATGCATACTTAAAGCACATCAGATGTGAATGGTCTTAGCTAACATTCAATTGGATAGACTCAAATTTGCCGGTGTGTATAGCTTAAATTGATGGGGTATTTTTTTTTTTTAGGGCGGTGCTATTTCCAATCCCTATATGATTAAGTCCACCCATTTTACCAAAAAGACAAAATTCCCCTCTATTATTCAATTCCAATTTAAATTAACGATCCTAAATTTATTTCTACATCTATACAGGATTAATTTACCATAAATAATACTTTCATATGTTTACTTCCATTCTAATATGTTTTGTCAAAAAGAGAAATTTCAAGAAATATCAAAGAAATCTATTTTTTTTCCACCTTGTCAATCATATTTATGGGTAAATTGTTAAGCAAATTAAATTTATTAAATAAAAAATTGCATAAAGTAAGATTTTTTTTTTTTTTTTTTTGAAATTGGTAGTGAAATATCATTATTTTTTATTGACGAAAATTAAAACCATCTATGAACTATTTATAGAAAAAATATCAAGATAAATCATTGTGTATAATTTTTATTGTATTTCTATATATTCCTCCAATGTCTTAAATGCTCTATATAAAAGCATTTCATCAGTATAATAAGGAAAAAGATTAATTATTTGATATAGTAAATAAAGAGACTTGATATATATTTTAGAAATGCAATTTATATACAGTTTACCAAGAAAGTGAGCTTTTGAGATAAGAGGGACAAAAAATAGATAATCTGTTATAAGATAAATGGTGAAGAAGATACTTCTTAGTTTTATACTATATCAAAGAATGTCTTTTTACCCAAAAAAAAATGTCTTTTTTCCTTACTATTAACGAGATGATTTTATAAGGAGTACGTAAAACATTATAGATGCATTTTTTTTTTAATTTGCTAAAAAATAAAATATTTAAAATGATTAATAATAGTAACTATCATAAATAGAAAAAGGAAAAAAAATAGAAAAGAGGAGTAGGGCCACTACTTTACTGCAATTGAAAGATTGGGCAGGTTTGTTTTTTAGCGTAAATGGGGGTGAATGCAGTCATTTAGGGGTGGAAATAGTGTTGCCCTTTTTTAATCGTACAACTAAATGGATCTTTTGGGAGAATTCGTTGTTGGGTTGTATTACTCAAGGTACAATGCAAGAATGTATATAAGGTATTATTTTAGAGATACACCAAATGTTATGCTGACTAAATAACAGTAATCAAATCTTGCTAACTAATTAGAAGGGATATGCCAATTGTTACACTAACTTAAAATAGGAAGTAAATATTCCTTACACCCAAGTTGGCGCATGGAGGTCCGGGATTTCCAACTTGCCATGGAGAAACATAATCTGACTTGAACCTATGCCTTGTAAAGATGTTTGCCAATTGAAGTCTTGTGGCTACATGTTCAGCCCTGATGGCCTTTTAGGCTATATATGTTCTCGAACAAAGTAGCCGTCAATCTCGATCTGCTTTGTTCGTTCATGAAATACTCTCTAACCAAGCCCCATAGCCGTGCCTTCTGTCCTTAAAGACAATAATTTATGTGGCTGGGAGTTTGCTCCCTAAAAAGGAAGGAGGATTAGGATTGCCCGATTTGAACATATAAAATGAGGTGTTGTTAAGTCGTAGAATGTGGAACTTCATCAATCGTTCATCCACTGCCCTTTGGAGTATATGGGTTCACAACACCAAATGTAGAGGCACCCCAATTAGGTAGCTTGTTATTAGGGGCTATATGGCTCGGAGTTGGCGATGTCTGCTTGAATTGCAACCCCTCTTAATGTTGGTTATCCCTAGCTCAAGGTATTGTTGTCAAGATATATATGACGAACTCAGACATGTGGGATTGGTATTGGAGTGTATCACCTAGTTTGGAGCAGCAACATTAGCAAACATAATTTTATTGGCTGGCTAGTTTGTAGGACTAAAGTACCCACGGTAGAGATTGTCGCATAATGGATGTCCTCAATTGATATCCAGTTTAATTTTTGCAAGGCTGTTATAGAAGACAGAACACATTTTTTCTTCGGACGTGAGTGGACAAGCAGCATTTGTCATTGTATCCATGCACAACATGAGATTAGATGCCCTTTAGGAGGATGGAATGACACTCGAATGGATGATTAGGGCAGCAAGGGGCAATGACTTGGCGGCTAGACTCCTTAAGGTATCCTTCCTAGCAACCATATACTATATTTGGATGGAGCGCACTAGTAGATGGATTAAAAACAAGTCCTCTGACGTCCATATTATTTTGACTAAGGTGTGCAAAAAATATAAGAGGTAGAGCTTTGCTCTAAAAATAAAATAAAATCAAACCTTCCCAGACTAGTGTTGTATTAGCTACTATATGGAGACTTCCTACCTCCATCATTTTAAATTATTAGCTATATTTATAACACTAGGGATGCCCTTAATTTGGTGTACTTCATTTGCTTTATAATACTTACATTTTACACAAAAAAGAAGACGAAGAAAACAACTTAATTATCTATATGATACTATTACACAAAATTTACCTACTTCAATTTTGACTTCACAATAGGTAATAGATATTTCCCATGAAGGGGTAGGAATCGGATAAATAGATGGTGTTGACCATTTTTCTTGTACTTTAAGCGCAAGCTTAACTTGTCGATTCTTTTTTCCATAAGCGAAAACAAGTCATTAATTTGATACAAATCTGGTAAGATTCTTACTATATGCACACTCATGTAGTAATTACAATTATCTATAGCTTTTCTATTAATTCAGCAAACTCAACAGCCACTTCAACCTCAAATTTGCATAAGTAATTTCATAGAAATCCATGCATACGGTTAAAATACCCCACACCACATGAAACTATAATGGACAAAATCTTAACTTACGATATCCAAAGATGATCTGGATAATTGGGAAGAAAATCAATGAATCTTTTGCCTTTTTATATGTGAGATCAAAATAATTGTCAAGTATCCCACAAATCTCTCGTCTTTTCCTTTGCAACAGTTTAAATTATATCAAAAAGGGGGATCAAAATATTTTCATTCTATTTTATTTTATTATACTGAAAGTGAAGACGTCATTCAACATTTAAGACACCCGAGTGATTAATCCATTGTAAGAATTTGGATTTTCATCTTATGAAAGCTGGTCACAAACTAATAATAATAATATAATTGTCTAGATAGGGCGAAAAATGGGCCTTGGTCTGTTGTATGAGATACGATGTTGAGAATAGTGGGGACAACCTCTTCATCATCAACATAAGCACATGTATCATACGTGCAGTACTGTCATAGACGGCTAGCACATTAAGATGCGCATGTCGCAGCCTCCCATTCAATCCCAAAAGATCAACACAATCGTGGAAAAGTGAAAGGAAGCTTAGAGCACACGCAGTCAGTGCAAAGAAATCGTAACACGAACGACCATATTCAACCTTGATTTAAGGATTTATTATCACTCTCTCGCTAGCAATCGGATTACATCAGATTAAAAACAGATAAAGACCACTAACATCGTCCAACACCGAACGACCTCGGCAGAATGTTCAATGTGTAAAGAGAAAGGAGCAGGTGCTTCGGCTCGAACTTATTACGAAACCCAAGTGTCTTATCCACTACTAAAAATTACAGCACCACAGCCACGCTGGTGAAACTATGATGCTTAAATCTGTAGAAGCAAACCGAATAGCACCATTGAACTGCGCTACTCATGCAACTGGATAAGAAGCTTGCATAGCGAGTCCACAGAGACCGCCTGGGATGCCCGAGTTCCGCAGAATTCTCATGTATCCTTCCTCGCCCCACGTCACGTCCCACGAGTTCCTGAGCAGCCAATAGTCGACACCGTCCGGGGTTGTCCCGTATCCGACTATCACGGCCGCATGGTTCAAGTTCGCCCCACAAGGGCCCTCGAAGATGCCCCCAACGTAATGCTGGAATCCGGCACTGCCCGAGTCGAGGGAAACTGAAACCGGTTGCATTGCCACGGCCTTCAATATCACGTCTTCGCTCACAGGGATGTCTTCATGCCCCGATATTTGCGCTGCAGCAAAGGAGGCGGCTTGTGTGTTGCAAGCGTTATCAGCGCCTATGTAAGGGTAAGTGTCTTCAGAGCTTATGCCTTTGTTTTGGACAATGTAATTATAGGCATCGTCCTCCTGACCGCCTTCGCATCCATGGTTTCCCCCGTTTGTGGCACAGTCAATAAGCTGTTGCTCGGACAAGCTGAGTAGTACACCGGTTTGTATTGCTGTGATCGATTCCACAGCTGCAGCTGCTGAGAATGCCCAGCAAGATTCTGCACAAGAAATAAAACGAGAAGTGCTACGGTGGTTATGGCCTTTGTATGTATGTAGATGGATTAAATACCATGATTAGAATACTTGTTTTATAATAGGGTTTTGCTAGTATGATAATCTTTGGGTACCGTGAGAATAACAATTTATTATGAGCCACAAATGGATTTTGCAATAATTTATTATTATTTGTGATTTAGTTTTTTATTATCCAAAATAGACTGTTATTTTTACAGTAAATTAAAGATTGTCATGCAACCATTTCTTTTTGTAATAATGGTGTAACATACTAGAATTGAAGTTACATTCCATAATTTTTCTCACATACTAGGCATGGAGAGTGCTACGGTAATGTGATTCAATTCGCAGTATGCGATGAACTATTTTGAATTAGAATATAGCTTAGTTTTATGGAAAGGGACGAGGACTCACTAGCTTTACATGACAAGATATGACATTGTAATAATTCTTCTACCAATAGATCCAATGAATTCCATGGTTCCAAGCCACTTGGAGAAAAATTTAAATGTGTTGACATAGTGAAATAATATTTTCGAACCTCTCTCTTATCCACTATATATTATGAAAAATTATCGTTTAGAGTAGGGGTGATTAGTTTTAAGGTGGGCAGTCATATTCTAGATTATAAAACTACCCACTAAGGACCGGTTACACAAATTGGAAACCACCCATTGGTTTCATGAACCTACTCGGGAATTGGACCGCTCACTACTGAGTAATTGGCATGTAACTGCAAATCCATTCTGGGCCTGTGACATTGAATACTACATAGTTAATAGCAGTCAGCATTAAGTATTTCAATTTCTCAAGTGCTATTTTGGGTGTGCAACTGCAAAATCCTAAGTACCACTTTGGTGTTCATTAAATACTGATGTTATTCAGTTTCTCAAAGTGCTCTTCACTGCTATCAAGTTAACATTATAGTAGTCAATATCCATTCTGGGTGTGTAACTGCAATCCATTCACTACTATTTAGTTTCACTGCTATTCAGTTTCTTTTTTAAGGACTAACAAGTAAGGTGACAAACTTGAGAAAAGAGCTGAAATTTTAAAATATACATACCGGATCGGTTTGGGTGGACAAGTGGGCTGTTTCATGCTTAGAACTAGAAACTTGACCGGTACTCATCAATTTCAATAAATTGGAATCGAGAACTAGACTGGTCCCCATGGGAACTGCCTGTTTGGACCGGTTTAGATCGGTTTGGGGCAGTCTGGATTGGTTCCGGTTTCTTTGCACACACCTAGAGTGATGGCTCTTGGAAAAGTATGAAGCTTGTGATCATGCTTTGTCACCTTATTCATCTAAGTATTACTTCATTAATGTTTAAATTTCTTTAGTGGGTTTAACGTTTAAGTAATACACGTCTGTTGATTGTTTTCAAGGGCCATAAAGAATATTTAGTTCGTTCATATGAAAAAATGTATACAAACAAAATCCCAAGACAAGAAAATATTGAGTTAAGGACATGGAAGGATTATATTGTTTCACTTGCTTTGAAATAAAAAAAGAAAATCCCGACAAGAAAATAAAGTGTCTTTGGACAATAATGTAGTGCGATTTTGTTACTGCCTTACCGCATGCGCGCTGGTATTTTATCCTGTTCACAACTCCTCGATCCACCCAATTTACGCTAGACGGGACATGAGTCGAACCTTGGTACTTGAAAGTAGCAGTCGCAGATAAATTTGAGCTATTAGACCACGCTCGGAACCTGGTGTATCTCGCGACGAACTCGTCCGTGGTCAAATCTGAAAATTGGTTCAGACCCACTCTGTAGCTCCGATTAGCCGCTTTGTAGTTGAAGTCTTCGATGAAGCGCAAAGTCTCCAGAAAGATCTCGTACCGCTTCACCTTCTCGCGATTATCCACATAACTCCGTCCGTGGCGGGCCATCCACTGCTCGAACTCGGCCAATGTGGAATTCGGGGGCGTCGTGGCCGAAGTCGAAGCCCCTGCACATAACGATACTATCAACATGTAGACCTTAAATTGCCCCACGAGCCATGGAGCCATTATCGGATACTGAAGCGTATCAAAGATGGATTGATAGATTGGTAGTGCTCTTTTGGGCAATGCAGAGAAATATGAGCAAGCTATGTCTATTTATAGAACCACATCATCAAATTAATGAATCATGGAAGTTCCTTAATGACCCGTTCATATTCATTTCCTTCATTGCTTAGCTTCTGACATCTTCGTTTCTTTCCCAAATGAATGCTACTGTTTAGGTTAAAACGCGAATGTTTTGCACCAGAAATTATTTAAGAAAATAACATAAATGATCCCTAAACTTTGACACAATGCGCAATGTGATTCCCGTACTTTTAATTTGTTCAATGTGATTTATGAACTTTTGATATATATTCAACTTAGTCCTTGAACTATAGGAAAATGTTCAACGTTGTCTTCGAACTTGAATCAATTGAAATGCAATATTAAAAATTTTCATAAATTTATGGACTAAGTTGAACTTGTACAAACAAATTTAGAGACCACATTGAATAAATTAAAAGTCCATGGATCACATTGCACGTTAACTTGAAGTTCAAGGATCACATTAAACAAATTAAAAATTGAAGAATCACATTGAGTCAAAATTTAGGGACCATTGGTGTTTTTATTCCAATTATTTATTAATATCCATTGAAATAAAATTGCCCGTTTTTAAATGAATACTTAAAGCATGTGAGATGTGAAAGGTCTAGCAAACTATCAATTGGATAAACTCGAATTTCCCTGTGTGTATATCTTAAATCGAAAAAAAAAAAAAACGAGGTATCTTTTTAATCATACGATTGAATGGATCTACCAAGAGAATTTGTAAATGGCTTGTATTACTCAACGGACAATGCAAAAATGTGTATAAGGTATTGCTCAATAGAAAATGAAAGGGAAAAATCTAACAAATCTTCCCTAACATATTATTTACGATATACACCAAATATGATGCTGATTAAGCAATAGGAATGAATTAGAAGAAATACGCCAATTATTATGCTATCTAAAAAATAAAAAAAAATTTTCCTGTACTTCTCCTCAAGTTGGCACATGCAGGTCTTGAATGTCCATTTTTCTAACAAGAAATGTAAATTGGCTTGAACTAAAGCTTGGTAAAGATGTTTGCCAGTTGAAGTCTAGTGGATTTGAGCTCTTTTTTTTTTTTTTTTTTTTCAATCTCGCTCCTCTCTACTATGTGTATGTTTGCGCGATGCTCACGAGAATCAAACCCAAGATTTGCTACTCTCTGGTCCTGCCGCCCCCCAAGAAAAAATAAAAAACCAGAAGAAAAAAATCCCTTCACCAGTGGGGCTGCATGCCTTTAGGCGGTATGTGCTAAGTTCTGATGGTCTTTTAGGCTACATATGTTCCCGAACAAAGTGGCAATCAATCTAAATGTGCTTTGTTCATTCATGGAATACCGGGTTTGTTGTCATTGTTAACTCTCTAACCATGGCCATGGCTACTCGAGTTTCATTGAGCTCAGCTATGACCACTTAAGCTTCCAGTCATCAAGATAGATAATGAAGGAAGAAGATGAACAGTAACTTTTTGTTGGTTATCAATGAAGGAAAGAAGAAGATAGACGGTCTAATTATTTCAATTTTTTTTTCTTTTAAAATTTTGAAACTTCCTTCTTCTTTTTTTCCAGATTGGCACTTGGTAGGTGCCACATGTCTTAAGAAACTGATAAAAAAAAAGCAATGTCAGCATTTTTCATTAGCAAAATTGAGTTAATTAAGGGATTTGATTGTACCAATTTGATAAGTTTTAGGATTTATTGCATTTTTTTGAAAGTTTTGAAATTGAATTGCACTTTCGCGACAAGTTTTAAGACTTTTATTATAACAACCCCGACCCCATCTCCAGGGTCACGAATGGTAAGGGTTATATTTTTTGTGACATCCCAGGAGTGTCGCCAACCCATACTTCTTTCTTTTTATAAGTCTTTGAGTTATGCACACAGGGAAGCAATAAATCAACCCCCAATCACCATAGTATCGCAACATCAAGAGTAGTAGGAAAACACACGTGCAACCATATGTTTACATATACATGGCATACTACATGTGATTTCATCTACTTGAGCTAAGCTTTACACTACAAAAGCATATTGCCCCTTCCAAAAGTACATCAACTTCAAGGTAACCCTATCTCCTTTTATGAGATTCTAACAAAAAACGGTTCCCCTATAAGGACCAGCTAACTAGTAGTCCTCTACGGCACCGTTGGGTGGAGCATCTCCATCAGACCTTGGCAAAACATCGAAGTCACAGAGTGGACCAACAAAATCCCCATCGAAACACTCATGCCAAGCTCGGTACCTGTGGGGAATGAGTTCATTCAGCCCTTCATCCACCCAAACAGTCATAGTGACCATCCAATAGTATTTATCTATACTAGCAAGGTAGAGCAATGTTGAACCTCACGGGCAATGTGGCCATCCTACAAGTCTGAAAAGTGACAACTAGTGAGTATAACTTAGAAAGTAAAACTTACTAAAATCCGAGTAGGATGATACCTCGTCTTTCCACAAGCACATAACTTATCCCAAACACTTGTGGACGACAAATCAATAGCAACATGAAAATCACGCCTTTAGTAAAATCACGAGAGACCCTCAAATAGTTAAATGCAAGCATGCACCAAGGATCCATTCCATAATGCACATAAGATTTATTTATCAATAACTAAAATTCATTGACTCTTTTGGAATCCACCAGGCATCCGAAATCCATCGAGCAACGTCCCCTAGTCCAAGGTTGATGGCTATCCTTCGACAATGAGTCCGTCGAGCATCCGAACTTGATCGGGTGACATCATCGAATCCATTGGTCGATGGCTAGAATTTAGTCCATCGTGTCCATGTATCGAGTATCATAATCTGGTACATATCTTCATCTTTAGTTTAAGGCCTGAAGGCGTGCCATGCATAAGTGTGTGGAATGTCTTATTGGTTCCAAGTCCTTGAGCATGCCGAGCATTAATTAGGATTCGTGGCTTGGTTTGATTTGCTTGTTACACCGATTTAGTACCAAACTTAGCTTGGAAACGATACATCTCAATATCATACCGAGACCATAAAATGGACCAATCCGTTGTGGTCTTGCGTTCATCCAAAGCCGACGAAACCCTTATTCAGAACTTGGGTCAGGAACATACATTTACAAAAGTAATTTAGAAAGTTTATAAAACAACATTGATTTTTCTTCAAAAACCTTTCAAAACTATTAGAATCAAAGTAAAACAGAGGCATAATAGAACAAGCCGTCCATCTTGTGTTGTTCAAGCTTTAGTTCATGGTTCATCCAAGTAAGTAGAATCTCTAACTCTTAGCTACATCGATAGCCTACATCGTTAGGTTTAGTGGTGTGCTCACCCGCATAAGCCGTGTGTATGTTGTAATGTTCTTTTATATGTTTGCTCATACTTGCATGCTTGAGTGTGTACACGCCCCGGGCCGAGGTCAAGGTTCGCTCAGCTTGGAATTGACATCAAGTCGCGATGGCCTAACCATGTGAACCAAGCCACGAACCAAGAATCGTTCTTGGCATATTTTATAATATGATGCTAAGGATCATGGCACACTCACTTGGCGGCGATGCCTTGTTCATTGAACGGGATGCCCTGGTTGAGCTAGGATGCTTGGGTTTGAGCCCGGATGCCTCGAGTAAACTAGACTCGGGATGCCCTAGTTGAATCAGAATGCCTGAGTTAAGCCCGGATGCTTTGGTGAGCTAGCACCAGGATGTCTCGGTTGAGTCGGGATGCCCTAGTTGAGCTAGGATGCCTAGCATGAAGCTGGATGCCTCGGTTAAGCTAGGAGGCCCTGGTTGAGCCAGGACGACGATGAATGAATTCGCATGAGTGTCGTTATATGCACAAGAATGATATGTTGATGTGTTCATTGACAAGCTGAAGATAAGCATGCATTGAAGTGTGTTGCAATGGACATCTGGATGTAGTTGAAGTGTATCAATAAGTTTGCTAATCGTCTGCCATTGATGTTGCATTGCAAGTGTTGTACCTACTAGATTTTGATGATGAGATGTCTTCCTAGTAGAGAATTAAGGGTTTTACTTACTAAGTTTCCCCAAAACTCACCCCTCATCCTTCAGTCTTGTAGGCGTGGAAGTCTCACGTCAATTTTGGGAGTTGTAATCTCGCTAGACAAGCTAAGGTTACCTCGACCTTTTAAAGATGTGGTAGCTGCGATAGAAGGACTTGTAAATGTTGCTGATGTAATTGTGTGTTTGTAAATGGTTATTTTCCTAGCTGCATGTTGTTGTCCGGGTGTTGTATGTACGCTTCTACATGTGCTTATTGAAAATATAAAAAGAAATGGCACTGCGACACGCCTGGGACATCGTGAAAATAACCCTTGTTGCTTGTGACCCTGAGGACGGAATTGGAGTCGTGACATTTGGCTTCTAGTTATTCAATGTCGAGATGAAATGTCCTAAGCTACCAAGCTAAAGCCCTATCCTATTTTGAAACATGATGACCAAGTTACCTTGTATTTAATATTTCTTGACTTAAAGAGGAAGTCTTGACTAGGCTTGGAGAATAAGTTAGGATTGCCTATAAATAAGGGAGGGGCATTCCTCCCTCATTCACACAACACACCATCTCCTCTTCCTCCTTCACTCTCTCACCCTCACCCTTACTACTGCCCTCTCTCTCTTTGTTGTGGATACGCCCCTTTTGTCCATTTGCTCGCCTACATGTTGCTCGATCATCTAGGTCATCCCTTGAAGTGTGGTAAGTAGAATTTACTAATATCTAGTTAGGGTGCTGCGTTATGCTAATCCAAGTGCGTAGCAAGTCATTGGTTGAAATGTTGTGACTATGTTCTTGCTTGAGGTTTAGTTATGTTTGCTTGGGCTAGTTTAGACCTTGTTCCTTGATTGAGTTCGATTTTTGTTTGATGAGCTTTGGCTTGTGCTTTGGTTTGAGTTGTTTTGGAAGAAGCCCGCTTCATGTGTTTATTAGATATGCTTTGGTTTTTGCTTTGATACAAACCAATTTGAAAAGCATTTTTGTGAAAGCTTGCTATTTCTTTACAAAAACTATTTCTAATCGCTTTCACAAGTGCATGTTCTAGTTCACACTATGAGCTCTGAAAAAGGGTTTTGTTGGCCTTGACGTATGTGGGATCATGACGGATCTATCCTCTCCTAGTCTCGGTGGGATATCAAGGCATATCATTCCCAAGCCAACTTTGGTACTAGGTCGGTGAACATGTCACGACGGGTCAGTCTTTTAATGGTCTTGGTACGTTATTGAGGCGTATCATTCCCAACCCAAGTTTGATATTAGGTTGGTGAACATGTCATGACGGGCCGGTCCTATTATGGTCTCGGCACAATATCGAGGTATATCGTTCTTGAGCAAGTTTAGTACTAGATCGGTGTTTAAATGTGTCGGATTAAGTCACGATCCTTGATTTGTGCTTGGCATGCTTAACGTCTCAGTTTCGATAAGGCATTTCACACACTTATGCCTGGCACGCCTTCAGGCCCTTGAACTAAAAGTGAAAATAAGAACCGGATTGTGATACTTGATGCATGGACACATGATAGACTAATTTATCCTATTGACTGATGGATTTGGTGACTATGCGCCCTAGCCAACGGGATGCCCCCACGCCAATGGGATGCCTCTTTAATAAGAACGAGATGCCCCCACACTAACGGGATGCCTCATTAGAAGGATGAAATGTTGTACCATCACCCTTCGATTATATGGGACGTTACCCAATTAAGATCAGATACTCAGTGGATTCAGGAAGAGTCAATGGATTTCAACTATTAATAAATGAATCTCGTGTGCATAAGTTTTTCACAATATGAAATGGATTTTGGTTATTATTTCATATCATTGAGTGAGGCGTGAGTTCCACATACTATGGAATAGATCTTGTTTATGCTTGTACAATATTGAGTGAGGCGTGACTTTCTCATGTTGTGGGTGAATATTGGTTTATGCTTGCATACTATTAATTAGGGATTCCTCATGTTTCATCTAAGACAAAGCTTTTGTTTTGCTATTGATTTGTCATCGACTAATGTTTTGGATGAGTTATATGCTTGTTGATAGGCAAGGCATCCTCCTACTGGAAATTAGTGGGTTTTACTTGTTGAGTCTATGACTCACCCCGTTTTATTTTATTTATTTATTTATATTTTCAGAATTGTAGGCATTGAGATCTCCTACTAGTGCTGGAGTTGCAGTCTTGCTAAATGAGCTAAGGTTTACCTAGCCTTTGGAGCTTAGAAAAATGTCATGGTTGTAAGTATAACAGCCCACGACAAAGGGGCTTGTAAATGTAACTAATGTAATTGTATATTTGTAAATGGTTATTTTCTTGGCTACTTGTTGTTGTTTAGGTGTTGTATGTATGCTTCCGCATGTGCTTAATGAAAGATAAAAATAAATGGGATGGCAACATGCTTAGGATGTCGCAAAAATAACCCTCGTTGCACGTAACCATGGGGATGAAGTTGGGGTTGTGACAACTATGGTCCGAATCCCTATTTTGGTCATGAAAAATGGTCCAGGGGTCGATATGCCGATAACAGGGATCGGCCATGAATCGATCCAAGGATCGATAATGGGCCAATTAGCCTGATCAAAAGATTGACCATGGGTCAGCTACGAGATCGAAAGTGAATCGATTCATTGATCATGTAAGTCGGTTAGAGTATTCGACCATGGAGAGGTTGTTCAACTAGGAAGACTAGTTGTAGGATGATCACATACCATCACAAATTAATCAATGGATAGCTATTGATCAATTTTGCATGGTCTTGTATCAGTCGTGAGTGATTCTACACAGTCATTATATTGGCCGTGAACGACCATAGATTGATTCCATGAGACCATGTACTAGGTCGGATCGGTTAGTCCCACATGATCACATGACAACTGAGGATCGACCATGGATCTATTAAACTCAAACATGGATCAATTTTGAACCAACCATGGATTGTTGCATAGGACTAAGGACTGGCCATTGGTCCAGTCCTGAGCTCAATCAATAGGAGTAGGGATTGGCCCTAGGCCTTGCCGATCTTGGTCGTTCGCTAGTTCGAGTAAATCATCAACATAGTTTTGCCAATTAAGCTTGGTTATGTCTGGCCTTATCCAATTGTGAATTAGCCACGAACCTCGGTTTGAATAAAGTAGTTGGTCATGGACGATCATGAGAAATTCCCATCTAATGAGGCGGCACTTTCATTTAACTTCTTTCTCATATGTGTATTGATTACCTTTAGAAACTACTTAATTATTGAAGGGATGGCTTACCCACCAAGTGGCAAGAAAGGAGCTTGTTCTTGAAGGCATTAGTGTTCTTGGAAGTAAGTGAATTAATGCAAGAGGATGAGACATGCCCACCTTGGAGAACAAGTAGCCTTAAACACAAGTGATCTTGATGACCAAGTCAAGCCATTAATGACTTTGGAAGCTAGTCATTAATGAAAGAGGATGATTCACAAGCTTATGTGTCCTTATAAGCTTAGGCCATAATTATACTAATATGAGCCATCGAAGACAAGTTAGCCCAACTATAAATTCTAGATGACTCATGACCTAAGGGAATTAATGACTAGTGGTCTTGTAAGACCATGATGACCATATCTTGAGCAATTAATGAAAGCATGAGTTCTCCACTTAGGTGGCATCCTAAGGATAGGGTAATGATGGCTAGAAGATTGGCTTGGAGAGCAAGTTAAGCTTAGACATCACTATATGATGACTCATGAGCTAGGAAGACCAATAAAAAGATAACACAAAGGGTCAATAATCATTCCCTAGGAATCAAAGGGCGCCACATCTTCAAAAAAGGGATCTCTTTAGACTACATATAATGGCCATTTAATGAGGGTTAACTTAAATAGGAGAACCAACCATTCATTTGCACATCCTTAGCTCATTTCTTCCTTTCCTTTCCTCTTGCACGCCTCCCTCTCCCTCTTGGTCACACTCGCCTGCTGCCTTCACTATTTGGCCATCCCTTGGCAAACTGCTACTAACTCTTAGCTAGAGTGACATGTCGCGTTGTTGGATTGGGTGTGTACTCATTAGTGTTTTATCGTACGTATGATGAAAAATGCTTTTTGTATGGTTTACTCATGTCTTGCATGTATGCGTGTGAACATGCCCCAAGTCACGAATGATGTCTTGCTTGGTTTTGAGACTGGTGTTGAAGCTCAATGGTTCGGGCCTAGCTTGGCCTCAGGGTAGCATTGAGACGTGTTGATCCAACCCTAGCTTGACTTCAGATTAGCGTCAAGACGTGTTGTCTCAAGCCGTGGGTCACGTATGTGCTCGGTTTATTTGTAAGGTTATTATGTGATGGGCATGACATGCACTTGCATGAACACACCCTCAGGCTTTGTTTGCATCGATTAAAATGAAATATAAGAATCGGCTTGTGTGAGGCACAATGTATGATCACCTAATTGAAAGATAAGACCAGTAGTCATTTGAGATGATGATGATGCCTTGTTTATGAGAATAAGAAGTCCCTAAGAGTATGGCATCCCTGGTGGATTGCGGATGCCCAGCCTTAAGTTGAAAGCTCTTGAGAGTATGGGATGCCTGGTGGATTTCGGATACCTAGCTTAAAGTTGGAAGCCCCTAAGAGTATGGGATACCCGGTGAATTTTGAATGCCTAACCTAAAGCTAGAAGCCCTTGAAAGTATGAGAAGAACCATATGAGATTGTTAATGAACCTTTTATGCGTGCTAATATGTATTGTTGATTCATTTATTGACAAGCTGAAGGTAAATCATGCCTTGACGGTAAACCAAAAATGATCACATGCATATACTCGAGGTACAATAATAAAATTGCTATTGATCTACCATCAATGCTGTGATGCGGGTATTGTTTACATGTTAGATTCAATGACGAGATGTCCTCCTAACTCAAGTTTAGTAGTTTTACCTTTTGAGTTCTGGACTCACTCCATGGTCTTTTCAGACTTGTAGGTATAGACGTCTCACCTCTTCTTTGTTTTGGTGTATCGATTTTGGAGCTTTAGCCGCATTAGGAGAGTTAAGAATCCCTTAGCCTATAATCAATAGAAGATTAATGTAAATAATAAAGTGCCCATAAAAAAATAGGGCTTGTAAATATGTTGATGCAAAATAGAAGTAGTGTGTTTTGTGCTGTATTTTCCCGGTTGCTTGATTATTGTGTTTTCTGAGAGGTAGTTGTTATACATGCTTTCGCATGCTCATAAGAATAAAATAAATTGAAAAGGAAATGGGTTGGCGAGATGCTTTGGACATTGCAATAATAACCCTCACTAGGTCATTAAAACTATTGAAAATGATTTGCATGTTAAAAACTTGAACCATAACTTGCAAATTTGTATGATTTCAGGAGGGCTTGAGTTAAGTCGAGGCTTAATAATTTAGTAGTTGAACCCTTAGGTGATGCACCTAGAGGGTAGGTCGCAACATGGTTGTCTTTACCCCCATAATCCCTTTGGAAAACCTTATGCTCAAAAACTCACTCGTCTTGGATTAGGTGAATGTTATCCATTGCTCAAGAGCCAATTAAGTTGCAAATTGGATCACAAAGGCCCACCGCAACTAATTCCTTCGCCTCAACTGGTTGTCTTTATTCCCACAACCCCTTTGGAGTATCTTATGTTTAGAAACTCACTTGTCTAGCTCTTGTAGATCTCCTTTTATGAATGAATAAATGAATGAATGTACAATTATGACTAAATAAAAAGTTTTAGAGCTTAATTGTATTTTTGTAATGAGTTCTAGAATTTCAATACAAGAGTTTTAGCCATTTAAGGTGTGAACATGTAATACCAAAATGAGTATCTTTTCATTATTAGTTTTTTTCCCCAAAACTTCATCTTATTTTTCAACTTAGAATTGAAAATATGCTTGTCTCGACCTCCCTTCCGCACACCCTTTATGCGCGGGTGTGTATGGAGGCTAATGGCTTGCTAAGTATTAGGCTTAACACAGGCTCTCCTAAGCCCACAAATTCACAACTTATGGTTTGAGTTTTTAATTTGTAAGTCAATTTCATTTAGGAGTCCCACTAATCAATTTGGGGTAGGTTAATTAAAAGCCCAAATAAAATATTATGAGAAATATTTTACTCCACAACCAAAGAACTTAGGATTGAGGACTTGATTACACTAGTTAATCAACTAGTTCCTTCTTGGTACCTAGTCTTTGTTTAAACCCTGGGATTTGTTTTTTTTTTTTTTTGAATTTTTCATGCATTAAAAAAAATCAAAAAAAGTATTTTAGTTCTTCCCTAATTTCAAAAACTTTGAAAAGATTTTTCCGTCATTTTTAAGAGAAAAGTGCTCAAAATCAATTTTAGGCCTTTCCCTGAAAAAGAGATTTTGGATTTGTGACATCCTCGTTGCGATCCGATTTTTCAAGAACATAATTGTATTGGCAAACGATTGTTGGATGGGATCACCATTAGGATAGATAAACCACGAAGGCATCAGAGAGGCCACTTTGGGGCGAAAACTCGGTTTTTCATTGGTAAGACAAAAATATTCAAAAAAGTGGAAATAAGCCATGGACGAGAACCCAATGGGCCCGAGCCCAAGTGGGCGGCCCAAGGCCCACACTCCTAAGGGGTTGGCAGCCAAGGGAGGCCCATGGGCCCTTCAGGCCCATCGAGCCCTCTTTTGGTAAGATCTTGGCATTTAATGCACCCAAGTACCTCAATAGTATGTGAATAGTACATGAATAGTGCACAATCTTGGTGAAATGACCGGAATGCCATTCCATTAGACTAAGGACAAAAGGGCAAAGTGAGAAATTGAGTAAGGAGGGGTGGCACAAGCATGCATTGGGCAGCACTTTGGAGGAGATGAAGCCATCTAGCCTAGCCTAGTCTAAACCTAGTCACTTAAGTGCAAATCCTCTTATTGATGCAAGGATTTTTCTTCTTGAGCAAGCCTTTTGTTGCGACCTTCCCGAGGGTGAATTACTTAAAGAAGGCTAATGGATTACTAAGTCCAAAGACTTGGCGCGGACCCTCCCAAGTCCTACCAATCGCGACTTGATACTAATGAATTAACCCATTAAATCATGTAATTATACTCAATTTGGAGCCGCTACTAATCAATTAGGGTTGATTAGAAACCCAAATAAAGTATGGGAGAATACTTTATTTTCGTGAACCAAAGATTCAATAAGTCCGGGGACATAGTTACGCTAGATTAGTCTAACGTCCTCTTGGTACATATTTATTTTAATTTCAAAAAAATATTTTGCAAGTAGTATGATCAATTTTAACCTAAGATACTAACATGCAAATGGTGTTCATGTGGGTGCACAATCAATGAAATAACATTCAATAAACCAAAATGACAAATTATAAAAAAAATCATAAACTACAACCTTATTAAGGTCTATCCTCTAAAAAAAAAAACTTCTCAAAAGTGTCAATGAAAATGCATACCCTGAACGTGACTTTCTAATTGACATGACACCTAATTTTTATTATTATGCAATCTTAATCTATACTTAATATGCATGGATTTTACTTTAATGATATGTGAAATGCGATTCATATGGCATAACTTGAACTATCATTATATGTATGCAATCTAATATATATAATCCTAAAGATGCATGCGTTTCATGATATGGGATGAATGACATAATAATTCTATATGCATGTTCTTTTTATGATTCTTTTATGATTCTTTTTTTAATGTATGCAACCTACACTAAGCAATGATGACATAAAATGGTATTAATTATGAACTAACCTATTAACTAACCAAATAAATGACCTTTTGTGTTTTCTTTTTTTAAAATTACTTAATAATTCTTATTAAAACAACATAATGATGCAATAATAATCTTTGGCTTTTCTTTTTTCTTTAAAAAAAAAAAAGAACTGCATGACGGGAATATTAAAACATTAACCTATGACCCACTAACTAAAGCGCAACATGTAGTATGCACATTATGAAATCTATATAACCTAAATAACATTTTTTTTGTTTTGGTTTTATTAAAAGAAAATTATCCTAATTCTATATGAATCTTAAAAATTAAAATGCGTTGCTTTAAACATGAGATATGTATGGACTTAAATACCTAAGTTCTATAATGCATGATATATGATGAGCAAATAACGATGACACGCAAAAAAAAAAAAAAAACATCCATCCATGTAAATCAATGGCATATTATTTTAATATGAGTCAATGATGCAAAGCAATTCATGAATTTTGCCATAAAAAGTCGAAATAATCAAAAATCTAACCCAAAGTCTCGCAACTCAATATTTTTTATTATCATGACTTAATATGACCAATTTCCTAAATCGAGTAATGATAATAAATCAGAACAAATCAAGTTAGAATAAAAAGAAAACTATGAGTCCAAATACTCAAAATAAACTTAATCTAAAAATCTACCTAGTCTACCTCACGGTTAAGTTGAGGAATGACGAAGAAACAGTGGTGGCCGAGCTGTGATGGTGGTTCAGTAATGGGTCACCGCTCGAAACAGGGGCTGTTCATCGGAACACCGGCGAGGCTCGGGTGATAACTGGACCTGCAACAAAAATAGGGGAGGCAGCAGGTGGCTCTGTTCGGGCGTGCAGCAGTGAGCAGAGGAGCAACAATGTCGAGCGCAGGGTTGTGGCATGAACGAAGCAGGTTGCGGCTCGACAGAGCTTCAGGTCGGCGTCGGGATCTAGTGGTGCTCGAGTGGAGCAATGGAGCAGACGTTGCAGGTTGACGGATGAACAACAGGTCGGCATTGGGACTCCGGTGAAGGCAGGCGGTGGCACGACGAGCGTCGGTGGATGGCGAGTGGACCGGTGAGGTGCGCTACGGGCGTCGGGCGCGTAGTAGCTCGGACCACCGACGATGGGCATCGCGAGCAGAGGATTCCGGGTGCAAAATTGGTTGGTGCGGTGGCACGGTGCTCACTAGGTGTCAAAATCGCAATTGGGGTTGATCATAGGGGTTGCGGTAACTGGCGCAGGGGGGCTCGGGCGGCAGTGGTGGTGCGGGCAAAGGCGTTGCGTGGGGCAAGCTGCTACAATGGAGGTCTTGCAAGGGCATTGTTTGGTGGTGGGCAGAGATGTCGGGCGGCAGCAACTTCACGGGGAACGAGCGTCGGTGGTCAGAGACTCTGTTGCCGGTGCTGGGTGACGTTGGAGCAGAGGCAGAGGCATTGGCAGCTACAGTGGGTGTCAACTCAGCAACAGGGGTCGCCGGGGAGCCTACGAAGAAGAAGACTTCTTCCCTTTTCCTTTTTTTTTTTTTTGCTTTTCTTTTTCTTTCCTCTTTTTCTCTGCTCTCACATCTCTCTCTTGTCACATTCTCTCTGACTCTTCTCTCTGCAACCCCTATGTGCTGTCCTCTCACTTTTCTCCTCTCTGAAGACTTTTTCCTTTCTTTTTTACCAAGAGAAACTCTCCTCACTTTTCTTCTTTCTTTTCACTCGTGTATTCTTTTCTCCTTCGACAAAGATGAAGAGAAGCCCCCCCACCCTTCGTCCCGAAACCTCACCCTATTTTATAGAGGAAAGACTCGAAGTTGTTGAAGATTTCCCAATATTCACTCAACTTCTTCAACAAAAAAAATGGCTCCAAAATCACATGAATGTTAATTTTTTTTTTAATTCAAATTTTTTTCAAAATTTCCCTCTAATCAAATATTATCTTCTATTTCTAAAATATGAGTTTAAATTAGGTGTCAACACCTTTCTTGATTGATTGATGTGAGTCCAATAAGATATGGATTTGATGTGCATTAATGGACAAGATTTCTCACTCTCTCTCCTCTCTTCCTCCCTCACCACCGGCCACTCTTCCCCTCGCCCTCATTCTGTCTCATTTCCTTACTTGTTTGATTTCAAGCTCTCTACCTCTCTCTCCTCACCACCACCAAACTCCCACACCTCCATTGCTCTCTTTTTCAAGCTTTTCTCTTCATTTTTCCTCTTGTTTTTACTTCACCACCACCAAACTCCCACCCTCCGCACGTCATTTCCATGTCCGTCACCATAGCCAAGCTTTGAAGCTGAGAAGGCTACTATCTAGCCCTCACAGCAACTTCATCTCGCTCATTTCTTCTTCAGTTTGGTCCTTAGTGAAGCCCAGAGGCCTTGCCAATGTCGAACAACCACCGGACTACTGCCGTGTCACCACCGGACCGCTGTCCAGCCACTGTCCGGCTTCCTCGCGCCCTATAGATGCACGAACAGCAACCTTGGCCACGGTCCAGCTTTGTCGCACCACTCTTGATGCTTTGCGAAGCTTGGATTAGTTTGGTGAGTGGCTTTCTAGCCTTTGATTAGGGCTTTCGTTGCACTTAGGGCATAGTTTAGGGCTTGATTAGGGTTAAATGATGATTTATTAATGTGATAAGTGGATGTTGTGTGATAAGTGACTATTGGGCTTAGATAGGTTATTGAACGTTTACCGATAGGTTATCGGGTTTCAAAGCGATAAGTTATCGGACTTTGGTTATAGGTTATCGGACTTTTGGTGATAGGTTATCGAACTTTAGGTGATAAGTTATCAATCCTAGGATGATAAGTTCTCATGTTAGGATGATAGGTTATTGGAATTTTAATAATAAGTTGTCAAATTATGATAATTAAAGGGTAATATGCTATTATAATATGTGAACATTATTATGTAATAAATAAGTGATAAATTGTATGGTAATGAATGTTGCTTTATTAAGCCATAATAGGATGAGATGTTATTATGTGATATGTGTGTTATTGTGGTACGGATTATATATTAAATGTGTTATATGTGTTATGTATTGTAAGTGTTAAATGGGTTATGTGTTGTATGTATTTGGCGTATTATATGTGATATGTACGTTATATTAATTGAAGAACGAATTATGTGATGGGTTTGATGGCACGTGATGAATGACGTGGCCATATTACGGGTTATGATGACACTTGAAAAAATGATTTTTTGAAATATTATGATGACTATATTCTATTTTTATAAGTAATCAACATGCCATGGGTTTATGAATTAAATGGTGCATTTATATATGATAGTATGATGCATGTGTGTAGCATGATGGCTTTTGGCAAGTGACGTAGCATATCGTATGAGTATTATGTGGATTAATGAGAAATATATAGAAAGAATTGTGTGATGGTATGCTTGTATGATCACCTAAGACCCTAATGCGTTTTACATTGGGTGTGAACTCGTCTTGATGCATTTTATGCTGGACAATATCTGATTAAGTTCAGATGCCCCTAAGTCAATAAGACGTCGTTCATGGGTGGATTTCGGAACAAAGCTCTTTATAGGGATGACCATCTTGATGCATTCACGCGGGATGATGCCGTGCTCGATGGGGTAAGACGATGCTCAGTTACGCTGGATGACTGTGGACCTTTGGGTTAGCCTTAAGTCCTAAGTGGCCATAATAATCTGGACATATTCGTATGGACAGTACACGAGATTCGTATGTGTTTAGTTCCAGATTATTGCATGGCATATGCACATGATTTAATTATATTGTGCATTTGTATGTTTGGCTCAAGACCATGAAAAATATGATGAAATTTGCCTATGTATTTATATTGACGGCCTTGAGCAATAGGTCTGCTTTGATGTGAATAGTTAAGATAAAGTGAGAGAAGCTTCGTTATGTTTTCGCCATTGATAGAAAATTACATGTTTAGGGCACTTCCAAGGTAAATGGCTTCTTTATGTGAGGCTTAGGAAGTTCACTCATTAAGTTTATCTCATATTTGTTTGTCGAATGTTTATAGATCCTAGGAATGGCAGAGCCGTTCCATCATATACAGTTTGGCCTCCTCGTTGAGAACAGTCAAGAGGAGATAGAGTATCCTGTATCGGGAGGGGTTGACGCGCATTACGCGTGTGATGTCAAAACCTTCTAGGTCAACGAAGGTCTACTTAATCTCGTGCCTCACTAATTTGCGGCTTGGTATTTTTGGGTGGACAACGAGACTCATGGTCCCATCTGCAGCTACGATGGTCCACTAAGTGTCGGAGGCTCAAGGGGAGGCATCACCTGGGATGCCAAGGACGGGAACATTCCCGATGGGGAAGTGTTTGACCCCAGGCTCGACCTTGAGTTGATCACCAAGTCAAAGTCATGGATTCCAAAGGCCATTGAGGCTTAGGTAGTAGTATGGTTGATGATACTTTTTGAACTGCTCTCATAGTATTAGAGGTGTCAGGTGTACCCTAGGCCCCTTTTGTAGAAGGCTGTGGTAGCACGGTCAAGGCATATCAAATGTACTGAAGTTAGTCGTGTTGAATAGTTGGAGATTTGTTTACGCTTCTACTTGTGTGATTTATCATTAATGCAAAAAATCGAAACGACGCTTTTTGGGATATAGCAAGCAAATGACCGAAATGAAAAGTACGTCGAGCGTGAATTCTTGTGCAGACGTAATGGATTAGGGCGTTAAAGGATTTTTAATTTTATTTTCAAAACGATAATAAATATAACAAACTGACTCGGGTCGATAAACCTGGCACCCGGCCCAATTTGGATCCAAGCCCGACTGACCTGGGGCGGGCTTCACGCCCTTGAAACGACAAGCATACCTTTCCCCCATTTTCAACTTTTCTCCCTCTCTTTTCTTTTGTCTTTTCCTTATTTTTTTTCTCTCTTCTTCACGTGGTCTTCTCCTCTGCACATGTCAGACTTAACATAAGAGGGAGAACATAAGAGGGAGAGATCAATTTTGTCTTTGATCATCCTGTCTTTTCTCCTTGTTTTGACTTTTCTTTCCTTTTTTTCCACCGCTTGCAACTGTCCCTTTTTTTCAAAGAGCCTTTCAACGTCCCCTCTCCCTTAGTCTCTTCTGCCCTCTACGAACGCAGCGTACGAAGAACACTAGATCGAACGCCAGCCCTCCTTTCCTATGGATTGAAGACACCCGCTAATTTAAGCGCCAGAAAACTCAAGTTTAGTTAAAGACTCGGGCATGATTATTGTCCTGTCCGTCCTTCATGCGGCCGTCATCCATGGTCTCGGTCACCACCGTTATCAACTATGCTGACCAAGAATCGGTCACCCGGAAACGCAATGCACACAAAAACAAGAATATATGCAGCAAAGGTGGTGGCGGGGACCTATCGGACTCTTTTAGCAAGACGCGAGCACCCACATCGGCCAGAAAACTAAGAGCACTTGCACGAACCTCACCCAGGCATTAAATCAAACACATGTGAGGCGCCGACTGAGAAGGGAGCTTTACACCTACCCGGACTCTAACTCAGACCAAAACCAAGCGATAATGAACAAGTGGGACTCAGTTCCAGTTAATGTAAGCGTGAGTGAAAAGCAGCAAGTCTCAACCATGGAGAACACAAATAAGCATCTGACTTAGGCATTTCGTCGAGCAAGAGGCATACACAAACCTGGGGGGTGAGGAACGGGAACGCTTGAGCTCGAGTTCAAGCTGAGATCCATAGCAGTCCACACATTAGACTTCAAGATCGTGGCACACACACAAACGGGCCAGAAATCACGTGCGCTAGACAAACGGCGAAACTCGCGTCGGGGCAAAACAGGGCACAAAACAGAGGAGGTTGGACCGAGGGTCCTTACCCAGCTTGCGGCGTCGGACAGTGTGTTTTTTCTGACTTCTCAAGATAGATAGCCTCGAAAAGTTTTTTTTTCTAAATATAAGTCAAAAAACTGATCCCATAATTGGATGCATACAGTATGTTTAGATTCTTACTACAGTTGCCTTGGTCCTTGATCGGATTTACGGCGCCTTTCTCCACCCAATCAATGCTCTCGGGAACATCCCCAGTTGGATATTGTTGCCTCAACGACGCATTTCTGGGGGACTTCGGTTGCTTAGATGCCAAGTATCGAGTGTGCCTCCGAACGAACTCATCATTGGTCAAATCTGAGAATTGATTGATTCCTAACTCGAAAGTCCGATTCCCGGACGCATTGAAATCTTCAATGAACTGCAAGTTTTTCACGAAAACCACCCGACGTTTCTCCTTCTCCTCCTGGTCCTTGTATGTCCGACCATATTGGACCATCCATTGCTTGTGCTGCTCGGCAATGTTGAATTCACGCAACGTGCAGACTGACATCGCATGCCATGCCAAAGTGTTAAGAATTAGAACAAGGGAGATGATGAATTCACTCCTGAGAGAAAATGCCATTGCACAATTGGGAGTGTATTTCTCAGTGGAATACAAAGACATGGATGATAAGATACCTGCACTGGACATGAACATATATATAGTCTTGCCTGTGATAGCCGTACTGCATAAGCCAAGCAAAAAGTTTACATTAATTGTAAGGTCGAAAATTTGGTTCCATGCTCTGCAAAGATGCGAGTAACAAAACCGTTCTTGTCTGAACATGCGAAACTTTAGGGTCAGCCGTGGAGAGCACGAGTTCTTCCTGTACATCCACCACCACCACATCGGATAACCAGTGCTGTACCAGAATTTATCAGATCGCCTCAGTCAACTCACAATAATCACCTCCGTGATGTCTTCAGTGGGATCCATACCTAGCAAGTCGTGCCGTTTTGAGCACTCCATTTCTTTTTATTTTTTTAATTTTTTTATTTTGAGCAAATTCTATGCATGTCGACATTTCATCTGCAAAAAATTTCATATGTTAGAATTCAATGAGAGATAAAGATTATTGACACCTAAATTTTGGCAACCGATCATTTATTTATTGTATAGAAAATTAGGGATTAATTTTAATCCCTAAACAAAAATATTAGAATTAAGTTGCATAGTAGGTAGTTTTAGAAGCATTTATCATTTAGTTCATATTTTTATTAATTGTATTAGCATTGGACTGACAGTGGACGATCATGAACTTACAAGTGGACGGATTGAGCCCACATAGCGGGACAAAATTTGGCTAGCACTAAAGGACCAAGTGGGCAAGATTTCCATGGGAAGACAGGCCAAATTGAGGTTAATTTAATCTAATTTTAGCCTTTGAGAATTAATTAAAATAGGTCTTGAGCTTTACTCAGCCCATTACATGAAAAAGGCCTAAATTAAGCTCATGAGATCAAGTTTAAACCTAGTTTTGCACTATATATAGGACGTTATGTCTCACACATACAGGGTCGGCAATTTTATTCTCAAAGCACATAAAAGAGATTCACGTCCGGCCAGAAGAGAGAAAAGGGAGGTGGTGGTTTTGTCTTCTTAGATGGTCTCATTGTGAGTTAGAGGAAAAATCGTGGAGTTCCTTTGGCAATTGCACCTGGTCTTCACATCATGGTTGTTCGTCATGCCACTGTGTACCTTTTGCCATCAAGCTCACTTATTCTGAAGACCCAACCCCGACGACCAACGTAGGACTAGTACTCACCAATTTCCCAATGCGTCCAAGATTGTCGTCGCCATGTCACTGCGTTAGTCACATTTGAATCTTTCTTGCTACAGGTTTTCTTAAGTTAAACTGCAGTCCAATCCCAATGCTGCCTTCAACGTTTGTCTGGCAACTTTTGCGGTGATTGATTGCCATCACAGGCAAAATTTCATAGACGATTACACGGCTTCTCAGCGACCAGCAACTTCTGACTACCAAAAACTGTTGTGCCGAAATCCCCACCTGTGGAGTCCTACGTGCCGAGCTACAACTCCTACGAGCTGCTTGTCATCCACTGCGAGACAACTGGTCGTCCTTGCTACCATTGATCACCATGTAATCATGTCACACCGAGCTGCGAACTCCCCCACTCGCAGCGTACAAGAAGTCCATGAGTCCTCCTTGGCTGTGAGCCGCTGCACCACCGACACCTGTTGCCGCATCGCCACCACTCACTGCCATTCGTCATGGTTCATTGTCAAGGAACCAGTTGCAATCCTAGCTCGACTGTGTTGTGTTCAAATTTGAAAATAAAATCCTAAGATGCACATCTCTAGTATATTTACAATATTTTATTGCCTCCCACTTCAAGCTTTTTGATTCCCTGGTGAAAGTTCGACCTACCAAAGAAAATGTCTCTACTTATCCCAATGCACTCCCTCTACTTGTTTGTTAAATTAGGTATATCACGTTTTAGGTTTTTTATCCGACTTAATAAACCGTTTGTGAAGGTTTATAACCATGAGCCAGTATAGGTGAATCCAGGGTTCTGTAAGGAGCTGTGGGACTAATAGGACAAATACAAATTGTTTGTTCACACGAACAAAGTCAGGGAAAATTTGAGTGATTCGATATATTCTACAATTGTCTAATATATTCTATTAGATAGTTACTTAAATATTATAATCCACAAAATCCTAAGATACCCCCTTAAGTTAGGAAACTTTCCTAACTTATCAAGGTACAGAAAATCTTCTATCCTATACAAAACCATTTGGATACGATCATTGATTAACCTATTTCCAAATTTGAACGGATAAGACTTCCATCAATATCCATAACCACTTGGATATGATCATTGGTTTATTTCGTGTCCTCATTGAAATAGATAACGTAAGATTGTGAATTATATTATTTAATTAAATATCTATTCATTATTTGATTGCTTGCTTTAAAAAAGAAAATCCAAGAAAAGTGTCTTTGAATTAGATTTAATTCTTGCTAGAATATTGCTTGTTTTAGGTTAGATTACATGTTTAAATTAGGTTATTTATTTATTCTGAATTTTCAAAATAAAAGTACCAAAAACATCTGCTTTAGGATGCTAGATTTCCTTTTCTTTAATTAGAATTGCATTTTTAATTATTGGGTAATTTTAATTTCGAATTTCAATTAAAAATAAAAAAAAACATAAAAAAATATCATGCATGTCATGTAGAATTATGTCATCCCTTGCATGTCATTTAGTCATTACATGCTTAGGATCATATAAACGTGTGACATATTAGAATAGTTGCATTAATATTTGTCTGTCATTAGGTTAGGTCACGTAAGTAACATCGCATGACATATAGTTTGTGTAACGAAATTGACTCCATCTCCAGGGTCTCGAGCAACAAAAATTATTCTCGTGACGTCTCAGGCGTGTCACCATCCCGTTTGTTTTTATCCGTTCATTAAGCATATGTGGAAGTGTACATATAACACTTAGATAATAACAAGCAGTTAGGAAAACAATCACTTGCAAACACACAATTACATTAGTTATAATTACAAACCCTTTTGTCATGGGCCGTTATATTTACAATCATTACATACTCTATACTAAAAAAAGCCGGAGTAAATCTTAGCTCCTCTATCGAGATTGCAACTCCTCCATACCTACAATTCTAAAAGATAACGTGGTGAGTCATAGACTCAGTAAGTAAAATCCCTAATTCTTTACTAAGAGGATATCTCATCATCAAAATCTAGTAGGTACAACACTCATAATGCAATATCGATGGCAGATCAATAGCAAACTTATTGCTATCCTTGACTACATGTAGATTTCTATCATAACATGCTTCAATACATACTTACCTTTGGCTTATCAAGAAACATATCACCATATCATACTTATGTATTACCAACACTGATGCAAATTCATTTACCGTTGTCCTAAGTCGACCAGGCCCTCTTGGCTTGACTAAGGATTCCGGCTTCATGTTGGGCTTTCTGACTCAACCATGGCATCCCAACTCAACCGAGATATCCTGGCGCTAGCTCACAAAGGCATCCTAGCTCAACCCAGGCATACTGGCTCAACTATGGCATCCCAGGGCTAGCTTACTCAAGGCATCCGGGCTCAAACCGAAGCATAAGTATGATATACTGTAGTTACCTAGAGTGATAAGGTGCATTGGAAGTTGGGCTAGTTAGTTAGGAAAAAAAAATACCACGCATGCATTCACTTGAGTGATTTGTTTTTGCTAACCTTAACCCCTCACTTTGGTATTTTTATAGCCGTGTCTATTCTTTTGCATAGGTATTCTTTAGAAATCTAGTAGAACACCATGAGTGCTCGGGACCAGTCAACTTCTAAAGGAAAGTCGAATCAAGATCCCCGACTCGATGGAATACTGCAAGCCCTTGCAACCATAGGAGGTTTAATGGAACAACAGGCGCAACGACAGACTAATAGTAATGGGATGGTGATCAACTGATGCAAGGACTAGTTGAACAGTTCTTGAGACTCAGGCCATCAAAATTTGCTAGAATTGGAGATCCTGAGGAAGCAGCATCATGGATCGATGAACTAGAAAACATATTTGCACTACTGAAGTGCTCTGATGAGGACAGAGTTACATTGGCAGTGTATCAACTTCAAGGCAATGCCAACCATTGGTGGAAGGCAACTCAGGGGAGGATATATCCCTAATGGTGTGTCTATTACCTAGAATGCTTTTGTGGAAGCATTTAATGGAAAATATTTCTTGGAGTGTGTCCGTGATCGAAAGATGGAAGAATTTTTGCAACTCTGCCATAATAATATGACGGTCGACCAGTATGAGGCAAAGTTCTCTTAACAGTCCAGGTACGCTTCTCGGTCGGTTGAGCACCTTGTAGATAGAGCTAAGTGATTTCAGGATGGATTAAAGCCCGAAATACGAAGCCAACTTGTGCCATCAAATCTTAAAGATTATGGTGAGATATATGAAAGAGCTCAATTCATTGAGAATGACGTCATAGAGAGAGCGGAGGATCGATCTTATTATTCCACCTTGAAGGATAAGAATCGACGCTTAGGTAAGTGGCCGATGATGGGAGACAAATCTTCCTTTATCTTTAATAAGAGGAATTGTAATCACAAGCCCCCTTCTACTTCAAAAGATGGGTGCTGCATTTGTGGAAGACATCCTAGGAACACTCCTTGTTTTGTAAGGACGGGAGCTTGCTTCGGATGTGGCTAGTAGGGCCACCTCCTTAGAAATTGTCCACGACAACAAGGAATGCAGCAATAGCAGCCGCAACAACCATCAGTGAGGGTTACACATAAGGATAATCCTAATCGTCCGTCAGCACCAGGAAGACTGTACCCGATGACCAAAGAGGAAGTAGAGAGAATTCCTAGACCATTATCATAGGGACTTGATGAGTTGGATGATCACATTGTACTTGGACCATTTTGTTATAATATTTATAGATGACATTTGATGCTCTTGAAAAGTCTAAGTAAGCGTGAGCAATATTTAAGAGTGGTGTTGTAGATACTTTGGGAACATGCAATATATGCCAAATCCAGCAAGTGCGAATCTTGGTTAAACTGTGTGGTAATTTTAGGCCATGTAGTGATCGACGGAGAATAATAATCAGAGTAGTGCAACGGAAGAATGGTGGAGCCAAAGAAGACATGTTACGAGCTTGTGTGTTGGACTAGAAAAGAAGTTGAGACAAGCACTTACACTCCATTGAAATTGCCTACAATGTTAGTTATCAGTAAATCATCGGTATGGCACCATTCGAAGCACTCTATGATCGAGCTTGTAGGACTCCAATGTGTTGGGATGAAGTTGGGGAAAAGAAGATCACTGGTCCAAAGCTAGTTCAACTTACTATATACGCCGTTCAGACAATCCGAGATAGAATGAGAGTTGCCCAAAGTTGTCAAAAGGGTTATGCTAATAATAGGTGGAAACCCCTAGAATTCCAGGTTGGTGACCATGTTTTTCTAAAAGTATCGCCCATGAAAGGTATGTTCCATTTTGGTAGGAAAGGAAAATTGAGTCCTAGATTTATAGGTTGGCTTCATGACAAAAGCTTGCTTAGGTCCATAACATTTTCCATGTTTCAATATTAAGAAAGTACGAACTCAAACTGGCACACGTGCTAAACTTCGAGGAGATCGAAGTAGACGACAAAGTGTCATCAACTAAGGAGCTAGTGCGGATCGTGGATCGAAAGGAGCAAATTGTGAGAAATAAGGCCATTCCCTTAGTTAAAGTAATATGGCAATACCACGAGGCAGAAGAAGTGACCTAAGTGAGTGAAGAAAGTATGAGACAGTCATACCCACACCTATTTGAGCTAGGTACGTATTTAAATTTCGAGGATGAAATTTTTTTAGGGGAGGAGAGTTGTAACATCCTCAACTTCGAGTCTTTTACATGGTAAAAGAGAAGTCCAAACTTGGTTTCACCGGTTAAGCCCGATTATGTCTGCCTCCTCCGATCATGTCTTAGGCATGAACCCCAAGCCAAATAAGATAGTCAATCATGGTTGAATTTGATTAGTCCAGGATGACATGGCCTTCAAAACTTAGATATTTTCCACTTGCATTTAATGCCTTTGTCATGTAGTAAATTAAGGAGCAAAGACACTTGGCATGTTGGGGCTTTACATTAGAAGATAAGATTAGATTTGGATTTAAAGACATTAATGAAAGGGACACCTCATCCTTGGATAATCAAAATTTCTTGGAAAAACAAGTGTGAACAAGTGTGAAAGTATTAAATATAGTGGGGGAAAAAGATATCCCTAAAGCCTAGGCCCATTAATATCCTATGATTTAATTGTGAATGGTAGACTTTAGAACCTACAAAGGAGAGGCCACATGCAGAGAGAGAGGAGAAGGCCATGACAAGTCCAACTTTAGACCAAGACAAGTCTGCCTTACCTCCTTTGGACATTAGCCAATAACTAACCAAGACAAGTGTCCAAGCTAATATAGAGTCTACTAGGATCTTGGGAGATAAGATTGTATAGTCATGGATGACCCTTGATTCAAGGACAAGTGGGAACACTTCTCATTTCAACTAGAATTTGCCTCATTTAATTTGCGAAATTCATAGACTTCTGTTGTTTACCAATTTTATATAGCTTTTTTATATTATGAATTTGGAAAAGTTTCCTTCATGAAAGTTGTTCAAAATGTCTTGATCTATAATATTTTTAAATTTCATATTTTTCTGAAGTGAAATGATTAGGACGAAGGCCCAATCAATTACTATATAGAACTTGCCCAGTATAGTGAAAAATGGTAACTAAGTTGCTGTCTCGAATTTTCATAAATTTTTTTCTTTTTAATTTGGACATACTTTCTTCACAAAAGTCTTAAATGACATACATATCTATAACATATTAAAATTTCAAAGAGTTTTGTGAAGATTTGGATTTCGAAATGAGTCTCTCTCTCTCTGACATACATATCTATAACAATTCATTGAATCTGCTCGATGGATGAATTTTTGGGTTGTGTTTAATGAATTGCTACTCTTTCCATAGAACAAATTTGGCTTGGATTTCTTCATGAACAATGTTTTCTAAGATCTTCTCTACAACATATTAAAACTTTTATAATTTTTTGAGTTCGTTTAATAAGGTAATGGTATTGATTTCGAAAGTTGTTCAAAACTATTTTTACCTTAGAATGGGAGAACCACATGCCCAACTTGGAAGGGAAGCAAGCTGCATGCCTAACTAGAGAAAGAAGTGTGGCATCTAGAAATTTTGATGATCCTCGATTATGCAATAGTTCGTCACTGATCGACAGAAGTATCGTTTGACTGTGTCATTGGTATTTTTTACGGACACCATTCTAATCTCATCGTTGGACTGATGCGTTGCATTCAAGTAACGGCTTGATCATTGAAGAAACTATAGTCTTGTCAGAATTCCCTTACTTAAGGTCATTGGTGAGATCAACCTCGTCTGTATTTAGCCGATCTTGGACCCGAGCCTTCTCGCCAATTAGCTGAGTTGAAGACCTTGATTTTATACGTGACGTCACCATTACCCTCCCCTTCGACGGCCACACGAATGGCCCATGCAATTCATAAACATGTAGAAATTCATGGTCAACTTTTGGGAGAAGTTGGGCCATGCACGGAGACCATGTGGCCACAAATTGTTGGCCCAAGCTGCCCGAGCTTCCCCTTCATTTGGTCGGCAAATAAGTCAACAAAAGGAAAATTCATTGACTCAACAGCCACGTGAAGTTACCGTTGGTGGACAACGCGTGGGGAAGGCTCGAGCAAGAAGGAACACGTCACTTGCATGGACGTGTGAGGTGTCACCATTTCCTACTGCCATCGGATTTCTTAGTTGACTAAATTAGTCGACTAATCAAAGGAACAAAAGGCTCGAACAGGTGAGCAAGAGAGAGAAAGAACCGAGTGAAATAAGACAAAGAAACAGAGAGTGAGTAGTGAGCGTAGCGAGCGAGAGAGATTTGTGATCGAGTGAGAGAGAAGTGGGTGTGCGAGTGTGAGCAGCGAGGGACCGCCCTTTGTCCATGCTTGTGCGCTGCCGCCATCAACGCCGCTCGCTGCCGTTGAGCCACACCACCGCACCGAAACCCTCGCTGTTAGCACGGTAGGACTTGAGGCAAGTTGGAGTCTCCTAAACTATATAGTGTAATGCTGTTGTTGTCTTAGGAAATGTATTGATAGGCTGGATTGTTGGATTTTGATGTTGAGTGATGGTTTATTGAGCAACCGAGACTGTTATGAGGTTGAAGGATTGATGAAATGCTTGGATTTCTCAGGCATGTGTTTGATTTCTTTGAATTTCAACCAAAATAGATTTTGACAACTAAGAAATCTTGGAGAATTCGGCCATTGTTTTGGATTTAGAAAGGGAAAAACCTCCTGACTTGTGTTTTGAAACTCTATTTACTATGGCACCGGCTTCAAGTGTTTTAAAAATTACACGGTGCTTTCCAAATTTTGAATTGTGTATCAAGTTGTCCAAACTAGTGAAGGTCAGGTTGATATCTTGGTTTACCACATGAGTTTTTGAAATTGGTTTTCGTCTTTTGAACAAAATCTGACTATAAACTGATTTGGAAAAACGTCCTGACCATTGCTGAAATTTCTATATACTGAGGCGCCGTGCATCAACGTTCCAAAAAGAAAAGAAAAAAGGTCTTTGGCACTCTCGAAATCTCAAACTTTTTTTTTTTTGGTGACCCAGGGAACCCCCGCACGGCCGGCAGCCGGAGAGTAAACCCTGGGGGCAACGTGGGGAAACCACCACCCCACGCACCGGGCAAGGCACACAAATGACCCAACTGCCTCCCTGCAACTTGCGTTGCAGGGGCTTCGAACCCAGGCCTCCACGGAGGAATGCTCTAGGATCTACCATCGGTGCCACCATGGCGGGTGATCGAAATCTCAAACTTTGATGTGAACTAATTTTTATAAACCACAAAGTCGGGAGTGAGGTTTAGACTTGCCAATGTGCCAAATTCTAATTACTTGTTTTTACAACTCTTTTCAATTTTAGTCACGATTGCAAGCGCGGTCCATGAGATTTCATGTGATTTTTGAAATGCATTGGAAGGTTAGTCGTAGGAATGACCTACAGGCTTGATATTTCACTGCTGAATTTTTGTTCATTGGTTTTATTAACATAGAAATGGCATATGATTTCAAAGCCTACCGTTGTTGCATTGCAAGTGTTTTGGTATTGAAATGATTTAAGATGTTAATGTTGCTGTTGGACCCTCAGGTCAACGATGCCCCGGGAGTTGGGAGGCCCGAAGGCTCGAATGAGTCCATGTCCTTTGGATGCCTGGGGTTCATAGTGCCCCAGAGGTTTTCCCCGGGAGCATTGAGATGCCCGGTTGTATGCATGTCAGTACGTAAATCCGGAGGGTAGGGGTAACCATTTTCATGGCGTGCCTTGGAGATTCCTCATGATGCCAGGTGGGGTGCGAGATGCCTGAAGGTGTGACGTAACACGCTTTGGATGCTCAGCGGCCTAGTGGCTGAATGTCAGAGACTTTCGCGATGCCAAGTTGGGTGTGAATGCCAGGAGGGATGCAAACATTGGTCATTTGGGAGGTGAAACCTTTTGAATAGTAAAATTGATGGCTCTACTAAGTGTGTGTGTGTGGTCTGGTTATAGGACTAAATTGTATGGCATGGAATGGGACGTGTCATAACAGTTGATCCTATAATCGAGACTTGTGTGACAAAAATGATACATCCCGGTGTTGAAATTGCATTGCCATTGCTTTTCAAAAGTTTTATCGATTGATGCATACTCATTCTTTGATTACCTGTTTTATCTATCTTGCATGGACTTGGATTGTGATGGCTTGCATAGTATAGCTTGGTAGATCTTCAACTGTTGGGTGGTTGTACTCACCCCTTTTTGGGGACTAACATTTCAGACTAGACAAGATGTCTCTACTGCCCGTGCCTCCTTGTACTTTCTATGGGATCCTTATCGATTTGCGGTGGGAATAGTCAGAGTATCATGACTACGAATCGCTTGGATTGACATTCATCTTGGTGAGGGTGATATTGACTATCGACACTGGCCTACCCTCGGGTCTCGTGCGTTAGGAGTTTGTCGTCTTGTATGTCTGGAGGGACGGACGTACTCTGGGGCCACTGCCACTGCCACCAGAAGACGACAACAGGGAACCAAGTGGTGTGGAGTGACCATGAGCTAGGGATAGCAAAGGCAAGACTTTTGGATGCCGACACTAACTGATGGATTTACGTATATGACTGTTGGGAAAAAGAAAGTCGGGTATCTTCTGGTATGTAGCCGGGTATAGAAAACCGTGACATTTTTGGCGTACTGACTGAATGATGTCCATTAGATTTATGTAAATAAAAGTGTCTGGCTTTTAAATATGGAAGGGAGTTGTTGGATACGCTTTTGCCATGTCAACTGTGTAGGGACCTATGGAAAGGATATAAACCCCCAGGATTCATGGACTTATTAAATTTCTATGGTATCAGAGTAATAGACTATTAGGTCAAGAGAAAGCAAAGGTATCTGTGGCCACCCTAACGGATTGGGGTTCGTTTAGGGGGTGCCACAAGAAGCCAATCTAGAGTCTTCTTGGCTTGAAGATAAGATCCTTAGTGTGTTAAAGAGAAGAAACTTGGAGAACAAGTTGTCCAAAAATCAAGTTTCTTAATGACCAAATCTTAGGTAAATCTTAGGGTATGATGACCCTAAAATGTAGCCTTGATGAATAAGGCAAGGACCAACCAATTAGAAGAAGACATTAGGCATTAAAGGGGCTTATGTGTCCCTTAGGTGCCATAGGCAATAACGAGCCTAGATTGAGCCTTGGAGAGTAAGCAAATAGGTGGACCAATCACAAGCCAACATCCAAGGACCTAGGCGCCGACTTAAGAAGATAGGTAGGCCAACTCGTCATTTTGGCATCATCATGAGTTTGCAATAAAAATCAAAGAAGAAGAGGCCTATAAATAGGATGAGTCATCCTCACATTTAAGCTTTGCCCTTTCTCTCTTTTCCTCTCCCTTCCCCCCATCTCTTTCACGCCCTTCTCTTCCAAGCCACCCTAGACACCAATCGACCACCAAAGAAGCATCTTGGAGCTAGGTCCGGAAAGTAGTAAGTAGATTTTCCTAACTTCTTGATATGGCGATGTACTATGCTTATTGATTTTAGGATCATGTCATCGTTTGCTTGTGTTGGTTTTGTATTGTTATGCTTGTTGCGTCTCTATTGCTTGTTGTTGCGCCCTAGATACCATCTAGATAATAGGGTCGAGATGATGCCGGTTGTGAAGGGGGGACCGATGCCCAGTTGTTACTGGAAGAGCCAATTAATTTCAACTAATATGATATAAAAATAAAATAAAATGAAAGTCCACGTGTGGTCCATGACTGATACATGTGTGATGCTTGCAAAAGCTGAGTTTGTTTTGATATGTATTGTTAAGTCCTTACATCACTTTGAGCATATGTTTGAATTGGGTCACTTAGTGCTTGAAAGAGTTCCATGAGATGCACGCATCCCTTTTTGTGACCGAGATGATCCTAAGTCACAAACTTTGGAAAGCTTGTTTATATGTACTAACTCCTTATATTTGATTCTTGAAAGCACATAGACGGTTGAGAGCCTTTCACATGCATAAGCAAGGCAAGGCACGATCTTTGCTATTGATTTGCCATCGACAAGTGGGTGGTGACCTTGTATCCGATGATCAACGATGAGATATCCTCCTATAGGAGAATTAGGGATTTCTATTTAGTGAGTCATCGACTCACTCTTTTTGTTCTCACAATTTCAGGTGTGTGATGGGTGAACTTTGGTCTAAAGAGGGAATGAATCTAGCATGGGGGCCGCTTTTGGGAGCAGCTCAACAGAGGAGCTAGGCTGTGCATGTAATCAAAACAGCTTTTGATGTGTGAATATGTATATCATATTGTATATGTTGCTTTTATTTGCTTGGTTTGCATATGTCTTGCCCAATGTCCATGTTTGTTTGTATGGGGATTATTTATGATCGCTTCCACATGTGCTTAACTAAAGATAAAAGAATTTCGAGACATTTGATGTTGCCTGGGGCGTCGATGTTATGCTGTCGGGTCATGCTCTAATGCCAAAGGTGGGGCGGGGGTGTGACAGTCTAGCCCTCATAGCAATTTTTTCTCCCTATTTCTCCCTTGTGGTTTGGTCCCCAGGAAGCTTGGAGGCCACTGCCATCGGCTAATTGCTATCCAGTCGCCGATCAGCTGTCGTCCAACCACCGTCCAGCCACCATCTAGCCTCCCATGTGCACTATGGAGGCTTGACCAGTAGCTGTCCAGCCTTGCCGCACCTTCCTCCAACACTTTACAAAGCTTGGATTGCATGTAAGTGGCTTTATAGCCCTTGATTAGGGTTGTTGCTACACTTAGGTGTCACATCCCGAATCCTCGAGTGCGTGCACATCCCTCAGTGGTCGATAAATTTGTGACGTCCCAGGACGTGTCGCTAACCCATTCATTTTATGCACATGTGGAAGCGAAATGATACCCCTGACAACAACCAACACGGGATAGAAAAACTGGGAAACAATTTCACAACCAAACACTTTTATAAACACCTCGGTTTATATACAAAAGTCTATATAACAAAAAGATTAGCCCTCCAAAGGAAACTGTCCTACAGTCCACTAGCTGGACACGTTCATCGATCATTCGGACTTCGCAGGCTCCTGGGGCGGTGGATCCACCACAGCACCATTAGGATGATCAATTGTACCCTCTCCACAAGCGATGTCTACTACCATAGTTAGGACCTCAAAACCCTGGAGGGGACCACGCCTTAAATCGATGAGGTATCCTCTCAGGTATGCCTTCATCAACCTAGACGGTGGTCACTACGAGATCATAGACCTAGACCTTGTGACCTCCAAGAACAGGGAAATTAGTCACCTGCTTGGTAACCCTCTGAGGCTGACCGTAATGAACTGGCGGGGCCGCCATCTAAGGATCTGTAAAGAATGGGCCCATGACGGGGTGAGACAATGTCTCGGCAAGTTCACCCCTAAAACTTCGATTATGAAGGAAATACGCCTAGAGGCAGTCTTTGCACACAAGACAAAGGACTTACCTCGTCTCATTTCTCTCCTGCATGTCAGTACAATTCACTTACTCAATCAATCAATCAATCAATCATCAATTCAATTCAATTAATACAATCGATCAATCAATCAATTCATCCATACAATCGATCAGTCAATCAATGCAATCGATACAATCAATACAATCGATCTAGGGGTCCTGATTATAAGACTAAATCATTATGACACGTCTCATACCGTGCCACATCATTTCGCCCATAATTCGGCGCTTCACTTTCAATTAATCACACTTTCCGATTTGATTATTGCTCACATAAGCATGATTTACCAATGCACGTTGATCTTCTGGCGTAGCCAGGAATTATTGCTCTCACAAGTTGATACATATTATTGCTCGCACAAGCTGATGCTGATACAAATTATTGCTTGCACAAGCTGATAAAATCTTTAAAACCATTTTCGGTGTCAAAACCCGACACTTAAGACTTTTCTATTTAAATATCAAAATTTCACAATTTTGGAATAAATATCCAAAGCCACAATTACCACTCAATTTGCACAATTTAGCATTCAATTGTATAAACTAAGCACAGCATTACAATCAACACGAAATTTCGATCACCAGCTATCCCTGTATAATTTTCTAAAAATATTAAATATTTAAATAAAAACCAATCAATCCAATAAATGCAAACTTATGCCGGAAATGTTAATTTAACCACCTAAACGGGCCTAGAAATTTTTTGAACCTATCTAGATAAATAGCACAATCTATATAACCCTTAATTAGTCTATTCTAACCACCTAACATGCATAAATAAGCAATTAAATCACTAATCTAATCTAAGTAACCACATAATCCCTAATTAGCTTAAACTAATCACTCCTCAAACATCATTAACTCCCTAAGCAGATTTAGCAAGTAAACTCACCGGTTTAGCGATTCGATGAGTTCACGGCGACGGCGACGTGAAGGAGGGCGACAACCAAGCCTCCATTGACACCAATGGAGGTTCGAACAGTCCTAAAAATGGGCCTTGAAGTTCACAGCCCACTGTGAGGTTTCGGCTTTTGCTTGGGTCGAGAAAGGCTGGAATGGGCAGCTAGATGGGGTTGAAATGGCAAGGGACGAGCGGTGGTGGCTATAGTGGTCGATGACGGAGGTGGACGATGGTTGGAAGGCGACGGTGGAGCTTCGGCTGAGCTTCGATGGCGACCAGTGACTTGGGACAACAGCTAGGCGCGACAGGAGGCACGGGCTAACGGGACGATTACGTAGGCTCGCTAGCGACGCGATGGGCGTGCGATGGCGGCAGGGGGCTTCGGCAGTGGTCAACGGGTTGGGGGGTCTCTCTTTGGTTCTCTCAAGTTTTCCAAGGTCTTAACATTGGATAAAGTGGCTTAATAAGGAAGAAGAAGCTTCTGGTTGAAGAGGGGGGCTCCCAATGGCCTAAATATCAATCCAAATACTCATTGCTTAGCCCTCACCAGCTCTGCCCTATCCACGGCAGCCAATTCCCCTTTAATCTTCCTCTACAAGCTTCAGTTGATGCCTCAAATGTTGCACACCCCCTTGGCCTATGAATTTGCCACTTTCCTTCTTCAATTCCATTTCAATTTCTCTTCAATTGGACTCAATTTGGTGCCCATAAAATCACCCAAGGTGCCCACACATAAATTCACATTTTTCCTTGTCAATTGAACTAACTTGACAGCTAAAATTGCAACAAAAAACAGTACTATAATTTTCTTGATTCAAAATAGCCTTACTTTGATTTTTCGCCGAAAATCCCGGTTTGCAGAAAAATCTTTGGAGAATGAGTTGACATTCCTAAAATGAATCATGACATGACAAAACTTTCAATTTCTGAAATCGGGTTTAAATTCGCGGTTAATTTCAATCGGACGCGATTTTAGCATGACTTAACCTATTGGGTAGCTTTTAGGAATTTTTAGTGCAATTGACCAGTGGTTGATTATTTTCGAGCCATATTGTACATCTTTGACACATTGGCGACTCTTAGTTGTCGTGAAGATCTCGAGATTTCAAATACAGACATAGGGTACCAAAACGATAGAAAAATCGGTCTATTGCCGATCAACAAGAATTTTGCAATTAGGTGGAATCACCCATACTTAATCACATGGCTCTGTCAAATTGACCTTTCTCTAGTCTCTAATCGATTTTTAACTATGTCGTAATGACCATTGTAGATTAGCACGGTCGAGCAATCAATTCTTAGTTGAATTCTCAAGTTTATTGCATTAAAATCCTTTAACGGCTTTACCATATATACTAGTTATCTCGTGGGTTTCAATAGGCTATCGAAGTTTTCCTGATAAGTTATAGAATTTAGGGTGATAGGTTAACGAGCTTTAAACAATAAACTATTAAGTTATGGACGATCAGCTATCATGTACGAGGCAATAGGTTATTGGACTTTTGGAGATAGGTTATTGAATGTTAGATTATAAGTTATTAGGTTTTGGATGATAAGTTATCGAGATTTTGCCAATAGGTTATTGGGTCTTTGATGATAAGCTATTATGTTTAGGGTGATAGGTTATCGGACTTTTAACGATAAATTATTGAACGTTAGATGAAAAGTTATCGGGTTTTTGATGATAAGTTATCAAATTTAGGGCAATGAGTTATTGGGTTATGATAAGTGAAGTATGATATGTTGTTATAATATGTCATAATAGAATGATATACTATTACGTGGTGATATAGGTTATATGAAGTGATGTTGTGATAAAGCACGTTACTAAAGTATGTTGTGGCATTGTGATATGTATATTAATTGAAAGATGAGTTATTTGATGGTTTATGATGACACATGATAAATGATTTTGACATGTTATGATGAAATTATTCTATTTTGATAAGTGACCTATATGTCATGGGCTCGTGAATTAAATGGTGCATTTATATGATATAATATGAGGGATGTGTATGACATGATGGCATATGGCAAAGATTGTTGCATATTGCATGGGCATCACATTGATTAATGAGAAAGATATGAAATGAATTGTGTAATAAAATGCTCGTGTGACCACCAAAAGACCTAGACATGTTTTCCGCGGGGTGTGAACCTGTCTTGATGCATTTTACGTGGGACGATGCCCAATTCAGTTCAGATGCCCCTAAGTCAATGGGATGCCGTTCGCGGATGGATTTTAGAATGAATCTCCTTACATAAATGTTGTCTTGATGTGTTTACGCAGGACATTACCATGTTCGATGGAGTGAGACGATGCCGGGTTATGCCGAATGATTGCGAACCTTTGGGTTGGTCTTGGCTCATAAGTGGCCATAATAATATGGACATATTTGTGTGACAAGTGTATGAGATTTGTATGTGATTAGGTCCATATTATAGCATGACATTGGCGCATGATTTAACTATATTGTGTACTCGTACGATTGACTCAAGCATGTCGAAAGTATTATGGAAATTACCTATGCGTTATATCTTGATTAAATAAATTTGATGTAATTTGGATAGATAGAGTAAATGTAGAAAAACATGGTTAGGTTTTGCCATTAATAGATAATTGCGTGTTTATGATGCATCTAGGTTGAGTGGCTTCCCTACGCGAGGTTTAGGAAGTTTACTCATTGGTTTATCTCAGTGCCATTTAATGATTATTTATAAAACTTAAGAATGGCTGAGCCTTTCTACCAAATCTGATTTTGACTCCTTGTAGAGCATAGCTAGGAGGTGACTGACTACCCAATAGGAGAGATTGATGCTCGCTACACGTGTTATATCACGACCATTTGGGTTGACAGGGGTTTACCTAATATAGTGGCTCACTGTTTTGTGGCGTGGTATTTCTGGGTAGGAGATGAGAGCCATGGTCCCACCCGTGATTTCAACAGTCCACTTAAGGCTAGGGGTTTAGGGGGAGGCATCAACTAGGATGCCATGGACGTGGACGTCCTTGATAGAGAGGTGTCCGACCCTAAGCTCGACCTCGAGTGATTGTTGAGTTGGAGCCCTGGATTCAAGAGCCCGTAGCTAGTTAGGTGATAGTGGGTTTAGTAACACTTTTGAACCACCCTTGTAGTACTGGAGGTGCTAGGTGTACCCCAGACCACTTTTTGGAGAAGGTTGGGGCGGCACTTTTGGACATATTGGATGTGGCGAAGCTTGTTAGGATTAAGTTGGTTTGATTAACTAGGTGTATATGGCTTGTTTGTGATGTTGACCTTGATGCGTGCGCGCGCGCGCACACACACAAGTATGCATATATACACAAATCTGCTTGTGCATGTTATCGTTGTTATGAATGGGTCGGCGACGCCTCTCAAGATGTCGCAAATAAGTGACCAAAAGGAAAGAATAATGATAGTGCGGGTTGTCGTGTGGCCGTAGTGGATCGGGGCGTGACATTCCCCGCTTTGTTGGTATCAAAGCATGGTCATTACCTAGAATGATAAGGTGCGTTCAGACCTTGGGATGGTTAGCTAAGAACACGTACGAATGCATGTGATTGCTAATTTTTTATTATGAATTCTTATTTGTATTGTTAGGGATGTGGAATTAGCTGCGAAAGGAGTTTAGCCCAAAATCGAGGAGCAACAAGGAAGAGCAACTCCTGGGCCGACTAACGGCCAAGGCAAGGTGTGAAAGGATCCCAGGTTTGATGGGATTCTGTAGGCCTTAGATACCATTAGGAACCTGATGGGGTAGCAGGTTAGTAATACGTTGCCGCTGCTGTTACTCACAACGGGGACTCGTTAGTTGGAAACAGTAACTATAGGTTAGTAGAGCAGTTCATTAAGTTGAAGCCACTCCAATTCATAGGAATGGCTGATCCCGAGATTGTTGCCTCATGGATTAAAGAAATGGAGAAGGCCTTAGCCTTACTGGGGTGTACTGAGGAGAAAAAAGGTGACCCTGGTGGTTTACCAGCTACAAGGCAACGTTAATGATTGACAGGAGGCCACTCGAGGAAGAATTTTTCTTGATGGTATTGTCCCGATGTGAGGCGCGTTCGTGGAAGCATTCAACAGAAAGTACTTTTCCAAGTGTGCTTGGGAGTAGAAGATGTCTGAGTTCTTGCAACTTCGCCATAATTGCTTGTTCGTGGACCAGTTTAAGGCCAAGTTCATGGAGCTATCCTTGTATGCTCCAAGGATGATCGAGGACCTTGTGCATCGAGCTAGGAGGTTCTGGGATGGATTGAAACTGGATATTCATAGTCAGTTGGTATCCCTAAACCTGAAGGATTAGGATTAGCTTTATGAAAGGGCACAACTGATTGAGAGGGATAAGCAAGCAACCATATCTAGATCACGGTTTGTTGCTAACAGGGATAGCCATCGGTTCAGGAAGAAGTTGGTGACAGGAGGAAAAACACCCTATCCCTCCTAGTAGAAAGAACAACATTGGAAAGCCCGTGCATAACCTGAACCATGGATATCGATTTTGTAGCAAGTTTCATGGATCCGTACCATGCCGCGCCCAAACGGGAGTGTGCTTTAGATGTGCTTAGCAGGGCCACCATGTTAGGAACTGCCCACAATAACAGGTGGGAGCATAGTCGCCACCACTATTCACGAGACAACATTCAAGAGCTACACCGTAGGACAATTTGAACTGATCCCTAGCCTAGAGTAAGGTGTACGCAGTGATTGGAGAAGAAGCCAAGGATTCCGAGGCTATAATTGCAAAAACGATCTCCTTATACCAACATGTTGCATACACTTTTTTTGATACAGAGGTGACACACTCATTTGTAGTTGATCAGTTTGTTAAGTTAGCTGGGCTAGAATTGAACCATTAGAAATGGTCCTTAGTATCTCCATCCTTATGAGTGATAAGGTGCTATTTTTTTTTACTACCAAGGGTGTGAAATAATTATTAATGGGCAAAATGAGTTGATATACCTAGCTGTCTTGACTATGCGTAATTTTGATGTCATAATAGGAATGAATTGGCTCACCAAGCAGGGAGCCCCGATAGATTACTTTAGTAAGGTCATACAGTTCAATCCGATTGGTAGCTCTAGTTATGAGTTTGTAGGACACAAGGGTGGTTCGTCTACGCCCTTGATTTCTTCACTTGAGGCAGAACGATTGCTCGAGGAAGGTTGCTCAGGCTATTTGGCAACAGTTGAGCATTTGATGATAGAGAAGCCAAAGTTAGAGGATATCATTGCAGTATGAGACTTTGTGGATGTCTTTCCGAAAGAGTTGCCAAGATTGCCTCTAGAAAGGGAAATAGAGTTTGTTATCGAGAGCGTGGATTGGAAAAAAAAAAAAAGACATGCGACATGTTGGCATACACTAAAAGGATATCCAATTTGAAAGATGACAGAAGCATGAATTGAAAACAAATTTTCAAAAAAAAAAAAAAATTCTATCCTTTCTTGAAACAACAAGAAATTTCTTGCGGAAAAAAAGAAATTTATAACATGCTTGAGGAAACAAAGGCATCAACTGAAAGTAATTTTTTTTGCAAAAGTTTTTTCTTTTTCAAAAAAAAAATTTATGACAATTACTTCCAAATTTAAATGATCGTAGTATTAAATCCCGGACTAATCATGGACTGCTCAATACATACATGAAGGTAAGTAAATTGCAAAGTGCATGGATAAAAAACTTACTTCATGCGAGGAAATTGATGACAATCACACAAACATGCGCATGATATGTGCAGCTTAATGTCTAACTGAGATAGATTAGAGAAATTAAGAGGGTGTCGGCCCATCGCAGTCTTGCGTTGGCATCATACCCTCTTAACCTTGGCTCTACTTAAAGAAATTTGAGGAAAAAAAAAAGACAACCTCTACATCGCAGTCTTGTGTTCAATGCCATATCTTTCTTAACACCATCCTAAATGTCCTATGGCAGCCCAAGTCCCGTGGCCGGGTTGTGTGTGCCACGTTTAATGCTTAAAACATTAAAACATGCATAATAGTTTTTCAATCACAAAACATTTTATTTTAACAAAATAAAAAAAGCTACTAACTTGCATAAAAGAGAAGAACCCAAGTTAGCGATGCATTTAAAAAAGATAAATAAAGGCCTAAGTCCACAAAAAAATGTCCCTAGTGGAGTAGCCAAGCTATCACGACCTCTTTTTCGGTGCCCTATTGTGCGGGCGCCTGCTGAGGTTAATGGCTCGCTAAGTTTATTAAGCTTAGCCCAGGCTCTCTCAAGCTCACCAATTCATGACTTATGGTCTAAGTTTTTAACTTGTAAGTTAATTTTAAATAGAAGTCAATACTAATTGATTTGGGGTAGGTTGATTAAAATCCCAAGTAAAATATTGACAGAAAAATTTCACTCCTACGCAACCAGAGAAACTAGGATCGGGGACTTGATTACATTAATTAATCATTAATGCCATTCCGGTACCTAATCTTGTCTAAACTCTAAGGCTTTTTGGATTTTCAAGGGATTTTCCATACATTTGTGGAGGAAAAACATATTTTTTGGTCTTTTTCTATTTTATTAACATAAAAAATATTTTTTTGGATTTCTTGATTTTTGAAAAAATGATAATTTATTATTTTTTTTATATTATAATAATATAATATTATATTAAAAAAACAACCCGAGTCAGATCCTCAGGTTGGGATTGACTCGAGTCGCCCGTGGCTAGCCTGGACGAGCCTGAAGCGCAGGCCCAGCCCAGAACTTCCCTTTATTTTTTAGAACATATACTCCAAGCCCAAAACAAGGCCCACTTTTAATTAGAAAAATGTCTAGCCCACCATTAAACAAAACGGGCCCATTTTCGAAAACCCTACTTGAAGTCAAGGTAAAGCGAGTTGGCCAGACCTGCCCTTTGACACGGTTTGCGCCTCTCCTCCTCCATGCTTCTTCGCAACATCGATGAGGGGCGGTTGGGACATCACTGGGCAAATAGACAACCACGACAACGACCATGACGGGCTCGATGGCGGCAGCAAGCTGCTCAACAAGGACAACGTTAGGGGTTGCGTCTAGAGGTGCGTCACGGTGGCGAGATGGGCAGTAGGCATTGGGCCTAACGAGGAACGAGATGCAAGGGATGGTGGCGACTAGGGGTGACGCTGACGGAGACGGGCGACTGCAAGGTTTTGGGGGCAATGCAGATGGAGACCGGCGGCTGCAGGGACGATTGCATTGGGGGATGGCATCGAGATAGAAGGTTGCGCCGAGGATGGCATCGAGATGGGAGGTGAGTGTTGGGCCAGCGAGCCTAGCACAGCGAGGCTCGTGGCGTGGTGTCAAGGCGATGGTGAGTGACGCCGTAGGTGACGGGGGCCAGGATAAGTCCCGAGTCTCTACTACATACTCAAATCTCCCTCTCTCAGCCCTGATTTCTCCTTCCCAAACCTCACTCACTCCCTGATCTCTCTCTAGGCCCCTTTTCTCTGGCTTTGCTCTCAGATCTTGGCCTGCTTTCTCTCTAGCCTCCCCTGGAGTCTCTCGGGGGAGGTTCTTAGAGCTTGCAGCCTTTGATCTCTCTCTACATCGTGTCCTTAGCCTTCCCCTGTCAGATCTATTTGTAGGTGAGGGGAGGCTGGTTGACAAGGCTTTGGCCGTCGATCCTTGCACGTCAACCGGCTTTGGTGCGGCCGAATCGACGTCTCCTCAGCCGCCCACTTGCTCTGCTTTGAAGGCGTATCTCGTTTGTTGCCAGCCTACCCCTTCTCTCTCCGCCATAGGCCGTCCTTGCGCGTATCACCGTTGCTGCGCGTGAGTTGCAGAGGCGAAAGAGGAAGGAGGAAGGAAGAAGAAGAAAAAGAAGAAATAAGAGGGGGAGTGGGCTAAAGGAAATGGACCTTGGGCTCGCGTGGAAAAGAAGAAGAAGAAGAAGAAGGGGCTAGGCGTGGAAGCCCTAATTTTTGTTAGGGTCAAATTGATCCCTAATTTTCTATGCAAATTAATCCTAAGTATTTAGTCAAAATTTAGGTGTCAACAACAATCGATAATAATCAAATAAATTATTTGAACAAGTATAACCCGAGCCATATCAAGTGAAATTAATGCAAGGTCGTATTATAATGCATCGGGACAAGATCCCCATGAGCAAAGCATAAGGAAATTGAATGGTGTTAAAATATGTATCTTCAAATGAACTAATGCTAACGAAAGAAATGTGCATATACAAAGTGCAAGGCAAATGATGATTTTCTTTTATAAGTAGATATCAATAGCAAATCCATCCATGTCGGGACATGCGAAACTTTAGGGACAACCGTGGAGCGTATGAGGATCTTGTTCAAAGGCCACCACACGCAAGGCTTTGTCACATTTGTCACCACTTAGAGAGAGAGAGAGAGAGAGAGAGAGAGAGAGAGAGAGAGAGAGAGAGTTCTGAATAATCCATGTCAAGCATGTCATCATGTTGACACCTAAATGTTCGCTATTTTACTTACTTGTTCATCATATAAAAATGTCAAAATTATATTAAGCATTTCATAACATTGCATTTAGGTAACAATAACATTTAGGACCAAATTTATCTTTCAAAAAATTGTTCCAAAAAAATAGAAAACAGAAAAGAGAGAATAGAAAAAAATAATTTGGTTGTGGAGGGAGATTTTGAAAGGTTTTAGATTTTGAATAAGGGAGCCTTTTTCTTTTTGAGTGTATCCCCTTTTTTTTTGGAGGATGATCGTCGGCCATTCAGTAAATTATATTGGAAAACTTTCACAAAAGATTTTAGATTTTAAATAATGGAGCATTTTCCTTGTTGAGCTTATCCCCTCTTTTCAGGATTGTCAATGGTTGAGTAAATGTATGCAATTATCTTGAAAAATCTTCACTTGCAAAACAAACTTTTTGTTTCTCTATAAATAGAGAGTGCAAAGCTTTGTGTCAACGGGGGGGAAGGGTGAGAGTGCTAGTATGAACAAAATAAAGGAGTTAAGGAAGAGAATAAGAACACAAGAATTATAGTGGTTCGACTTAATCCAAGCCTACGTCCACTCTCCCACGCTAACAGCCTTCTTGGCTGGATTCCACTATGCAATCAACAAGAGATTACAACTTCGAGTGCAAACACTTAGTAGTAGATCACACTATCTCACTAAGTCACTCTTTCGGTATTTCTCTCACGATTACAAACGTTTAAGCTCTCAAGAGACAAGTATATGATTGAAAGTCGCTTAGACTTTGGAATTATGAATTCTACGCTCCGTCTCTTACTTGCTCATCGGTCCATGATCTCCTTAAATACTCCTCCACTTCCAAACAACCCGTTGGACAGTATCCCGGAGAATCGTCTTCCAATATATCCATTGGACAGCTCTGTATCTAGAAGATTTGGTAGCCGTTGAGTGACAAAGGTAAAATCCCAAATTGATTCCGATCGCCCATACAAACGAAATCTTGGTTTCCATAAGTAAAGCTTCTTCGTATAGAAAGATCTTGTCTTCAACATCCAATTGTCAATTAAATAGATTGAATCAATCAAATCAATCTTGATGTGGAATCCAAACCAGATCACTAGCTGTTATATGATTGGGCTTGAGTTACGTTTCATCGAATCTGGATGTAAAGTCTGATAGCCATAGACTTTACAATTTGGGTCTGTAGACTTTACAATCTGGGTCTGTAGACTTTAAAATCTGGGTCTGTAGACTTTACAATATGGGTCTGAACATATCTGCTTCTGAACAGATTTAGCTTTAAAGTCTGTACCCAGTTCAGCTTCAGCATAGAGTCTATCTTCTGGTTCAAAGATTCACATTCGCCTGGAATTAGTCAGAGTTGACAGACTTCTGATGTAGAACAGACTTTGACACTAAAGTCTGGCAGTCTTCAGACTTTGAGTCTTGAGTTTGGCAGTCTTCAGACTTTGACACAGAAGTCTAGAAATCTTCAAAATATACTCTGGACATATGTTACGTTCAGTCTTCTGGTCGTCTTTTGACTTTGATAATATCCTCTACATGTTCTAACATCTGCATGGTCTATTACTCAACCATCAAACATGTTAGTAGCCTTTGATTTATTTTGTCATCTTCAAAACATCATAAGGGATTTCCCTAACAATCTCCCCCTTTTTGATGATGACAAAACAATCTCTGAATATGCAGATTTGTAAACACGCTTTTATTAATTTAAATCAAAGGATATCAGAAGATAACAAATAGATTGAGCATAATAATATATAGAAAATAATTGCAGCTCAATAATATCAAATATCAACCAATCAGCACATATGCATATTCATATCTTCTCCCCCTTTTTGTCATAATCAAAAAGCGATAAAAATGGATTCACGTAGAGAATGATAACAAATATCTTGCATGAATCACAATTTCCAAAAATCAGCTTTTATAAAGTAAATCGAATATTGAAGATATGCAATATAGCTCATTTCGATCATATATATATCAGCAAATATCCAATAAAAATCACGGATGCATCATAACTTGCACGTACCCTTTTTGTCATAATAAAATGATAATATCAGTAAGAGATTTGTTAATGACAAAAGGTAATAAAAGATGCACTAACCAGATTTTTTTTTTTGAACAAATTCTGACACATTTACCTTTACTTCCATCCATAATAAGATCACAATCAATTCAAAAAGATTTTTTCATAATTGATCAAAACTCCCCCTCAATCTGTTGCCTTTTTGAGATGATCACGATTCTTTTCCTTTTCTTTTGGATTTGCTTTCTCCCCCTGTGATCATGACAATATTTGCGGATAGAAATAATTGTTGCTTGTGTACGTTGAGCAGAATACTTTTCCATTATTTCCTTGGTAGCAACAACATCCTTTTCTCCAGAAGATAGAATAAAATCTTCATGGTTTTTTTTGATCGAGTTTTCCAAAACCCATATGGAAGATTCTTTTGTGACCTTCGGGATCTTCATCATTGAGTTGCTCCACTTCATAGGATTGAAGAGTGCCGATCAATTCATCAATGGTGAGTGGCATAATCCTTTGAGTCTCCCGGATTGAGGTCTTGACATGGTTCCAATCTTTTGAGAGACCTCGCAAGAGTTTGTTGACCTTTATTGGGGAAGAAATTGGATGACCTTGATATGCCAAACCGTTTACAATTTCTGTAAAACGATTAAACATATCTCCAATCGACTCTCCTTGCTTCATCTTGAAGGATTCATATTTGCCGAGCAAGAAGTTTACTTTTGTCTCTTTTACACGATCGGTCCCTTCATATGTAACATGAAGTCTATCCCAAACTTCTTTTGCTGTTTCACATGAAGAGATTCTGTTATATTCAGCAAGAGACAAAGCGCAATATAAAGAATAAATAGCTTTTGCATCAAGCGCTTCTCTTTTGGACAACTCCGTCCGAGACATAAGAGCGGTGGGGTTTGGTTTCTTTGTCTTTGCCATTCTTATTTGATGTAGACGCAGCAATGGGGTTGATTCCTCTTTCCACAACATCCCATTGTAAGAGATCTCTGGATCTTAGGAATACTTTCATTTTGTTCTTCCATACGTCGTATTCCTTTACATCAAAATATGGTGGCCTTGTGTTGCTTTGCCCTTCCATAAGTCCTGGTGCCAACATACTAGCCATGGATCTTTTACTCTGAAGCAAAACACTTCAAATAAAGTGAGTACACGAGCTCTGATACCAATTGAGAGTGCTAGTATGAACAAAATAAAGGAGTTAAGGAAGAGAATAAGAACACAAGAATTATAGTGGTTCGGCTTAATCCAAGCCTACGTCCACTCTCCCACGCTAACAGCCTTCTTGGCTGGATTCCACTATGCAATCAACAAGAGATTACAACTTCGAGTGCAAACACTTAGTAGTAGATCACACTATCTCACTAAGTCACTCTTTCGGTATTTCTCTCACGATTACAAACGTTTAAGCTCTCAAGAGACAAGTATATGATTGAAAGTCGCTTAGACTTTAGAATTATGAATTCTACGCTCCGTCTCTTACTTGCTCATCGGTCCATGATCTCCTTAAATACTCCTCCACTTCCAAACAACCCGTTGGACAGTATCCCGGAGAATCGTCTTCCAATATATCCATTGGACAGCTACGTATCTAGAAGATTTGGTAGCCGTTGAGTGACAAAGGTAAAATCCCAAATTGATTCCGATCGCCCATACAAACGAAATCTTGGTTTCCATAAGTAAAGCTTCTTCGTATAGAAAGATCTTGTCTTCAACATCCAATTGTCAATCAAAAAGATTGAATCAATCAAATCAATCTTGATGTGGAATCCAAACCAGATCACTAGCTGTTATATGATTGGGCTTGAGTTACGTTTCATCGAATCTGGATGTAAAGTCGATAGCCATAGACTTTACAATCTGGGTCGTAGACTTTACAACTGCGGGTCGAACATATCTGCTTCGAACAGATTTAGCTTTAAAGTCTGTACCCGGTTCAGCTTCAGCATAGATAGAGTCTATCTTCTGGTTCAAAGCATTCACGTTCAGTCTGGAATTAGTCGAGTTGACGGACTTCGATGTAGAACAGACTTTGACACTAAAGTCTGGCGGTCTTCGGACTTTGAGTCTTGAGTCCGCGGTCTTCGACTTTGACACGAAGTCTGGAAATCTTCAAAATATACTGGACATATGTTACGTTCAGTCTTCGGTCGTCTTTTGACTTTGATAATATCCTCTACATGTTCTAACATCTGCATGGTCTATTACTCAACCATCAAACATGTTAGTAGCCTTTGATTTATTTTGTCATCTTCAAAACATCATAAGGGATTTCCCTAACAAAGGGCAGGAGTTCATAAGGTTCCATTTAAGGGTTGAAAGGGAAAAAGGAGAAGAAATTGGCAAAAGTGTTCATGTGGTTTCACGGGGAGAGAGAAATCGGCAAAGTGTTGGTGGAGTTTCGTTTGAAATGAGAGAAAAATTTGCAAAGGCTTGTGAGGTTTTGTTCAAGGGGGCTTCGTTTAAGAGAGAGGGAAGTTGCAACCAAAACCAGCAATGCTCTTAGCGTATTATGGTCTCCCATCACAGCCACCAACTTCTTGACACAACTTGCAACTCTGGCGACATTGTTGTTATCTATTTGTAGTATTTTATTAATCGTCAATGATGGGATGCGATTAGAACGCACGATTTCATCTTGATAAGTTATGATGGAAAGACATCGTTTGAAAGCGTATGAGGGAATCGCATAAAAATATTTTGAAGATAACCATTGGGACGGTTGACATAACGTACGCTCAGAATAAAATTATTCTCCCTTTACTTGTCCCATTTCCATCAAAGAAAAAGAAGGAATTCCATTCCTCCTTTACGAATACAATTGGCATTTACGTAGTGGAAATTAAAAGTTTTCCTCGTGACTGCATTTAGACCAACATGAAGTAATATTGTTCGTCATTCATCCGCAATTCAATATTCGTTCCCGGGTAAATTGTTCATTGCTCATCAGAAAGAGGTAAGTCATCTTCCGCTGACTTTCTTCTTACATTGGTATCAAAGCCCGGTTGTAATTTCTGTGACATCCTGATTTTCTGACTCTATTTTCGATTAAATGAATTGGGTTTTTCATCGACGTGCCTATAGTTCTTTTCCCTGAGTTGATTACTCACGGGATAACTAATATATCAAGTGAAGCCGTTAAGAAATCTAAATGCAATAAACTTGAGAATTCGACCAGATATCGACTGCTCGACTGTGTTAATTTGCAAGGATCAATATAGCACTGTCAAAATCAATCAGAGACCGGAAATAGGTCGATTCGACAGAGGTATGTGATTAAAATATGGGTGATTCCATTTGATTGCAAAATTTCTGTTGAGTGGCACTAAACCGATTTTTCTATCATTTCTGTACCTTGTGCTCGTATTTGAAACCTCGAGATTTTTTCACGACAACAGAGAGTCACCAACGTGTCCAAGAGATACAATGTGGCTCGAAAATAATCGACCACGGGTAAAATGCGCTAAAAATTTCTAAAAGCTACTTGGTAGGTTAGGTCATGCTAAAATTGCATTCAGTTGAAATTAACCGCAAAATTGAACTCAATTTCAGAAATTGAAAGTTCTTTCATGTCACGATTTATTTTAGGAATGTCATCTCATCCTTTAAAAAAATTTATGCAAACCCAAGTTTTTGGCGAAAATCCAAAGTTGGGTGTTTTCTGACTGGGAAAATTAGAGGACCGTTTTTTAGTGTGCTTTTAGCCGTCAAGTTGGTTCAATTGATGAGAAAAAATCATGAGATGGTTGTGAGCACCTTGGCTGAATTTATGGGCACAATTTGAGTCCAATTGAGTTGGAATTGGATGAAATTGGATGAGGAAATGTTCAAAATTCGTAGGTCCAAGGGGTGTTCAACATTTCAGCAGCTTCCATGGCTTGTTGAGGAAGATTTGTGGAAGAAATGGCTAAGGATTGAGGCAGCCACAAGTGAGGGCCAAACAATGAGTGAATTGGATTTTTTTTCAAAGACTTTGGAGGCATTTGGGTCCCCCTTTCAGCTGCAGCCTTCATCTTCCTCCTTGGCCTTGCTTTATCCATTGTTGTGGTAATTTGAGCTCAAGAAAACCAGAGGAAGCTAGCCAGCCCAGCCTTGCATGCCATCAACCACCCTTTGCCATCACCCGAGCTCCCTCGCGCCCGTCATGCGCCGTCGCTATCGCCTATGAGCCGTGTGCTATTCCGGGCATCCCCAGCCGTCCCGAGGCCTCCGTCTTTCCACGTTGCTGCCTGTCAAATTGCCTTCGGCCACCTGGAAGTTGCCATAGTTGTCCTCGAGCCCTTGTCGTCACCGCCTAGCCCTGCCTGGCCGTTTCTAGCCAAAGCCATCGCTCGATTCAGCCTCCTTCAGCCGCGACCAAAGCCGAACCTCACAGCCCAGCTGTGAGCTTCATGGGCCTTTTCTGGGCCTGTCCAGACCTCGTTTGGTGTTGCCGCAGGCTCGTGTTCTGCCCGCCTTCGCGTTGCTGTTGCCATGGACTCACCGGTTTGCTAATCCGGTGAGTTTACTTACTAAACCTTGCTTAGGAGATTAATTATGCTTAAGAGTTTATTAGATTAGGTTAAGTATGGCTTAGGTGGTTATTTTAGATGGATTAGTGATTTAGTTGGTTAATTAAGATTGTTAGATGGTTAGATTAGATTAATTAAGGGCTAGACAAATTGTACTATTTATGTGGATAGATGCATTATTTTTCTAGGCCCATTTAGGTGGTCAAATTAGCATTTTTGGCCTAAGTATGCATTTATTGGATTAATTTGTATTAATTTAATTATTTTTTCTATTTATTTAATTATTTATTATTTTTTGAAAATTATACCGGGATAGCTAGTAGCGGGAATTTCGTGTTGATTGAAGTGGTGTGCTTAGTTTATGCAATTGATTGTTAAATTGTCCAATTGAGTGGTGATTGTGATTTTTAATTAATTATTTCAAAATTGTGAAATTTTGGTATTTAATTAGAAAATACCGGGTGTCGGGTTTCGACCCCTAAAATATTTTTAAGTACTATATCAAATAGTGGGATTTAAAAAGGAATGATATCAATTTTTTAGGTTCGATCTAATCGTGTACCCACACACCATTATTTTTCATCAGGTGTTTTTAATACAAAGAAAATAGACCAATCACATTATCTTAATTGAAGCATTTGAGTGCAAAGCACAATGTCTTTGGCCGGAATTGATTGATCGTGTGATGGTTAAGTGAACCCGTCCCCGATGTGTGTCGGTAAGATGGTGCCCTTATATGGGATGCCCTTAGACAATGGATGCCGGTCGCAGTAGATTTTGGACCGATGCTCCTTCGGGAATGCTGTCCTCGATGTTTGTTAGTGGATGTTGCCGTGCTCAAGGAATGAGACAAAGCCTGGTTACGCCAGAAGACCAATGTGCGTCGATAGATCAAGCCTGTACGGGTAGTAATCAATTGTGACGCATGTTTGATTGAGTTAAACGTGCAGAATTATGAGACAAAATTGCGTGGCATGGTATGGGACGTGTCATAATGATTTGGCTTTATAATCGAGACCCCTGTGATTGATTGAGATGTGATTGAGATGTTTTAATTGATGTGTGCATCTATTATAAGTATTGAGTATATGAACTGTACTGATGTGTAAAGAGGAACTGAGGCGAGGTGAGTCTTATTGATTGTGTTGTTAGGCCACCCCTAGGCATATTTCCTTCCTAATAGGGGTTTAGGGAGCGAACTTGCTGAGACATTGTCTCACCCGTCATGGGCTTAACCTTTTCAAGTCCTTAGATGGTGGTCTCTTCGGTTCATTTTGGACAGCCTCGGGGGGTTACTGAGTGGAGTATAAACATCCCTATCCCCGAGAGTCACTGGATCTATGAGCTTGTTGTGACCACTATTTGGGTTGATGAGGGTCTACCTTAGAGGTTACCTCATCGATTCAGGGCGTGGTTTCGCCATGGGCTCAATTGGTATAGGGAAGGTCTTCTTCAGGGTTTTGATATCCTCGCCGTTGCGATCAACGCTGCTCCAGGCGAGGGTGTGACATCCTCAATTTCTCCCCCATTTTCTCTCTCCTCTCTCCTCTGTCCCCCACGTGACTTTCCCCTACCCTTTTGCCGATTCTTCCCCCTTCTCTTTTCTCTCTCTCTCTCACTCTCTTCCTCTCTTTTCTTTCCCCTCCTCTCGACTGAGCCTGCTCCTCCTCCTCCTCCTCTTCTTCTTCTTCTTCTTCTTCTTCTTCTTCTTCTTCTTCGTTCTACTCCCCATCACCAACACCACCGCCACCCCACCCTACTTATTACTACCTCTTGGCCACCGAACTACCACCACCCATCGCTTGTCCGATGAGCCGTCTCGCGGTTGAGCCCAACGAGTTGCCGCGCTGTTCGGGCCGCCACTTGCAGCAAGCTTCAACTCACCTGATACCACCGTGAGCTACCGCCGTTGTCTTCAAACCACCGTCACCGCCTCTTGCCACCACTTGCTTGGCCGTTTGCACTGCCATTACTTCAAACCAGCACCAGCACCACCACCCCTGAACCAAGCTCTTCCCCTTTGGCCGTGGGTTGAGCCACAACCGCCGCTGTCCTTGCCGTGCCGATCGTGCTGTCGTTGGTGCTGGGAGACTCGTGTCTTCGTCGTTGTCATGCCACCGTCACTACCAGCTCGCCATCGCTTGAAATCGGTGAGTTAACTCCCTAATCCGCGATTAGGTTGTTAATTACTATTAGGAGGTTAGTTTAGTCTTAATTAGCTTAGTTAGATTAGTACTAAGTGAGATTAGTCTAAAGATGGATTAGTGCTAATCTAGAATGATTATATTATCTTTAAGATGGATTATTGTTGATCTAATTGGTGAGATTAGCACTAATGAGGAGGGATTAGTCCAATTCAGTAGATTTTTCCTAGATCTGATTTTTGGACCCTTGTCGTTTCCCATTTTTGTGGATCACAATATGCTGAGATTTTGAGGTTGATTCTTTCATGAAATTTTTTTTGGACATCCTCAACTATGATATAAATTTTATCCAAGATTTTAGGGATTTAAAAAGAGTGAGATTTAAGCTCTATCATTTGAAAAGAGAACCTTTGTTTTTGCTGGAATTGATGACTTTTTGGGATTCAAGGGATTTTTATCAATTCTTAGGGTTCAAATTTCAAAATGATTTCTTCACAAAAGTTATTTTTCACATCTTTTAGTTTAATATAGTCGAATTTGAGATCAAATGGACAAGTTTTAGATATCGAACCAAGCTGGTTTTGGAAAACAGATTTTCTGGAAACAGACTCAGTTTTTGTATTGGATTGAGCGATTTACTGGGCTTAATTTAGAAGAATTTTGGTTAAGGTGTCTTTATAAAAAAATGTTTGTTTATGTTTCCTTTACAACATATTCAAATTTGTGAATTTTCCAAAATTTTTATACTAGATTTCTAGATTTAAACTTAGAGACGTGCAAGTGGATCATTTCTGCCGGTTAGGATTGGTAGTAATTTTGGTGATTGTTCTTGATACTGTGCTTGCTGAACCATGCCTATTTGGTGATGTGGTTGCTTTATGATATGCTTAGAAGTTATGCGTGATGATGTGTGAATGGTTGTGCCATGGTTGTGGTTTATTGTTATTGTTTTATGTGGCGACTATTGAAAGAGGATGTGTTGTGTTGAGAAAACTGAATGGTTGTGAGCAAGTAAAGGACTAAGTCTGCACGATAGTGAAATTTCGTATGAGCCACTTCTAGAATCTTGTCTGGTTTCTTATTATATTCAAGAACTAAGTGCTTCATGACAACGTGACTTCATGGGAGCCACCTTTAGTATCTTGAGCTATTGCTTATTATAGTCGAGAATTAAGTGCTACACGACAGCGTGACTTTGTGGGAGCCACTTCTAGTATCTTGAGCTATTGCTTATTGTGGTCAGGGACTAAGTGCCACATGATATCGAAACTTCGTGGGAGGGGGCACCTCTAGAACCTTGAGTCTGATATTGAGTTTGAGTTTGAGTATTGAGTTGGAATGTGGAGTCGGAATATTGAGTTGGGGTGTTGAGTTTGAAATTAGAGTTTAATTATTGAGAGTGAATATCAGGTGTGGATTGAACCACCGATACGAGTTACCTGCGTCTGATTATGGGACGAAATTGTGTGGCATAGAATAAGACGTGTCATAACGATTTGACCTTATAATTGGGACTCTTGTGAATTATTTGATGAGTGAAATGAAGCGTTCCAACTATTGTTTACACATGTTACTATTATAAGTGTGTATGAGATGAACTAATGTGTAAGGAGGTGCTTAGGCGAGGTAAGTTTTGAGTGGTGTATGTTTAGGATATCTTTGAGTGAATTTTCATCATAATCGGGATTTAGAGTGTTGACTCACTAAGATTTATTGTCACCCCGTCGTGGTTTACAATTTTTCAGGTCCTTAGTTTGGAGATACCGGAGGGAGTCATGGAGGATCTCGAGCCAGAGTTGAAGGGATCTAGAGAAGAGGTTCTCCGGTAGTTCTTTTAGGACAGACCTTAGTGTGCAAACTTGTAGGACTGACTTGGATTGTATATAAAGTGTGTTCATATGAAATTGGGTTATCCTGTTTTTCTATCCCATGTTGTGGTTGTCTAGGGTTTGTTTAATTCGCTTCTGCATGTGCATAAAATAAAAAGGGTCGGCGACACGTCCTGGGAACATCACAAATTTTAGTCGATCGTTGAGGGGTGTGTGCCTGCCCGGGGTTCGAGGTGTGACAGAGGGTGCAGCTGACCCTTCTGATGGGTTGTGGAGGACTTGAAGCCCCCGGAGCCTGTGGAGGTGGAGTCTGAAGGATCGGCAAATGTGTCTGACTAGTAGATCATAGGATAACTTCTCTTTGAAAACCAATCTTTTTATAGACAGACTAGTTTGTTTATGAAAGTGTGGTTTTTGTGAAAGTGTTATCCCATTTTTCTAGCCCAAGTTGTTTGTTGTCTAGGGATTGTTTCTTTCGCTTCCACATGTGCATAACCGATTGGGTCAGCGACATGTTCTCGGACGACGTAAGTTTTATCGACCATGGAGGGATGTGTGCATGCTCGAGATTCGGGGTGTGACAATTTTTACCTTGTTCTTCATCGAATTTTTCTCATTTACCATTTGATATCGAGATCAAGAGAATGAAATTTACATTATATGGATATTTATCGCTTGGAATTGCAATATGAATTGTCGAAAATGAACCAAAGCGAAGAATGGGCTTTGGGGCTACATATATCGTATGGATTTGGCCATTTTTCGGATTTTTTTATTACTAAAATCAATTTGTAAATATACAGGGTGAAAGTACTCGTCAAGATGAGTCGAATGGTGGGTCGAATGCCATCGGAGGACGCCGGATGCGTCCGACGCACCAAATGCACTAAGAATGCCCAGTGCGTGAACATCATGCACGTGTCAGCGAATTGATGCGTGCTAACATCAAGGGTGACATCACCACCGGCGACAATTGGCTGGCCGACGATCGATTGGCGGTCCGACCTAAGACCCAACTCGAGACTTGATCCAACCCGAGACTCGGCCCGTTGATCAATTAAACCGGTCGGACTGGTCAACTGATCGAACTGGTCAACCGGTTCGGCAATCAAACTGGTCGGACCGGCCAGGAGCCTTCTGGCTCGCTGGGGCATGCACCATACGCACCACATACTCAGGCGGCGTGTGCGGGCATGTGCAGTCTTTGATTTGAGTGTGGTTTGCGGCGTTTGGTTCGTATGGATGTTCTCTATATTGTGGTATAATTATTTTAGATGTTTGATTTTTTTAAAGGTGTAAAAATGTATACGGAACCCTAAGTACATGTATTTTTGGGGTGTAAATGTATTGTTTATTCATTTTTAGCCTGGATTTTCTCATGGTTTTGGAAATACGGTAGCTAGCTTACATGAAATTGGTATTATAAATGTTTTGTAAAGCTTGGTTCGATGATAGCATGTATATAATTTAATATATTTGCAATTTTCTTGTTTCAAGAAAATTCGAACAATGGTAGGAAATCCTTGATTTTTCATTACATGTTGAATTACGGTTTTGATTATAGTTACTGCATGATTGTTTGTTGTACGTTGGTTCACATCATACTATGACTTTCGTGTTAATAGAAAAATGTAGAAATTACTTGAGTTCATGTAATTATTTTTCCTAGTGGGCGTTTGTAGATCGGTAGAATTCGAATGAGTTCTCACGTAGAACTTAAAATTTGTGCAAATTGAACTAATTAATGATAATAGAACAATCGAACGTAGGAGCTTATTGGGAATATAGTGAACTTTTGTTTTTGTGTCATTTGTAGAATTATCATTAATTTAGTTTGCTACAAATTAAATATGTGTGTTACTCTAAAAGTGTGCTAGGATTGATTATGTGTTTATTATGTCAATGTATTATAGTAATTGATTATGATTTCAGCATCTAAAACCATTGTGGCTACCTCAATAACGATGAAAAGCTAAATTGTGACAATTATGATATTTTGCACCGAAAAGTTCAGTACATCTTTTAGAAGCAAGAAGTTTTGGAAACCCCCAACCACACCATGGATGAACCTGAGCATGGAACTTTAACTCAACACAGGAGAGATCTAGAAGTTGTCAAGATTGGAAGAAGAAAAATAGCATTGCTCGCATCACGTTGCTAAGCTGTTTGCAAGATGATCTCATATGTGAGTTTGAAAGTTATGATAAAACTCAAGCAATGTGGGTTGCTTTGAAAGATAAGTTTTGGGGTACATTTGTCACTAAATCGAGGAGACTCACCATCAAGTTTGACACATATCGAAAGCACTCAAATGTAACAATGAGGCAGCATCTTCGAGAGATGTTAAACATGATTCGTGAGCTGAAATTGGCAGGTCACTCCCTCACTGATGAACAACAAGTTTATTCTATTATAATGTCTCTTTCTAACAATTGGGAGCATATGAAGATTGACATGACACATCATGGGAATATTGTCACTTTTGATGATATAGCACATCATTTAGAATTAGAGAATGAGCATCTAGAGGCTACGAAATCCTCTACCCATGCTTATGTTGCTGAATCGAGTTTGCGCAAAGCTTCGGGGTTCAAGAGCAAAATGAACCATCAATTCAACAACAAAAGGAAGAAGACTGATCAGGCACTTAAGAGGGCTAAGACATTCCGATGTAAGAAGTGTGGTTGGAAGAAGGACAAGGACAAGATGAAGTGCTATAATTGTTGAGTATTAATAAGAAGTAATTTCTTGAGATGAACTTGATAAACTTGGTTTAAATATTTGAGATTAGACAAAGAACAAGGGGATGAGTCTATTCTACATCAATGCATCTTGTCATCAAGCAATAACCGTGTTAGCACAATAACTCTATAGACCTTTCTTTTTGTAAAAAAAATAATACATTTCATTCATTCCATTGAAGTGCTACAAAAGCTATGATGACAAGACTCAAAACAAAGTAAATCCCAAAAGAATCGGGGAGGATTAACTAGCTAATTATATGGGAGACTTCCTTTTCTATGGACCTTAGCTACTCAATTTGCCACTTGATTGGATTCTTAAGGAGAGTGGGCTATGGTCACTTTTTTAAGTTGGGTTAGAAGGGTATTACGTTCTTCGAATTGATGATTGAAGGCCCATGGGTTGCTATCAACAACTGATAAGCATGAGATAACTGATGAGCTATCAGTTAGCAAGTACACGTGCATATTGGGGTGTAATCGGAGTTCAGGTTCCTCCCTCAAAAGTCAACAGCGCTCTCTTTGCAGCTAGTGTTTCTAGCTCAAGTACAAACAACGTTTGTTCCTTCGGGGCATAGCCTATGATTATAGATCTCCGAGAGTCTCAACAAACTCTTGCCACCGATCCCTCTTTGCTCGCCTTCAATCCAAGAGCAATTGACCTTGAATTTCCAGTCCCCAAGTTTCAGAAGCGTCCATTGCCTAGGTAAAGCATTCTATTTTCCTTGCCTAAACTTCTCACTGGGGAGCTAGTGATTATGATTATTACTTACTAGAACGGCTTCGTCAACAATTAACTCCAGTCTTGGCTGCCATTGTTGAAATACAAAGCCATTTCGCCCTTCCCATATCAACCATAGTACGTTCGTAGTTAGCTCTTGAGGGGGGGTGGGGGGAATTTGAACCTGGGGTGAGCTCTTTCAACACCCATTTGTTTATTGTCTATATGTTCATTAGAGATACCAATAATTTAAGGCGGTCTACCCAAATGTTTTTGGACTAGTCACTTAGTAAGAAGAGGTGTTCCATGGTCTCTAGGATTTTTTCGACTGAATAGACAAAGCGGATCAAGTACCGTTTTCCTCTTGTATAGATTTTCTTTCAATGGTAGAGCATTTTAATGCACACTCCACATAAAAAACAAACTTTGAGGAGGGTAGGAAGCTCCCATATATTTGTTCATAGGCTCTAGGGAGGCTGGTATGATGTTGTTGCTCATGCTATGTTTTGCTACTATACTGATAATGAGATACTGTGATAACCACTCTTATCTGAGTATGTTTATTGTTTATTATCAGTCCAAACTAATCTGTCTCCTTCTAACCACATCTTCTTGAAAAAGTTCTTTCAGTTTTCGTTCATTCCACCTAATGGTTCCTAACTTTATCAATTCAAATACTACAGTAGGGTCCTCTCAGTTTGCTAGTCCCCTTAACACTCCTAAAGGCAGCCACTTGTCCTTGCAAATCTTGATGTTTTCTCCATTCCCAACAACCCATCTGGTTTCCAAGCTAATTAAATATCTCCCCATTAGAATACTTTGTCATCCCCAGGAACGTCTAGAGCCTTTATTTGCTTTCCACATATCATAGTTCAAGAAGTAAATCCCTTTGGAAATTCGACTTTCACAAGGTAGATGGGTTTTGTGCAAGACGCCACACTTGCATTGTTAAAGGAAATAAGGTCTTTAAAACGCACCCACCTCCTTCCATTTTTCGATACTTCAACACTACCCACCTCTTCCAATGTATGCTTGACTTTGAAGAATTTTGTTTCCACCAGAAGTTTGTAATTTTTTTGTTCAATTGCTTTGCATATTCAGTTTTCATCAAGATTTCCTTCCCCACTTTTGATAAGAGTTCTTCCTTCCAGCCCTCCAACTTCATGTTTGCTCTTGCAAGAATCCATGAGAACATCTCCTTATCGGTTTGGCCCCAATTGGAAGGTATTCCCAAATATTTTTTTAGTTTTCTCCATGACTAGTACTTTTAAATTTATTAGCCAAGTTCCTTTGGAGAGTGTCTAGGCATCCCTTGCTGAAAAATATACCTTGACTTGTTTAGGTTAATAAGTCCATAGACCTTATGAGTCAAGTTTGGACATTATTAGGAGATAGCAATAATTGATTAGCACGAGTATTAAGTACCATAAAACATCATCGACTTGGACCATTGTTGGTCTATACATATTAAAAACTATAGGGATGGTCTATTCATATTAAAAACTATAGGGATTATAAGAGAACAACTTACCTTTTTATTAACCAAAACAACTCGCAAGTACTATTCACGCGAGTGCTTTCTGCTGGGCGAAATCAGCACTGTTCACTGTTTGTTATGCAGCTCGTCCAGGAGATCCAACCATCCAATTGGGCTGATTTTTGGAGGTAGACTCCTATGACCCTCCTCTTCATCCACACCATTCGGATTCTTCTAGATAGGTCTGCAAGTCAAGTTCTGCTCCGCCCTAGGTCAGCTGGCGATTCAGTTTTGCAGGAAGGGGGTTTGCTCGGTTTGGGTGGAGTTGCTAGTCATTTAGCCCGTGCCTTGGAGGTTAGGGTCACCTAGCCCTCCTCCTCTGCCCCTCCAAGCCTTCTCTTCCATCTTAGTATCCTGGTTCAGATCTCGGTGTTCCTTCGATGTCGAAATTGTTCCTACGCTCCTGCTGCTTCGCAGTTCGTGTTTCTTACTCGCTCGTGGGACCTGGGTTGTAAGTTTAGGAGTTCCTACTTCCCCTCCTGACCTGTTCAAGTTGGTCCCCTATTTTTTTTCAAATTGCCTCCCTTGGTTTCCTTTGACGCACTCGGTCTGGTCAGTTCACGGCCTGCCCATACTGGTGTTGTGTTGTTCGCGTTCTGATGGGCTTCTGTTGTGCAGGGGTGGCTCCTTTTCTCTTCTGTATTGATCCACCGAAACTTCCTTGGTGCATCCCTTATTTTATTATGGCTAGTCTTTCGTAGTTTGTGGTCTGCACTCCATCTGTTTGTGTTATGGCCGCTTGCAAGTCTGGTGTGGCTACTCCTTCTCGTGAGGCCCAACAACCTGCTGGCTCGTCGTTGGGGCCTTCTCCTTCATCTCGAAACCTTGTTGGTGGTCCTTCTGAGGTTCTACGTCAAGCCAACTCTTCCAAGTCTGGCCTAACAACTTCAAAAGACAAGCAGCAAGTGCCGCAAAAGGGCTCTGCCCATCAGGGTTGGTTTAGGGGCCGTAGCTGTGTCCGGTCCTCCTCCAAGCGACTGCATGATTTTGCACAGCAACCAGGTGCCCCGAAGCTCGCACCTGAAAGCACTTGGGCTAATGCAGCCCGTCTTGTTATGAAGGGATATGATCTCTCTTACTCTCCACCTACCTTTGTGGATAACAAGCTGGTTGTGCACCTCTCGGAGGAAGTTTTGGAGGCCGTTGATCCTAAGTGGCACGGATGCATCATTAGGTATTATGTGGGGAAGAAGCTTCCCTTTATACTCACAGAGCAAGCCTTGTTGCAGACTTGGGGCTCCAAAATTGTTGAGGTCATGGCGGACAACAAAGGCTTCTTCTACTTCCATATTCCGGACCTGGCCTTTCGGCAAAAGATCCTCGAAGACAGACCCCTTACAGTGGCAAGGGTGCTTCTCATCTTACAGCAATGGAAGCCACTTATGGAACTCAAAAGGGACAAACAATCCTTTGTTCCCGTTTGGATTAGGTTGAACAACCTACCCTTTGATCTTTGGTCGGCCCCAGCGATTGGTGGTATTGTGAGCGCGGTTAAGGAACCTCTCTTTGTTGACCAACGCACAGAGCGTGGGAAGATGCTGTCTTTTGCTAGGGTATATGTTCAGATTCATGCGAAGCGACCCAGGTGCACCTAAGTTGATGTAGTCTTGAATGGAGTTTCACGCTCAATTGCTATTAAATACAAATGGCTGTTCATTGAATGCTAATCTTGTGGCACCTTCAGTCATAGGTGTGAGGGCGTTGAAGCCAATGTTAGCCAGGATAGACCTGTGCAACAAGATCAGCTTGCCTCTGGCCCTTCCATATCGGCACAGCCTCCTATTCCTCCTCCAATCGTGGCTGAGACCCCTCAGGCATCACAGCAAGGGTGGAGCCAAGTTATGGGGGAAGAAGAAGCATCCGTAGTCTAGGGATGACCAATCCTCGAGGCCGCCTCCTTCCGGTGAAGCGAGTGGTAGCCTTAAGCTCAAGGAGCCCATTGCCGAGAAAGGCCTGCTTCCTCCCTCTTCTCGCAAGTCTTCGAGAAATACTAGCTTGTCGAGACCGGTGTCCCCTCCTTCCAGCCCTACAGAGGAGAGAGCTAGTCTGTTGCTGGAGATTTCATCTCCCTCTCGCAAGGAGCCCTTAGCTCTAGCCGAAGCTTCTAAGGTCAGCTTGCCTGGTGCAGGTGAAGATTCTGAGCTCTCGGAGAGCTACGGTGGCTTTAATGATGAGTTGCACTCCCCTAGACATTCCCCAAAGGCTCCGACCCCTACCAAAAGAGGCGAGACCATTCAGGAGAAGCTACTTGCTATTGATCCAGCCTCGCCTCCAGTGAAGATCCCTCCTACTTCGACAGTTAGTACGCGGAAGCCTCAAAGGCAAAGGTAGACCCCTTCCTCCTTCAGTTCTATTTATTATATTATATATCTATGTTTTTTGGATTCTGGAATGTGAGAGGCCCATTTGGATCCCCTAAGGTGAGCCGAAGTCAGGAATTTTGTTTCTTCCAATGGCCTTTGTCTAATTGGTTTACTTGAGACCAAAGTTCTGGAGTCCTTGTTTGGGTCCCTTTCTGCTACACTCTTCTTGAGGTGGAATTGGGTTGCCGATTATGGTTTCTCTCATAGAGGTAGGATCTGAGTCGGCTGGAATGCTTCCTTGGTTAGTTTTGAAGTTATTTCTTCTAATAGTCAAGCTATCCATGGTAGCTTGAAGTTTCTCCTGTCGTCCACGGTCTATGTTGAACATACTTTCATAACCAGAAAGCCTCTCTGGGCTGCCACACTCTTCTTGAGGTGGAATTGGGTTGCCGATTATGGTTTCTCTCATAGAGGTAGGATCTTAGTCGGTTGGAATGCTTCCTTGGTTAGTTTTGAAGTTATTTCTTCTAATAGTCAAGCTATCCATGGTAGCTTGAAGTTTCTCCTGTCGTCCACGGTCTATGTTGAACATACTTTCATAACCAGAAAGCCTCTCTGGGCTGACCTTGTGCAGATGAAAATTTTGTTCCAGGATTTGCCTTGGCTAGTGGTCGGAGATTTTAATGCCATTAGAGATCCGTCTGATCGGCTTGGGGGCTCTAATGCCTAGATTCCCTACTATGATGAATTCAATCATTGTTTGATTTAATCAGAACTTGAGGACTTGAGGTATGTTGGCTTCAATTATACTTGGTCTACTTCGTCTGGGTAAATTGCAAGGCCAGAAAGATAGATCGTGTACTTGTTAATGCTAAATGGAGCCAGGAGTTCTCTTTCTTGGAGGCTTCCTTTCTGTCGCCTGGGATTTATGATCATACTCCAATGGTGGTTAAAGTTTTGCAACCGGTTCTTCGAAGGAAGCCTTTTAAAAACTTTGACTTTTGGACCAAGCACCCTTATTCTAGGATATTATTTCGCAAGTTTGGGAAAGCCCGGGTGAAGGAGTTCCTATGTATAGATTGGTGACCAAGCTTAAGGCCCTTAAAGGTCAACTTAAGAACCTCAATAGAGAATCATTTTCTAACATTTTCGAGAGGGTTGCTTCGGTGAGGAATGCTTTAAGGCTTGCCTAGATCAGCTTGTAGCAGAACCCAACAAGCAAGCATCTTGTAGATTTTGAGAGGACTCACCGACAGACCTTCGTGGAGCTGAAGAATCATGAGGAGTCCTTCAAACAGAAATCCAGGATCAGATGGCTTGAGGAAGGTGACCGGAATACCAAATTATTTCACTAGTCCGTCGTTAGGAGACAACTGAGGAATATGATTCTTTCTGTCATGGATACCTTTGGTAATATTGTTGCAAATCCCACCTCGGTGTAGCACACTTTCATAGCTCACTTTCAAGAGCTCTTGGCACCGTCCACCCTCCTTTCCAAACCGTCTCTACAAGATATTTAGGAGGTTATCCGGTGCCCTCTTTCACAGGATCGAGTTAGTTTTCTCTCTCGTCCTTTTACTGATGAGGAGATTCATTATACCATGTTTTCCCTTGCTCGGGGAAAGGCACCAGGACCGGATGCTTTTGGAGTCGAATTCTTTAAGCACAACTAGGAGTTAGTTGGACCTTTGGTTACGGAAGTGGTTAAGGATTTCCTGGTCACGAGGAAGCTTCTCAGGGAGATCAACAATACCATCTTGGTATTAATTCCGAAAGTTTCCAATGCGACTTCTGTCAATGATTATAGACCTATTGCCTGCTGTAATGCCATTTATAAGTGTATTACAAAGGTTTTAGCTAATCGTGTGGTTGCAGTCTTGGGAGATGTTATCAACCCCTCTCAGAATGCCTTTATCAAAGGCCGGCGTATCGGAGACAATATCCTTCTTGCCCATGAGTTATTTGCTGGATTCCATCTTCATCCATACGTGCCCAAGTGTGTTGTTAAGGTGGACTTCCAGAAGGCCTACGACACGGTGGACTGGGATTTTCTTGAGTTGATTCTTCGGGCTTTTGGTTTCACATACCACCTACCTCGGATGGGTTTTTCCCCTAAGTTTATTATAGTATGCGTTTGAACCCCTAAGTTTTCTATCTCTTTGAATGGGGAACTTCATGGGTTTTTCCCTAGCGATAAAGGCCTTTGTCAGGGGGATCCAATCTCTCCCTATCTTTTCACGTTAGTCATGGAGGTCTTCTCTAGGATCCTTACTGCTCGAGCAAGACATCTGGACTTCAAGTTCTTATGGAGATGCAAGGCTTTGTGCCTTTCTCACATGTTCTTTGTGGGTGATGTTTTCCTCTTTTACCAAGCGAATTTAGCCTCGATCTCTCTTTTGAAGGATGGGTTGGATACCTTCTCTGCTTGGAGTGGGCTCAGACCTAACAATAACAAAAGCGAGATATTTCTTGCTGGAGGATCGGCTGACTTGCGTAATGAGATTTTGCGGACCCTTGGCTTCATTGAAGGAAAATTGCTAGTGCACCATCTGGGAGTTCCCATTATTTTGTCTCGTCTAGGTAAGGCGGATTGTATTTCCCTAGTTGATCGGATCACAGCCAGAGTCCAATCTTGGACTCAACGTTTTCTCTCTTTTGCAAGTTGCCTTCAATTAATAAGGTCAATACTTCATGCTATCCAAGCTTATTGGGCGGGTGTTTTTATTATCCCTAAGTCCTGGACCGTATTGAGTAGTTCTTGAGATAGTTTCTTTGGAAAGGCCCTAGCCTAGGTAGGGGTGGAGCCAAGGTTTCTTAGGAAGACGTTTGCCTTCCGAAGGAGGAAGGAGGGCTCGGTATTCGAAGACTGAAGGATTGTAATAAGGCTTTGATGCTAAAGCACATCTGGATCTTGTTTACAGATAGGGAGTCCTTATGGCGCAAATGGATCCACTCCACTTTACTGAAAATGAAGAGTTTTTGGGTAGTTAGGAAGCCTACCGTTTGCTCTTGGGTGTAGAAGAAAATTCTACATCTCATAGACGAATTTTGGTTCTCCTTCTTCAAGAGGTTAGGGGATGGTCTTTCGATGTCCTTCTAGTTTGACCACTGGCACCCGAGGGGACCTCTTCATCTCTTATTGTCTGACCCTCAGATCTATTGCTTTGGACTTCCCAAGCATGCGGCGGTTGCTAACTTGTTTTCACCTGCTGGACAAGCCATGAGGACAATATTAGAGTCTTGGGAGTAGCCCATTCCTACTCTGCTCAAGCACCAGATCGTTTTATTTAGTTAGAAAGCTCCTTCGGTTTATTCTCTGTTGCTTTAGCTTGGCAGACTATCAGAAGAAAGAAGCCTCGAATTGTTTGGGCTCATTTGATCTGGAACAATGGTTTAGTGCCAAGATATCAATTTAATCTTTGGCTCATTACAAAATCATCTTCCTACTTAGGCCTTGCTTCTTTCTTATGGTAGGATTAGGGAGGCTTCCTATGCCTTCTGCAGGTTAGTGTCGGACTCCATTGACCATCTATTTTTTGCCTATCATATCATTGCCTTGCTTGTGTTCTTTTGGGCTGCTAGATGCAACCTCCCTTGGCGCAACAGGGCGTGGTCAGAGAATCTTCGTTGGGCATTGAACTTTCTTGCTGGTAAGGATTTTTACGGTTCCACTGTGCGTTTTGCATTTGCGGCTCTTTGCCACCTTATTTGGAAGTATAGGAACAAGATTCTTGTTAGGGATCATGTTTTGGTGGTTCTAGCCATAAAGAACCACCTTATTAAAGTTGTCAAGGATAAGGCCTTAACGTTTAAAATGTGGAAGATAGCTTCAGAAACAGAAGACTCCAATGTAGCTGGGGGATAGATCCTTGCATTTTCTCCTCCCATTATACTGATTTGTAGTGTTCCCATTGGTGGCGCTGTTTCTTCATCCTAGGTCCTTTTTGATGTGGTGGCTCGCGGCTTTGGTTTGGGTGTGACTGTCATGATTTGCTTCCTGGTTGTGGCTTCTTCTGACTATTGTTGCCATCGCTTGGGGTTTTTTAGGGCTTAGGTGGCTGTTGTTTGGCTGGCTAGTTGCCTTCTTTTGCTGGTTGGTTCTTCTGGCTGTGCACTTGTTGTGCTAGCTGGTGCCATGTTGCTTGGTTGCCGTTGTTGGCTTTTCTTTTCCTTCTTTGGCACCCTTCCACTCATTATGCATTTGTTCATCTTGAGTGTATGATTGGTGCCGTTTCTCTTATAATTATTGGTTCAAAGCTTTATACAATTACCTTTTATGATAATTTGATAAATGATTGTAATGCTAATATCAATTTTTAACTTTAGCATTTCTTGTGATGAATTCTCTATAGACTTACACTAAGTGGTTAATATGTCATATAATTTCATAACTTTATATGATTATAATGGAAATGAAATCTAATGGAATCGAAAGGGAATTAAGTGAGAAACATTACAAACTAATGAACTGACTAATGACATGGATTAGAGACTAATTGATTTTGAGTGACAAATTAAATTTGAGAGATCAAACTTGGAGGCCACGACATCTCTCTCTCTCTCTCTCTCTCTCTCTCTCTCTCTCTCTCGTTTCTCCTTGTACTCGACACCCACGGCTTTCTATTCCCTAGAAACCGAAACCAGCAACTTCAAGAAACACAATCATTAACAAAAATCTCATCATTACTCTAGCCTAGGATTAGCCTTATAGATCTATTTCCCTCATAAGTTTCGGAACTCTCTCTCTCTCTTTAAAAATTGAGAAACCCATCTTCATCTTCTTCTTCTCATTTTCTCTCGATCGAACAGTGAAGAACCAAAAGCAAACCAGCGATTTCTTCTTCTTGCATGTGAGATTTTGGTGTTGATCTTGAAGCATCTTTGTGTTGTTTAGTAGCTGAAGCAAGGTAAGGAAAGATATAACTCTAAATTAAAAGTTATCCATTGTTTTGTCAAGAAAGCTTGCGGATCTAACCAAACAGTGAAGGATTTGATTTGTAGTTGCTGTTTTGTGGTTGATCTAAGCTTAGTAAGTGTTAGATTGAAGGTAGAAGCCATTGCATGTTACTTTTGAGTCTTGCATGTTTCGAAAACTTGATGAGAGTTGGCTGTTTTGATTGAGCAAAGTGAAGAGATGTTTGCCGAGTGAAGAAATGAGGTGAATGTTGTGATGTGTGAGTTGAAGTGTGGATATATATGCTTTGAGCTGAGCTGCGAAAGGATTTTGTGTTGAGAAAACTTGCTGAAGTTACTCTTAGTTACTGTGATTAAGTAATGAAGTGTTGCAGAAGAGATTTGTGGAAAAATAAGTGGTTTGGTCGGCCTAGGAGTGAAGGAATCGTGTATACCTATTCTGTTCTAGGAGAATATGGTTAGGGAGTCTTCTGTTTTGTGTTGTTTTCTTTATGTATGTTAATGAAAATAAGAAAGGAACTATTCTACATGATAAAACATCCATTAGATTGAATTAGATACTTATCTATAACCATACGAATATAAAAATGTAGAGATAGAAGTGAATTTGGTAAAACCAGTAAACTGTTTTGTGAGAAACGGTTTGACCTTTATTGATTATACGAATTTTCTGTATTTATCTAGTTAGAATTTGACTTGAATCCTTACTGAAAATTTTATAACACATCTTAAGGAATAACATGTCAAAATTTGAGATTAAATAGGGAATAATTGGCTAGTAAAACAATTTTCTTTGTAGATAAAGAATCTGGACGTCGGTACAGAGTACTAGTAAAGATTACAGCAATTGTTACTCTTAATACAGTGAGAATTAGACTTAATTTTCTTCATGGAAAATGTCAATATATGACTCAAATATAACATACTAAAATTTGGTAGTATTTCGACAAGAATTGATATACCTTCTGTGTCCGAAAGTGAAACTGTTCATTTAGCTAGTAAACTGTCTGGACCCGAGAACATATACTAGATGTTGTGTCTTTTATATTAGATTTGTATGACACACATAGAGTCTAGTAACCTCCTAATAGATGTTATTTGTGTAAGAGTAAGTCTCATATATCATTGGAGATATAAGTGCATATAGTATCATGCGTGTGCAATGAGTGCGGTGCATAGTGCTTGATTATGGGGTAAATATCTGTTCGGCATGGAATGGGACATGTTGTAATGGGCTTTATCTTATAATTTGGACACACGTGTGTGCTAGGTTCATGAGAGTTAGATATATAGTTAGATACTTTGAAGTCTTTTTCATTTGCATACAATAAATGCATCAATCAAAGGTGTGGTGGTGTGAAATGTGTGCTTAAGAGAGTGAATGAACCCATCGGTAGAGAGATACCGGTGATGCCCCCGGAAGTTTGGGATGCCCTTGTTGAGTGGTCTTGGATGCCTCGGTAGAGAGATACTAGGATGCCTCGAAGTGAGATGCCCTTGTGTGTGATCAAGGATGCCTCGGTTGTGTGATACTGAGATGCCTTGGAGTGACATGCCCCTTGCTGAGTGGTCTTGGGAGGACGTCGGTTGTGTAATTACCAAGATGCCTCGAAGTGAGATGCCCATAATAGAAATATTGTGGAAGTCCAGACAAGGTAATTTTTGGAAGTGACTCAATCAGGCCGGTAGCGTTCTGGTTAGTGACTGATCAAGGGTGGATCATGTGCACACTAAATATAATTCTACTTGGCAAGTGAGTCCATTTACTATTGTTGCATTGCATCTTGATATGAGATTGAGTTTGAGAAAGGTAAGCATATAAATGGATGCTCACAAGGTGATTATATACATAATGTGTTAATATCCAATTGTTTATGCTTGTGATACACTTCCTTTAGCATCCTAAATTGTTTGATGATTCTCTTGTAATCTTGATGGTTGTGGATTGTTTAAGTTAGAGTTTTATCATTCTTTATTGGGCAAGGTTGTTTGCTCATACCTTACATTTTCAGATTGATAGCATGAATGTACCGCCAGTAGCTCGATATGGGGTGGTAGTGCGTCTTGATGTTTCTCTTCATGACGTGTATCATCCCGACATTGACATGACTTTCTCCAAGTATGAGGCTACTTTATGGATGGATGATGGTAGAGCTGAGTTGATACCAATGACGTTCATTGCATGGTTTATCAACCATGAAGGGGAGATATTTGGACCTTTACCCTTTGGAGCAGGAGGACCTGGAGCGGGGATGGATGGCACCTAGACGCCTTGGATCATGTAGAGGTTGACTGACTTCTGTTTTTGTTTGATGCGGGCTTGTGTGGGAACTCGTGGAGTAGACACCCTCACCCTTTATCCCTGGCTTTTGTTACGCCTTACTTTTGTTATGTATATGTTGTATATATAGGCGATGAACATTGAAAGAGTCCAAGTTGATAAAATTTGTAAGCCCTAATGATGATAAGAAGAAATGAAGCTTCTTGTGATCTTGTTTATGTGCATGAATGATTTGGCCAATACTTAAAATTGAAGGTAGAGTGATTGCAGGACAACCTCACAAAATAAACTTGAGATTTTAAATATTCCATGTTATACATGTTAACCTTCAATGGTAAGCACTATATGTTATCTAAAGGAGTTTATAAATTAGGCAAGATGATAATAATAAATGATAATTCCGCTTGCGCTTAGTACGTGATGCCCTAGGACGTCACAACAACCCTCTCTTGGGTTGGCGAGGGTGAGGGGTGCCCTTACTAGCATCAAACGAGAGTCACCTTCGCTAATTTTGGTTGAAGACAGCCCTTAGCAGGGTCGGGCAAAAGCATCCCTCGCCAGATCCTCGCCCTCACCTCAGTCCGACTTTGCTCCGCCATGGCCGACGAAGGGAAGAGGGAAAAAGAAAATAAAAGAATTTAAAAGATAAAAGACAAAAATGCCCTTCGACCGAAGAGGTTATGCCCTTTTTTGAGACTTTTATGTTCACTTTGAGCTCTCATTCAGAACAAGTTACATTTTATGTCTTTATTTAAGACAATTTGGTCATTTCATACCCTTATTTGAAACAACATCAACTTTGGACCCTTATTTGAGAAAATGAGAGAACTTGAGGCTCTTATTTGGAATTTTCCCTTATTTTATTAATGAGTTGTATATTTCTTTCTTTATTCGATACTATGAGACTATTATTCAAAAAATAACATAAGCATAAGTAAGAGGATAATCTTGAGTAAATTGCATATAATGCCTACATCAACCACAATATTCAAATTTTAAATAAATTCTTATAAATTTGTACCAAAAATCAAAGTCAAAAATCCACGTTCATGCGGATAAACTATGGAAATGAACCAAACAATAACTAACATTTTTTTACTCCAATATATAATTAGGGCTTGCTTAAAGTATAATAATGGGGAATAAGTTCATAACAAACATCAATGATATATTAACATGTAAATGGGTCTAGAAGAAGCGGTTAGGATAAATAAAAAAGTTTTTTGGAAGGGACCTTGCTAAGTTTTTCCTTTAGTGAAATTGAAAAACTAAAAAGAAAAAAGGTGAGAAATAATCTTAAATAGTGTGGGCTCCACAAGAGATGATGTAGTCAATTCAATAAATGGATGGAAATAGGGTGATATTATAAAGAAATTGGCAATTTTTTGCCTCTGCCTAAAAAAGTACACAAAAGTTTATAGAAGGTAAGATTTATAGAGATGAGGTAAGTTAGTGAGTCAAAAAAGCCAAATAAATGTTAGCCACCGTTCCAAATGAGTGATGATAATATAGAATTGACAAGTCACTCAATCAGAAAAAAAGTTGATAATTACTTTAATTAGGATTGGTTGATAAGCAAGGCAAATAAAACTTAATAAATCAATAGAAAGTTGGCAAATTGGAGAAAATATAAAAAATTTGTGAGTAACTAAAATGAGACTTGCTAAACAAAAACAAGTGGGCAATTTAATAGGAGAAAAGCAGATAACTCACAAGAGTGAATATTGGTAAATTCATAGTAATTGATAGGTTTAACGCGCTTAAAAAAAAGAAAAAAGACAATTAATACTCCGACAACATATGTTAATGAATTTAAATGAACCAAGTAAATTTTGTCGAATAACCCAGATGAGAGTCGGAAGCATCCGGTATTGAGGACCACCCATACACATGGTTCCAAGTCTCAAACAATGCTACGAAGTGTTTGCTAACAATAAAAAATTCAAGGACCGTCTTCAAATCCTCTTTATTCTCATTATCATAAACACACAAGAAACTTTAATAACAAACCCGGCAAAGGTCGCGGGGGATCCAACTGAAATTTAAACAGTAAATAGACGAGATTAACTATAGTAATTAACCCGAAATATTTCCACTTATACTAAGCTCAGTTCATATCGACCGATTTTGCCCTACTAACGCACATGAACTCGAAGCCGTAATCTCTCAGACGAATACTTATGCAACGGGATAAGAAACTTTGGAGGCAATTCCACAAGGCCACCTTCGAACCCAGAATCCCTCTGAATTCTCATGTACCCGCTCTCGCCCCAGGAGACATCCCAAGAGTTCCTCATCAACCAGTACTTCATCCCATCCATGTCCGTCCCGTACCCGACAACCGTCACCACATGGTTCAGATCGGTCCCGCATGGGCCAGTAAAGACACCGCCTGCATAATTCTGGAACGCGGCCCCGCTCGAGTCGAGTGCTACCGACACCGGCTGCATTGCCACGGCCTTCAGCATGTCGTCCTCGTTCGGGGGGACGTCCCTGTAGTCCGATATTTTGGCCTCGGCAACAGATGAGGCCTGCACATCGCAGGTGCTGTTGACCCCAACGTACGGGTAGTTCGTCTCGGAGCTGATGCCATTGTTGTTGATGATGTACTCGAAGCCATTGTCCATCCAGCCGCCTTAACAGCCCTGGTTCCCGTCAGTGGCGCAGTCTATGAGTTGCTGCTCGGACAGGTTTGGTAGCACGCCAGTGGTGATCTGTGTGATTGCTTCGACCACCGCCACCACGGAGAACGACCAGCAAGATCCTGTACACATAAGGTAGTGAGTTCTGCAGTGATTATAATTCAATGATGAAAACTTCTCAGAAAAATTAATTTGTTTAGTGTTTCACAGTGTAATATTTTATGACAAGTGGATTTAAGCTGGGCAATGCAATTACTCGCATATCTTAGTATAGGCTTCAATAGTTAGCAGTAAATTTCTTACCACATTGGCCTTGGTTCTTTATAGGGTTGACAGCACCTTGTTTTACCCAATCGACGCTCACCGGGATGCTATTCGAACCTTGGTACTTAAAAGAATTGACTTGGGACGAGTTCCTGCGTGTTGATAATGGCAATTTGTATCCGGTATATGCTGCCACAAATTCCTCGTTGGTCAAGTCCGAGAACTTGTTCAATCCAACCTTGTGAGTCCGGTTGACCGGCTGCACTGCACATGCACACAAGACAAGTATCAACCATATGGAGAAATTTTTTGCAAGTTTCAAACCCATTTTCTAATGAATAGATATGTTTGTGTTGCAGAGATTGAGTGAAAGTGTTAGGTGTATTTATAGAAGGAAAAACTACACAATTGAACCCTAAGTTTTGGCCTAATGTGCAATATTGTCCCTAAATTTTTAATTTGTTCAATGCGGTGCCTAAATTTTTTGTACATGTTTAATTTAGTCTTTAAATTATATGAAAATGTTCATGTTATCCTTCTATTAATTCAAGTTAATGAAAATTGCTATTTGGCTTTGGTATGTTTGAATATGGACTAAAAATAACGTTATATCAAGATTATCCACATAAGATATTCTACTCAAATTAGAATATAATAATCATTTTAAGTTGTTTAACTTGTTCAACTTGGACAAATGATTTTTCATTTAATTTGTAGATACAAATTATTATATCTTGAGTTGAATATCTTATATGAATAATCCACGTGTAACATTATTTCTTCAACCATGACTCAAACTTACTAAATGGGAAGCCAAATTAGCAAATTCCATTAAATATATAAATGGAAGGAAAACATTGGAAATTTCTGTGTATCTAGAGACCAAATTAAATAGTTAAGTTTAGGGATGATATGTATATTGGGTCAACGTCTAGAGTCCATTTGTGTAGTTGCCTCCTTATAGAAGTGAATATGAAACTAACCTATTTGATCAATTTAAGGGCAAAGGAAGTCGGTGACAGAGCATGGTCAATGTCATTGTTTACTCAATGAGTGCGTGTTGCACATGATGTCCAAAGCTAAAGAGAGAGATGCTTGTCTGGTCCTTGATCTTTCTCTGGCTTCACTTAGGGTTTCTGTAACCATGGTGTACACAGCTTGAGGATTTACTCGGTAGGTTCTTTTAAAGCTAAGCAGAACTAGATTGGTTTGAAAATGTCCCTAATTATATTTTACTTTTCTTCGTGCACCTTTCTACATTTCAATGCCTTTATTGACCTAGACTGATAAAAATAAGCAAAAGCAACGTGTGAGGAAGAGAGATGATTGTGCAATGTGTGTAAGGAAGGGAGACGACTGAGAGAGAAACAATGGTAAGTGAATGATCAATATTGATCAAAAGTTTTCCGTGCATCAATAGACATTTATCTAACGAAAAACTCCCGAAACTTTATAAAATTACGAAAATTGACAACTAGATTTGCGTATGATTTTTTTTATTCTAAACTTTAATAGTATTTTGAATTTTGATAATAGAGTAAGCCAAAACACATAATATATGACAGACTAATCAATGGTACCAATAATTAGCTCAAATGGATGCCTATGGTGTTCTATTTCCAAGATGGTATTAATTATAGGATCGTCTTTTACTCCAACCTCTATTAATTGAAAGTTCATCTTACTAGTCTTTAATTGATGGGTTCCAATCGTTGACAACACACATATTTTGGGCAAAGTTTCCATATGATTAATACACATGATTACTTTAACCCGCTAATCGGAGAGTTCAACTTTCTCCAATGAGGGATGGGGGCAAATGTGGCCCTATAAGTCCTCCACTTTGGTTGCTTTGAAAATCTTTTCAAAAGACCGTGCATGGATATTTATTATCAAAACCTCATATACCCTAATTGATCCCCATATTTTCCTTCACTTATTGTAGTGATTAAGATAGATAGACGTGGGACAAAGGCAAGAATCATCCCGTGTGTCAAGCTGACATGGGACCCACAAATTCAAAGCCACTTCCCCTTTCACATTCCTAGAGTTTAAGTAACTCCACAACATGATGTAACATCATCCAGAAGCTAGTCAATATTGAAACTCGTTTCAATTTCCAAGCGTCCGTTGCAGGGAATCTCTTCCTTTCACTTCTACAGGTTGTCATACTCTCTTTTCTTTTAGATAGGCAGAATTTTATCCGGACTTATAAGGACCTTTCTAGCAAGGGATCATTGAAGAGAAGTTATTAAATAATTTACAGATCATGTCCCCTAAATTATTTATGTGTATTTCATCGTAGAGTCCATATGATCAATGGATTGAAATGGATTTGACATGCATAATTTATAGACATACAATTTAATTCTCTATTATTATCAAGCTATTCGATTTCATTCACTTTGTTCCGTGTGACTAGGTTAGAAACAAATCTCATATGAAGGTTCACTTCACATGCTCAATCACGTGTCCTTGCTTCCCCTGATTTCTTCATGTGTTATAAAATTACAATATTTAATTAAATACACACTATCATATTGACATTTCACTAATTATATATTTAGAAAGAGTTTCTCCACCCAGCCATAGCAGTCCTCGGTCATTAGTAATATTCCAAAGACTGAAGAATCATTTTAAGCCTATAAAAAAAGGAAAAAATGATATTTACGCACTAATAATAACTTTAGTCACAACTGAGTATCTAGAATCTTTTTATTCATAACATAAGACTTCTTTCATGGCTACATCACAACTTGAGATCCATTCGTTCTGCCGAAGATTTACTATCAGAAAACATCTGCTCAGTTTGTGGTATTTGTGTCGCTTATAAAAAATTAGTGAACAAAATATATAATCAAAAGAAAACATATACTTAATTTCAAAAAAGTGATTTAAAAAAAATCAGAAATAATTTTTGAAAATACGATTGAATCCTTGCAATTGAATCAAGCACCCCAGCACTCAAGCTCTCATCCAGTCAAGGTCCCCCAACTCCAAGGCAGGCCAAGGACCTTGGCTTAGACACAAGACTCTCAAGGCTGAGCTTGGGTGCCAGTCCCAGGAACAGGTCACTTGGACAGTCGATACTTGTGCCCCAGTTCACTCGAGGCCGGGATCGAGGGCCCGGTGCTCGAGCTTTGGTCTCCAAGACCTGGTTGTACTCGAAATTTTTTCTTGAAGGTGTGTTTCATATTTTTATTGCAACAAACGTCAAAAATGACTTCCATTTCATTTGGTCGATACAACCAAACATAAAATGCAAATAAGTCTCTTTGAAATAATATTCCAGTAAAGTTCATTTTCTGGACAAACAAAACCTTAATAGGCAAAACATTTCCTTAATGTTTGTGGAAGAAGCTTTAAGGTTATGAAGATATTTTTTTTTTGTGCTGGAGGAACCGGCTTGCAGCTGACAGCCGCGCCGAAACCCCAGGTGACACTTAAGCAGGAGGACCCACCACCCCTGAGTCACACTTAATACACCTAGCGCCTCCCCTGGGTTTTGAACCCTTCACCTCTGGGCTGAGGATCAGTAGGGCCTTATCCAGTGGAGCCACCGCGGCTGGTGGTGTTGTGAAGATATTATTAATCACCAAGAAAACCACAAAAAGCATATGTCCATCCCTCTCCTTCCAAATACACGGCATTTTACTTGTCAACTCATTAAAATGAAAAAATCTTAATATAGACCGCATCTACATTATAGCGAGAAAATTATCTAAAAAGTCATAAACTTATTGCAATTTTACTAATTCAGTTTCAAACAATTCAATTTTGTTAATTGAGTCCTAAATCATTTGACATTTTGCCAATTAAGTCCATGTAACCAAAATTGGCCAAAATTTGCTAACTTGGACACGGGGACACCCTACATGATACGACTAGTGCTAACGTTGACAAAATTTATTATTTTTTAAAATATTTTAAATGTTTTTCTTTGCTTTTTCCCCTCTCTCTTCTTCCTCTATCTATCATGCCCCGATCCTCGGGCACGCACCCATCCCTTATTGGTTGATTATTAGCGACGTCCCAGGACGCATCGCCGACCCCTTTCATTTTAATACGCATGCGGAAGCAAATAAAAATCCTCAGACAGTAAAACAATGGGATAGAAAAGTAGGGCTATATTTTTCACAACTGAAAAATCACAACCACACTTTTATACAAAGCAAATCTCATGGTATATATTACAATACTATTGACAAGTCAAATCTATCACATCAGATCACAACTCAGAGTTTGCAAAACAAGGTGGGGTTTTAGTCCTCATCCAGGTCATACTCCGGATCATCCTCGGGATCCTCCTCGGACTCCTCCTCCGATTCCTCACTAGGGTCCTCTTCTTTGAGTTCTTCCTCCTCGGGTTCCTCCTGAAATGTTGTTCCACAACTAAGAGAGACTATATCTCAGCAAGTTCTACCCCTAAGACCAAATTATGAATAAAATATGTCTTATGGGCTGCCTAAGCACAACCACAAGTCAGAGAGCTTACCTTGGCATCAGTTCCTTCCTACAAGTCAGTTCAAATAACAGATACTCACAATCACATCATTCAATCAAACAGATCGAACCATCGATTAATCAACTCAGTCAATTACATGTCATCGATACCATTACCCGATCATTTCGATTATTTATTCTCAACTCTTAACCACAGCCTAACAGGCATAACCTAGTTAAGTGGTCATCACAGCTCCACTCTCAACTTTTCTAGGTTTAGTGGAAATCACGGCCCCATTGAACAATTTTCTTAGATTTAGTGGCATCACGGCCCTACTCGGCAATTTTCGATATTTAGTGGCATCACGGCTCCACTTGGCAATTTTCGATATTTAGTGGCACCACGACACCACTTGGCAATTTTCGATACTTAGTGGCATCATGGCCCCACTTGGCAATTTTCGATATTTAGTGGCATCACGGCCTCACTTGGCAATTTTCGATATTTAGTGGTATCATGGCCCCACTCGGCAATTTTTCTAGACTTAGTGGTATCACGGTCCCACTCGGCAATTTTTCTAGACTTAGTGGTATCACGGCCCCACTCGGCAATTCTTAGGTTTGGTGAAATTTAGTGGTATCACGACCCCACTCGGCAATTCTTAGATTTATACCCACATTATCCAATTTTTGGGATAAATCCTCACCATCACCAATTTCACTCAATTATCACAATCCAGTGCTTAATTAAATAAATAGAAAGCACCACTGAACTCATCATAAAATCCTGATCACCGACCATCTCGGTTGAATTTCTGGAAAATAAATAAATAAATAAATAATTACGGAAAGTATTAAATAAATGCAATAAATCCAACTTAGGCCCGTTATAGCCTAATTGGGAGCCAAGACGAGTCTAGAAAATTATTGAATTACTCTAGATAAATTCTATAGCTTGTCACAAACCAACCATATATCAGAGGTGCTTTTTCTAGAAATCAAAACCTCAAGAACCATCATAAATTCATAACCGGCCCTAATTGGCAAAATAGGCCCACTCGTACGTTTTCAAGTTTAAATTCAAAACCCTACACGAACGAGCTTAGAAAATTCAGAAATTTGAATATATTGTAGAGGACATATAAATAAACATTTTTTTATGAAGGCACCTTAACCCAGATCATTCTACATTCAGCCTAGTAAATTGATCAATCCAGTACAAAATTGTGTTCGTTTTTCAGAAAGTCTATTTTCCGAAATCAGTTTGGTTTGAGGTTTAAACCATGTCCATTTGATTTGAAATTTTAGTATGTTAAATTAGAAGATATAACAAAGAACTCTTGTGAAGAAACCATTTTGAAATTCTAACTCTAAGAGTTGATAAAAAACCCCTAAAATCCCAAAAGGTCACCAATTCCAGCAAAAACTGAGATTATATGACGGAGCTGATATCTCCTTCTTTTAAGTACCCAAAAATCTCTAGAAAAATATATGTTGTAGCTAAGGATGTGTTAAACATTTCTCAAGAAGACATGAATATCAAATTCGTAACCCATTTCAATCCACAAAAATAGTAAAAGGTGAGGGTCTAGAAATCCGAATTGCACGAATTGTACTTGATTCGAGTAATCCATCATCAATTGTACAAATCTCACTAATTAAGTTACACTAATTCATTCTAAGAATAATCTAACCATTTAACTTATCACTAATTCATACTTAAACTAATCTAAACAACCCTTAAGCATAATTAACCGACTAATAAGGGATTAGTGAGCAAAACTCACTTGATTAACGCGCGAGTCAGATCAAACTGACGGGAACGGCACAAGGGACGCTTTTCTCCAAAGCAAGCCTAGGCTTTGAGGCTCGAAAGCACCTCAAAACAAGCCACCAAGGTGGCTGGAAACCCACAAAATCCTTCTCTGATCTGAGTTGCAAAATCGAAGAAACGAACCTGGTTTGCCACAATGAGGCTCGAGAAAGGTAGTAGTGACGGTCTCAGTTCCAAACGGGAACTCGATAGACCTCTAGCGGGCTTCCACAATCCCTCACAGCTGCTGGATGGTAGAATAGGGCTGCAGGGGGTTGGGGTCGCATGGTGAGGCTGCAAGCACGCATTTAGGGTGGCTTACGCGTGGATGGCGTTTTGGCGACAGTAGCGGTGTGCGGCTCCATTGGTTGCCGCTCCTTCTCCTTTTGCTACTAGTCGAAAAATAGGATGGAGGGAGAGAGAGACTTGACCAGTCAAGCTTGGAGAGGAAGGGAGAGAGAGATAAGGTTAGGGGACCTTGGCCTTGATTTTCCACAATTTTGTCCCCCATTGAATTTATCCACCAAGCTAGGATTCCTTGGATGTCCTTCCTCTACCAAGGGTCACTCTTAGACATTTGAATTGGTCCAAAATGGCTAGGCAATGGGGGAACTACGAATCTGCTTGCCATTTTCTCCAATTGATCACTTACCAGTCCTTAAATCAACTCAATTCGGCTTCGATAAATTTTGTTATCGAGTTCTTGGTTCAATCGACATTTTTCATTGCTAATAGATCAATCTTGAATCCCAATTTCGTGATAAAAAATAGTCCTGGCTATTTTCTGAACAAAAACAGTCCTATGACGAATTTTTCCCAAAAACTTTCGGGTTTCAGAAAAATCTTCTGAAACTGAGTCGACAGTTCTAGAATTTATTGTGACATGACAGAATCTTCAATTTCTGAAATCATACTCGAATTTGCGGTTAATTTCATTCGGTGTGTTTTTAGCATGACCTAAGCTACTGAGTAGTTTTCAAAGATTTTTAATGCAAATGACCTGTGGCCGATTTTCTTCAAACCACAATGAACCCACTCAACACATTGGTGACTCTCGATTGTTGTGAAAATCTCAAAAATTCAAATACGGACACAAGGTACTAAAACGACATAAAAATCAAACTAATGTCGATTGATGAGAATTTTTTAATATAGTGGTGTCACCCACGATTAGCCACGCATCTCAATCAAATCAACCTATCTTTGATCTCATACTGTGCCATAATGATCTCGGTAGATGAACATGATCGAGAAGCCAATCCCTAGTCGAATTCTCAAATCTATTTGCCTTAAAAAATCTTAATGGCTTCCTGAGACAGTCTAATTATCTCACGAGATATCAGCTTTGAAAATAGCGCTATAGGCGCGTCCATGAAATGCCAATTTATTGATTTGAAAGCAAAGAAGAAAATCTTGGATGTCACAATTCTTCCCCTCTTATAAAAATTTCGTCCTTGAAATTTAAACATTTATTAATCCTTAAACAAAAAGGTGGGGGTATCGTAGTCTCGTCGAGTGTCACTTTCCCTGGTTACTTCTTCAGTCCCGTGGTGTTGTCAGACCACTTTTACCAAGGGGACTATCTTCGTTCACTAAATCCGATCTTTTTGATTTACGATTTGAACCAGGCTTTTCACGTACAATACTCGGTCGTCCACATCTAATTCTTCAAGATTTAGTGCGTGGGTTTGGTCAGGCTTATTCATCTTTAATCTCGACACGTAAAAGATGTCATGCACTCACGCTTACTTCGGCGGTAATGCAAGACGATACATTAGGATCTCGATTCTCTCAAGAATCTCAAACGGACCTACGTATCTCGGATGCAGTTTTCCTTTTTGCTGAAGCGCAAGGTATCCCTCATTGGTAATACCTTAAGAAAGATGCAATCACCAATTTGGAACTCTAAGGGCCTTCAATGTTCAACGATACAACCTTTCTAACGGCTCTGAGTAGCTCATAATCTGATTTTGATCACGACAACTGCAATCAATGACTGTTGAGCTAACTCTGGGCCTGTGATCTTTCTTTGCCTATTTTTACTTCCCACAACTGAGGTTCTGCACACTCTGCTATGTAGTGCTTTAGAAGGAACCATTTGACTGTTCTGCTGAATTGGTAATCCTTGGTTTCAAATTTGACATATAATTCATTCCTGGTACTCCATGTAAATGAACTATCTGATATACACACTTCTGTATACCTATTCAAATCGAGATCTTTGGAATCGTTACCCCTTTGGTTCATCCATCTATTGACCACTATCCCAACTGGAATCGTTACCCCTTTGGTTCCTTGACAAGCTCGTCACAAGGTCTATCATGACATGTTCCATTTTTCCACTCGGGAATCTCGAGAGGTTGAAAAGGTCCTCTTGACTGACAAAGCTATGCCTTGATTCAAATCTAAGCATCTGGTTCAATTCTAAGGGTGGCTATAAGATTTGGAAGGTAGCCTACCTCAAATTTGAAGACCGAATTTCGAGATTTCTTAAGTAAAGTTCATTCTTTAACCAGCAAATGCGCAACTGAAGACTCCTAACTCGGCGCATCTGGGACTTAATTCACCTTTCTAGGGTGATACAAAATATCACAATCCTAGTCTTTCAGAAGTTCTAATTCACAATGATGTCTCATATTCAACTCTTTTTGAGAGAATAGATACATTGAGACTTTGATGGTTAGTGAAGACCTGGAATCTTCCTCCATACCAAATGCCTTCAACTCTTTAGAGCGAAATAATTGCTGTGAGTTCTAAGTCATGCATCGGGTAATTCAGCTCATGAGGTCTCAACTGATGGGATGTGTATGTAACAACTCTACTATATTGCATCAACGCGCAACCCAATCCTTTGAATAATGCATCACTATAAATCTCGAATCCTCCAGGACCAGATGGAATCATCAGCACAGGTGCGGTAGTTAGCTTTTCCTTAAACTCTTGGAAACTATGCTTGCACTTGTCTGTCCACGCAAAATTTTCTTCCTTCTTCAACGGTCGAGTCAAAGACGAAGCTATTGCTAAAAATCCCTCAATGAACCTTTTGTAGTATTTAGTTAAATCCAAAAAGCTTATGATCTCTAACATTGACGTCAGTCTCGGTCAATTGATAACTACTTCGATCTTGGCTGGGTCCATAAATATTTCTTCGCCTGAATTCACGTGACTTATGAATGCTACAAAAGTCCACCAAAACTCGTACTTACTAAACTTATTGTCCAATCCATGAGTCCTTAGGGTCTGAAGTACCATCCTTAGATGACTCTCATGCTCCTCAGCACTCCTCAAATACATTAGGATATCATCGATGAACATGATCATGAACTAATCTAGGTATTCCTCAAATGCCCGGTTCATTAAATCCATAACAGCAACTGGAGCGTTTGTCGATTCCCATGACATTACAGTACTCTCCTAAAGGCCACATCAAGTACGAAACGATGTCTTCGGTAGGACTTCATTTCTGATTCTCAACTGATAATACCTTGTCATCAAGTCAATCCTTTAAAGTATCGACACTCTTTGTAACTGGTCACACAATTCATTGATCTTCGGCAATGAACACTTGTTCTTGATCGTCACTTGATCGGGTTGACAATAGCCGATGCATAGATGCAATGAACTGTCTTCATTTTTCACAAACAAAATCGGTGCTCTCTAAAATGATGCACTGATACTAGTAAATTTCTTATCTAGTACTTCTTGCATCTGCACCTTAGACAACAATATCTAGTAAGAACCTTAGAAAGTGGCTTTGTCCCAGGTGCGAACTCGATCGCATATTCTATCTTTTTTTTTTTTTTTTTTTTCTGACAACAGACTTGACTATTCCCATGGAAATACATCTAGAAATTTTTGGACTATCGAGATGTCCTCAATCTTCAATTCTTCCATTTGTCTTATCCATGAGAATTGCTAAGTAACCCTGGCAACCCCCGTCTAACAAAAAGGGTGCCTCAAGCGCCGAGATTAATGAAATCAAGGGTTCTTCTCGACTCCCAATAGAATCGACACTTCCATAGATTTGGCACACATCTGGTGAGTCTTCTATCTCTTATCGGATGATAGCATGCACTCTTACTTGTACCGGGGTCTATCCCAAATACCCCTATGTGCTTTTTGCGGCGCATTCACTAATCTATCCTATTGACAACGGTAACACTTGTGATCCCATCGATCTCCTAGGACAGTTCTTGGCTGGGTGACCTTGTTGGTCGTACTCAAAGCAAGCACCCGTCCCAACAGGGCATGGGGCTAATCCATGTCCTCTTTCGTAGAAGTGACATACGACATTCTAACTCGGCATTGACTTGTCTATCCCACATTTCCTATTGGGTGGAATAGAATACCTTTCTCTGGTCATAGGCTTCTTCCCAAACCAGTTTCCACCTCTACTGGATCTGGACCTCTACTCAGCCGCAATGGCTTGATCCTAAGTCACAATTCCAGGCTGAACTTAAGTAGGCATGGTAACAACAGTGGCTCGATCTTGAGCTTACTGGCCTAACTAGTTCCCAAGGAACACTAGCGCTTGAACGATCCCGTCGAACCTAGGATCGCTCGATGCTGCTACATTCTCAGTAACGACTTATGGTGGTACTCTTACGCTCACGCTAGCCTGAGCTAATGCTATGCCACAACTGTCTCGAGCACCGATCCTTGTCAGTGTTCCACCCCAAGTCACAGAGGTTACAACCCTCTTACTATGAGTCATAAGCTCCTGATCACTCATGCTATAGGATCTTTATAGAAACTTGTTTTCTAATTCTAATACCATATTAGAATTTGAGTGACCCACACAAATAAGCTACCAATCAGCTATCAATCACATGCATCGGCATGAATAAAGACCATTCCTACTAACTATCCCATGACTCATCGTACCTTATTACTCCAATCCCTAACCATTGCTCTAATACCACCTAAATGGGGATGTCACACCCCGATCCTCGAGCACGCGCCCATCCCTCATTAGTCGATTATTAGCGACATCCCAGGACAGATCGCCGACCCTTTCATTTTAATACGCACGTGGAAGCAAATAAAAATCCCCAGATAATAAAACAATGTGATAAAAAGTAGGGCTATATTTTTCACAACTGAAAAACCACAATTACACTTTTATACAAAGCAAACCTCATAGTATATATTACAATACTATTAACAAGTTAGATCTATCACATCAGATCACAACTTAGAGTTTGCAAAAGGGGTCTCAGTCCAAATCCGGGTCATACTCCGGTCATCCTCGGGATCCTCCTCAGACTCCTCCGCTGGTTCCTCATCAGGGTCCTCCTCTTTGGGTTCTTCCTCCTCAGGTTTTTCTTGAAATGTTGTCTCACAACTGGGATGAGACTATGTCTCAGCAAGTTCTACCCCTTAAGACTTGGTTAGGAAGAAAATATGTCTGTCGTGACCAAAATTTCAGGTATGCACCACCTAGGATTTGGCTAATGGATTATTAAGCCTAAACTTAGCTCGGGCTCTCCCAAGCCCATACCAATTCGCGAATTAAGTTGAAGTTCTTAATATGCAAATGAGTTTCAATTAGGAGTCACCACCAATCTATTTTTGGTGGGTTGATTAGAAACCCAAGTAAAGTAATAGGAGAAATACTTTACTCCTACGAACCAGAGATTATGAGTTCGGGGACTTGGTTACGCTAAATTTCTCTAACGCCCTTTCGGCACCTTTCTCTTTTACTTTGAAAAAAAATGTTTGGCAAGCAGTTTGAATTAATTTTAATTTACTTTCCCATCATGTGACGTGATCACACAGGTGCGCAAACTATCAATTTAACACCCAGGAAAGCAAATAAATAAAATGCAAGACTTACCCTATAGCAACGAAAGCATCTGCAATGTTAGATCAGAATTCATATCAGCAATCCTAGATATGATTTCTAATTAACAAGCCATCACTCAAGTTTTTATTTTCACTTTCTAATGAGAATAAAATTCATATGCAATGCAATGCTTCTAAACTAATATGAAATGATATAGCATAGCAACATGTCCTAAACTATGTGAATGAGTAAAATATTTTGTGATTTCTTAATGAACATGCAATAATTAAATATCAATCTAAATTAACCAAAATGACCTTAATTCTAATGACGTGCAATGCAATGCAATGACGTACAAAACTATTTCAACTAAAATGACATGCAGCACGCAATTTAATATGCAAGCTACATGTCACGCGACATTTACTAAATGGCCTAATCTAATGACAGGTAATTTCTAATTAAATGAACTTAACAATAGTCACTAAATGACATGCATTTCATGAACCTAATTCTAATTTTTTTCTTTTTTTCTTTTATGAAATTCGAAATTAAAACTGCCAAATAATTAAACATGCAATTAAAATTTAAAACTAACATATTAAATGAATGCATTTTTTATTTTTATTTTTATTTTTAACAAAAGTCGAAATAAATCCCTATTCTAAATATGCAAGATAACAAGAGATATTCTAAAACCAACCTAATCCTAATTCAAATATTTTTTGGATTTTTCCCTTTACGAAAATAAAATTGATTCAAACACCACGACAGCAAATCAAGCAGGATAAGATTGATATTCAAAAATTGGCGAATCATATCTCGCACATGAGACTAGATTGACCAATTTTAAATTAAATCGCAAATTGAATCTTGGGTATGAGATCGGATTGACGATTGTGCAAAAGATTGTGAGTCGGATTTCGGGCGTGAAAATTAGATTATCAATCACAAATCTCAAAGGCAATTTCATGTCGTGAATTCTCATCCTTACACTAAGGAATAATTCTACTAAAAAAATAAAATAATAAAAAAAATAGAAAGAAAAACGACCTACTTTGCTTTTTTTTTTTTTTCCTAGGGCTTGGTAGCCTAATCAACTAAGGGGGCAATGCCGATTGTCAGAGCTCTAGCGCGAAGGGAGCAGCAGCGAGCTGGGCAGATCAGCTTGAAAGGGGTAGTAGCTAGCAGGGCTAGGTGCTAAACGCGAGTGTCGTGGGCGCATCGCGGACAGTGCGAAAGAAGCAGTGTCATTGCAGATCTGTACGGCGGTGGCTTCGTCGGGCTGATGGAGCAGCATGGCCAGAGGGAGACATCATTAGCGGCAGAAGCATCGGGGCCGTCGTGCGTCGTCGCAGGGGCATTGCGGGCTGCAAGGCCAACGAAGGTGGAGGTTGACAAAGCAGGAGTGAAGCTCGTGGATCGGCGGTGGTGGAGACGCAGCAAAGGTTGGGCGAGGGGCTCACGGGCTTCTAGGCCGACGGGGGGAGCGACGACGGGGGACGCGCAGACGAGCGAGCAGGAAGAGTTAGACTAGAGACAGCATCGCGAGTTGCTAAGGGTTGCAACGATGGCGTTGGCTTGGGCGTGTGGTGGCTTGACGTCCGGTTCTGGTGTCGTAGGTCAACAGTAGTGGCGGAGGCACGTCGAGGCAGAGGAAGCTTTACAGTTGAGGGGTGTTGCTCCGAGGGCAAGCTCGAGCGATGAGCAGGGATAATGGCTGGCGACGATGAGGGATGGCATCGAATCACGGGCTAGAGGCGAGGCTGCGCAGGACGGCTTTGGGGTACTTCTCCGGTGCAGTAAATTGAGGATGGAGATTGGCTGAGGCACGATGGGCTTCGCTACTGGACGCAGGCGGTTCGCGGAGGAGGCACGGTGAGGAGGCACGGAACAGGAGAGGCGAGGATCGGTGCGCGGCTCACTCGGTGGTGAAGATTGGCGCGGCGGCGGTCAGCAACTCGGGAAGCGGCGTCGCCGACAAAGCAGTGGCTATCGGCCACTTGGAGGTGGCTGGTGGCCCGAGCAATAGGCAGTGTTCGGCGCGGGGGTTCGTGGACGAGTGGAGATGGCCGATGAACAGATGCTACCCAAGAAGATGAACAGTGCAGAAACAGTACGCGTCTTTGCTTTTTCCCTTTTTCCTGTTCTGTAGTTCTATCCCCTCACGTCCCACTCTCTCTCCTCATGTCTGCAGCTCCTTTTCAGCTGAAGGAAAAGCACCTGCCAACCTTGCACTATTATGCTTATGCTGTTCAGCCCTTTCCTTTTCTTCAATTCAGCTTTTTTTTTTTTTTTTTTTTTTGTCACTTTCTCTTGACCCTTGAAGAAACAAAGGAAACCGAAATGAAGGAAAAACCTTGAGAATCGGAGGGTGTATTCTGTGTGTGGCCCCCTTCCCCAAACCCTACGCATTTAATCTATTTATAGGCCACAAGTTAGGGTTTTCATTTTTCCAAATCCGTATCCACGGAAAATCTTTTTTCCAAATGCAATATTGCTTTTGATACGATTTAGGATTGCAAGAGGATTCTTCTAAAATTTGAAATCTCGCACAAATAAATTCGTAAAATCTTTCCAAGGATACGGACTTGGGCCGATTTACTCCCTTTGTGGGCTTAGTCCAATTCACCAAATTGAAGTTCTAAACCATCAATTTGAACCAATTTGTCACTGGCCCAATGTAAATGCAAATTAAAATAAATGCACCTAAAACTATATGCTATGCAATTAATTAATTAACTAATATTTTTTTAGGGGTTAAAACTAATCCATAAAAAAAATAACTTAGGGGCTGCCTAAGCACAACCATGAGTCAGAGGGCTTACCTTGGCCTTAGTTCTTTCCTGCAAGTCAGTTCAAATAACAAATACTGACAATCACATCATTCAATCAAATAGATCAAACCATTGATCAATTGACTCAGTCGATTATATATCGTCGAGACCATCACCCGGTCATTTCGATTATTTATTCTCAACTCTTAGCCACAACCTAACAAGCATAACCTAGATTAAGTGGCCATCACGGTCCCACTCGGCAATTCTTAGGTTTATACCAACATTATCCAATTTTTGGGATAAATCCTCACCATCACCAATTTCACTCAATTATCACAATCTAAAATAAACAGAAAGCACCACTGAACTCAACATAAAATCCCAGTCACCGGCCATCCCGGTTGAATTTCCAGAAAATAATTAATTAATTAATTAATTAATTACGTAAAGTATTAAATAAATGCAATAAATACAACTTAGGCACGTTATAGCCTAATTGGAAGTCGAGACGAGTCCAGAAAATTAACGAACTACTCTAGATAAATTCTAGAGCTTGTCACAAACCAACCATATATCATGGGCGCATTTTCTAGAAATCAAAGCCTCAAGAACTATCATAAATTCATAACCGGCTCTAATAAGTAGAATAAGCCCACTCGTACATTTTCAAGTTTAAATTTAGAAACCTACCCGAATGAGCTTAGAAAATTCTCACATTTGAATATGTTGTAGAGGACACATAAACAAACATTTTTCATGAAGGCACTTTAACCTAGATCTTTCTACATTCGGCCCAGTAAATCGCTCAATCTAGTACAAAACTATGCCCATTGTCCAGAAAGTCTATTTTTCGAAATCAATTTGGTTCGAGATCTAAACCATGTCCATTTGATCTGAAATTTGAGTATGTTAAAATAGAAGATATTGAAAACAACTCTTGTGAAAAAAAACCATTTTGAAATTCGAACCCTAAGAGTTAATTAAAACGCCTAAAATCCTAAAAGGTTACCAATTCCAGCAAAAACTAAGGTTCTAATTGAAAATGACGGAGCTGATATCTCCTTCTTTCAAGTCCCCAAAAATCCTGAGAAAAATATATGTTGTATTTGAGGATGTCAACAACATTTCTTAGGAAGACATCAATATTAAATCCGTAACCCATTTCGATTCACAAAAAGGGCAAAAGGCGAGGGTCCAAAAATCCGAACTGCAAGAATTCTACTGGATTTGACTAATCCATCATCAATTGTACAAACCTCACTAATTAAGTTACACTAATCCATTCTAAGACTAATCTAACCATTCTACTTTATTACTAATCCATGCTTAAACTAATCTAAACAACCCTTAAGCATAATTAATCGGCTAATAAAGGATTAGTGAGCAAAACTCTCTTGATTAATGCGTGAGTCGGATCAAACCGACGGGAACGGCGCGGGGGACGCTTTTCTCTAAAGTGGGCCTAAGTTTTGAGCTCGGAAACACCTCAAAATGGGCCACCAAGGTGGCTAGAAATGCAAAAAAATCCTTCTCTAATTTGAGTTGCAAAACCAAAGAAACGAACCTGGTTTGGTGCAGTGAGGCTTGGGAAAGGTAGCGGTGAAGGTCTTGGGTCCAAACGATAACTCGACGGACCTCCAGCGAGCTTCCACAATCCCTCACGGCTACTAGATGGTGAAACAGGGTTGCAGGGGTTGGGGTCGCATGGTGAGGCCGCGAGCTTGCCTGGGGGGCGGCATGCACGCGACGGCGTTCCGGTGACAGTGGCGGTGTGCGGCTGGCTGCAGTGGTTACTACTCCTCCTCATGCTACTGGTTGAAAAATAGGATGGAGGGAGAGAGAGACTTGGCCAGTCAAGCTTAGAGAGGACTGGAGAGGGAGATAAGGTTTGGGGGGCCCTTGGCCTTGATTTTCCACAAATTTGTCCCCCATTGAGCTTATCCACCAAGCTAGGATTCCTTAGCTGTCCTTCCTCCACCAAGGCTCACTCTTGGACATTTGAATTGGTCCAAAATGGCTAGGCAATGGGGGAGCTACGAATTTGCTTGCCATTTCCTCCAATTGATCACTTATCGGTACTCAAATCAACTCAATTCGGCTTTGATAAATTCTGTTATCGAGTCCTTGGTTCAATCGACATTTTTCCTCGTCAATAGATCAATCTTGCATCCCAATTTCATGATGAAAATGGTCTCGGCTTTTTTCTGAACAAAAACGATCCTATGCCGAATTTTTCCTAAAAAGTCTCAAGTTTTAGAAAAATCTTCTGAGAATGAGTTAACGTTCCTAGAATTTATTGTAACATGACAAAATCTTCATTTTATGAAATCGGACTCAAATTTGCAGTTAATTTCTATTCGGCGCGTTTTTAGTATGACCCAGGCTACCGGGTAGTTTTCAGATATTTTTAGTGTAAATGACCCATAGTCGATTTTTTTCGAACCACAGCGAACCCACTCGACACATTAGTGACTCTCGATTGTCGTGAAAATCTCGAGAATTCAAATACGGACACAGGATACCAAAACGATAGAAAAATCAAACTAATGCCGATCGATGAGAATTTTCTAATTTAGTATTGTCACCCATGATTAGCCACACATCTAAGTCGAATCGACATATCTCTGATCTCAAATCGATTTTATACTATGCCGTAATGATCTCGGCATATGAACATGGTCGAGAAGCCGATTCCTGGTTGAATCCTCAAATCTATTTGCCTTAAAAATACTTAGGCCCTGCAAGGTAATGTTTTTTTTTTTTTTGTTTATGAACAAAAATTTTGTTTTTTTGTTCCCGGGAAGAAAAAAGAATAGAAACGCGTTTGTTTGCGTTTTCGTTCAAAAATTGTTTTTTTGTTCTCGGAACAAAATTGGAACGAAAAAAAGAAACAAAAAAAAAAGTTACTTTTCTGTTCCAGAAACACTTCTTGAAGGGCTGAAAAGAACAAAAACGAAACACTTTTCGTTCGTGCCTTGCGCAGCGACGCTCTCCCTTTTCCGGCGTCTCTCACAAGTTCACCACCATCGAGCAATCCGACGCCTCCCAATTGGTGATTCTCTCCGGCACCTCCCCACTCGGTTGACTCTCCGGCGCCGACAGCTGTTGCTCCTCCTTCACCGTTTGATGAGGGCTTCGGCGAGAGCCACCCCTCGCAGATCTGGGCGACGACTGCTCGAGGCTCGAGTGTGACAACTAGCTCGAGCCAGCACTTGCCCAGATCTACGAGACGCTTGCTCGAGCGAGCCCTTGCGCTCGAGCCCTGAGCGAGCGTTGCTCGCCTAGATCTGCGACAGCGTCTGCTTGCTTGAGCGAGCATGGCTGCTTTGCTCGCTTGAGCGAGCGTCGCTGATTTTTGTGTAGGTTTGCATTTCGTTGTCTTGATTTTTGTGCGAGGTTCTGCAATGTGATTGTGGCTGGTCTGCCTTAAGCTTGATGTTTGCTTTTGAATTTTCTGGTCAGTTTCGTGATTGTAGACAGTGTGCGGTCGAATGGGAGTGGAAGAACTTTCGAGGAGGAGCTTCCTCGGCTTGCGAAAGAAGTGCAGCGCATCGTGAACATTCGCGGATACGTCGGTGAGCTTTGATCCCTTCTTCGAGCCGTTGTGTTCAGTTGTTCATTATCTAGTGGCGAGATGCAGTTTTTGTTGATCTCGGAGTCATGACTTTGTTGCCAATCCGCCTTTCGAGTGATCATGAATTACTGTTATTAAGTTCTCCGAGACTCATTCAATTCTCGGTTCTGCAACTGATTGGCATCGATGAGATTAGACTCGAGATTTTTTTTTTTATGGGTTGTAGAACTACTTAAGGTTTAGTCGTCTCTAATCGTTACTTTACTAGGAATGGTGTATGTCTGCTCTCTATGAAAAGCCACCACTAATTTATGGTGGTAAATATTCAAGGGACTGCATTACAGCTTGAAGTGCTGGTTGGAGATTTGGAAGATTCAATTATCTTCATACATCAACAAGCGAGAAATGTCTTGTCCAAAAAAATTCCTGCTTCATCTGTTCTGATGGTAATGACCGTAGTCTTTGCCCTTCCTTTTCATGGTAGTTCTTTAGATGTTAATTTTCCTGCAGGTTATGAACTCGATTTGATTCCTCCTTTTCAATTCAGGAAACCGGACAGAGTAGAGAGAAGTTGCTTCTAGCGATAAAAACCATGAACGATATTGAGGACCTAGTTGTGAAATTACGGAAATGGGTCAGAGGTGCGGATTCATCTACTCGCTCGAGTGAGCGTCGCTGCTGTGCTCACTCGAGCGAGCGTCGCGAGCAAAGCAGCAACGCTCTCCTCACTCAAGCTTTGATTCTGAAAACTCACACCATCGCCCCATCCCTGATCGAAGCCCTAAGGTAGGAGATCGCCATTCTCCACGAGGTGCCCAATCTGATTTAGTTAATCAAAAGAAACTACGAACTCGCATTGCGGATCTGGAATCTCAGCTTGGCCAAGCTCAAGAAGAGCTGAAGAATATGAAAGAGCAATTGGTCTCAGTAGGAGAATGATGTATTTGAAGTACCAGTCAAGAAGGTTGCTTTGGAGACTCAAATAGAGGTCACTCCTGTATTTGTGGAGCCACCCCTGCACTTGCTTCAGTTGGCTGAGAAGGAGGATGAGATAAATTTGCTTAAAGGTAAGTTACTAGAAAAGGAGAAGGAACTTGAAGTAGCTAGCCAGCAAACTGAAAACCTGAGAAAGCAACTAGACGGGGCAACAATGACGATATCTTCTGCTCGGAGCAAAGAAGTAGAAATGGCCTCAAAGCTGAGTCAGCTAGAAGAGGAACTTAAAGTGAGCAAAGAAAACAACATCCAATTGAAGGAGAAATTAGAAGCTGTGGAAGGAGGTAAAGAAGAACTAGAAGCGGAGATGAAGAAGCTGAGGGTACAGACCGAGCAGTGGAGGAAAGCAGCAGATGCAGCAGCTGCTGTTCTTGTTGGTGGTGTTGAAATGAATGGGAGAATTCCTGGAAGATGCGGTTCCATGGATAAGCATTTTGGAGGAGTTTTTGAGGTGCCTCATGCAGGTTATGCTGATTTTGTGGGTTCACCAGGAAATATTGATGATCTAGATGATGGCTTTGGAGGCAGGAAGCGAAAGAACTCTGGGATCAGAATGTTCAGAGATTTGTGGAAGAGGAAGGGCCAGAAGTGATCCATCATCTCTGTGCACCATTACCCTATGTGGTTCCGGTGTCATTAATGGTTGAAAACGAGGAAAATTGGGCACTTGTTATTAGTCTTTTGGGTTTTGAAGTGCTAGTGCTTTTTGTTCTCTTTTGCTAGGATGAGTGGCACACTATGTGCATGTATATGTCCAGTAGCAAAACTAAATCTAAACCACAATGGCATTGCTCAATTTGTTTGAGAGTTCTGATATCCAGCTTGATCATTTGTTTTGTTTCTAAGGTGCAGCTTTGATCCACAGGCAGATATCACTATCTGCTAGTTCAGATTCCTGCTGACTTGAGAAAATAAATTGAGACTATACAGACTGTGGGAAAGAACGTAGGCGAGAAAGTTGAACATCAAGACTTTGATATCTTGGCTATCGACATGAGAAGCTGGTTGTAGATGAAAATTGCATATTGCATATTTTAATATTCTTCAATCCTCAGTGCACAAGCTTGTGTGCGCAGAATCCCGATCTAAGTATACTCTTGATGGAATGCTGTTCTAACGATCCATCAGTTTGATTTCAAGAAACCAATCTCTCGTTATGAATGAATGTAATTCCCACTGAATATGGCGGCAAATATCACTACCATACATACAGCTATTCAATGGGAATCACCCAGAGAAATGGGGGACGATTACTTGGGGCAAGTATGAATTGTTGATGGGCAATTGTTTTCTTTCAAGTATGCACATATGACCATGTTCAAAATGTTTTTCTTCACTCACCATGATCACAATTAAATTGATGAGCATTTCATGAGAATAAGAATTCAATACCATGTATACAGTTTATTAAAAAAAAAAAAAGCACTTGAGAAAAATTTGGTACAAACTTTACTTACTAAATTTTCTACCAAGTATGCACAAACATTACCAAACGCGCCCTTAATGGCTTCCCCAGACAGTCTAGTTATCTCACAAGTGATCAATTCTGAGAATAGCACTGTAGGCGTGTCGATGAAATGCCCGATTTATTGAATTGAAAGCAGAGTCGAAAATCTTGGATGTCACACTGTCAGTCGCCAAGCTTACGATGACCCATTAGTGGTTGTGATTGGTGAGTGTTGGCCTCGCTAGGAACAAGGGAGGAATGAGGTCGCCCTCTCCAAGATCTGGCTAGGGACAACCTTGCGAGCCTTGAACAAAGCTTGCCCTCACTTGTTCTAGTGAGGGCAACCTCACACGAGACCAATGAGGCTGGCCCTCACTAGCCTTTGGCAAGGGCAAGCCTTGCCCATGGCTGCAAGGGCAACCTCACCCAGCAAGGCCGACCCTCGTTGATTGCATCCTATGGCTTGTCATCGGAGGCTAGGCAACTGGCAAAGGAAAAAGAGATAGGGGAAAAAAAGAAATTTAAAAAATTTAAAAATAATATATTTTGTTCACATCGGCATCTGTCATGCCACGTAAAATAGGTGGCATTCACGTTAACGAATACTAGCCAAAATTGGCTGAATCGACTCAATTGGCTAAAAATGAAAAGGTTTATGATTCAATTAGTAAAATTAAAAAATTTAGAACTGAATTGATAAAAATACAATAGGTTTAAGATCTTTTAAAAAATTTATCTATGTTACAACTTACAATAACCTTCAATTCCAATTTTAAACTTCTCATGTACTTTGAAGCCGTGCATTCAACACAATCAAGGATATTCCAAGCTCACGAATTCAATGTCTTCCATAAAACGGTCTCATTGTGTTACATCTAATTTGGTAAATTATGAAAATGAAAAGTTGCATTATTACATTGATAATCTCACGACATTAGCCAAGTATTATTATCGTAAAGAACACAAAACACAACAGATGAATTAATTTTCCAAAATCTTTAAAATACACTATCGTCAGTTACCACGAGAGAAAAATCGGGTCTAATATTGAACATAAAATTGATTCACATTTTGTGGGAATTAATACGTTGTCCGCCTCATAACTCCGTGGCTAGACTGTACGCTTAAAAGCAGACGACGATAACTAAAAACATATGATTAGAAGAAGCAACACGAACAGCAACTCGTACTCGTGGGACGCTTAAGTTCTGGGCATGTATGTTTTGAGTGTTATTCTTAAGCAATTGGATAAGAAGCTTCCGATGAGAGTCCGCACATTCCTTTAGAACTACCACCGCCTCTCCGAATCCTCATGTAACCGCCTTCACCCCATGCCACGCCCCAAGAGTTCCTGATCTTCCAGAAATTGATTCCATCCTCGCTTTTCCCATACCAAACGATGACAACAACATGGTCCAGCTGCGAGCCGCAATACCCATTGAACACGCCATGTCTATAGCTCTGGAACACTCGCCTGCTTGCTGCGATAATGACCGCGACTGTTTGTTGGGCGACTGCCTTCATGAGCTCATCCTCACCGGGCGGCACATCTGCAAAACCCTTGATTCGCACCGTGTGTTCTGCTGCTTTCGTTGCATTGCAAGTCCTGTCCATCCCATGGTATGCATAGGTATTCTGGGAAACAATTCATTGGTTTTGGATAATGAACTTGAAAGCATTGTCTGGGTAACCGCCTCTACAGCCGTAACTTGAAAGCATTGTCTGCAAAACCCTGGATTCGCACCGGTAGTTTGCCGCTTGTGATCCCCACGATTCCTCCTACTGCTGCTACGACTAAGAATGCCCAGCAGGATCCTACATTGATGTCAGGCTTCTCATTATAATATGTCGGGCATTTGTTTGGTGTAGTTGTGGCTGTGAGTAGTTACATATATTTTAGAACTATAGAACCTCAAAACTGGGCGAAACATCTTCCTAAAAGCTGTTATAAATTGTTGTAGCTATCGAGAGTTCATCAAACAATTTAATAAAAGATGCAGAACTCCTATTTCAAAATTGCCGCTACCTAAAGAGAACTATACCAAATAGGCTCTAAGTCACTCATATAACGTAAATTTTCCACAATTATATATGTTTTGTGTAATGCCAACTCATTTAATTGGAAAAGAAAACGAATCTAGATACAATCACAATGTTTGTGCTTACCACATCTGCCTTGATACTTAGGGTCCGTTCGTTTCGCGGAAAATATCAAGTTTCTAGAAAACATTTTCTTATAAGTCATTTTCCAGGAAAATGACTATATTTTCCAGTGTTCAGCCGAAACCTAAACTTCGAGTGGAAAATATTTTCCACCCTTCGTTAGCTAATTTAATTGTTTGGAAAAAATTATAAGAAATTGAATTTTAATATTTTTAATTGACCAAAAAATTAGTCTTATTTTTTATATTTTTAAATGAATTTTTAATTATTTGTATTTTTAAAAATTGAATTTTTTTTATTATTTCTTTATTTTTATTTTTCCTTTTTCCTTTTTCTTTTCCTTCGTCCTTCCTCCTCCTTCTTCCTCCTCCTTCTCCCGCTGCCGCATGCCTGACGATGGCCAGTTGCCTAGTGGCCAATTAAGACTCAATCGCCAGATCCGGCGAGCTGAGCAAGACTCGCCCGATCTCGCCCGAGCTCGCCAGAGTTTGCCAGGCTCTGGCAAGCTGCAAGCTTGTCGGATCTGGCGGCGGAGCTCGGACTCCCAATCCTGGCGAGCCCGAGCACCATCGGCAGATCTAGCGAGCTCGCAGCTCGCCATAGCCCGGCGAACCTCTGGCCAGCTCCGGCAAGGCCCAAGCCCCGCCTAGCTCGCCAAATTAGGCCAAGCCCAAGCTCCGCCTCAGGTTAGCGGGGCTCTACCTCCCCCGATCTGGCGAAGCCCAAGCTCGTCCGGCTCGTCCTTCAATTTGACCTTGTCCTTCTCGTCCTTCCATTCGACCTCCGGCGGCCTCGCCATCGTCAGGTCCATGGGGTTGCCCACGCCGACGCCGGCAATAGCTTCAAATCAACGCGCCTCGGCTCAGGATCGTGGCTGGGGTTTTGAAAGCAGGCCAGCAAGGCGGCACCGTTGACTATGACTTGGTGGATTGCCGACACGATCTCCACGGACACCATGTTTGTCTGGTCCTTACTCAGGAGGGCGTGGCTACCGAGGGACCACGACAAGAACTGCTGCACCGAGTCCATCTTCGTGCTGATAGTGTCGAGGTTCAAGAACGGGACGCAGGGGTCACTGTCGCCAACAAGGACGGGGACGGATCCTCCGGAGGCAGCAGCAGCGGCGACGCCAGAGGGCTCCGGTGGGGCGGGGTGGGCATCACCGGTGGTGGGTGGGTTCATCACAGTGGAGGTGGAGCGGGAGCCATCGATCGGCGATGGGGAACCGCCGGGGGGAGCTGAAGATATAGAGAGAAAAAGAAATAGAGAGAGAGAGAGAGAGAGAGAGAGAGAAGATAGAGAGAGAGAGAGAAGAGAGAGAGAGAGGGAGAGAGAGAGAGAGAGAGAGAGAGAGAGAGAGAGAAGGAAAAAATATTAAAAACTCGATTTAAAAAAAAAATAGAAAAGAAAAGGAAAGAAAAGAAACAAGTGGAAGAAGTGGAAAATGTTTTTCTGTTCTCAAAAGAGGAAATCATTTTCCACAATCTTAAGAGGTTTTCCATTGACCGGAAATATTTTCTTGGACCATCTGTTTTCCACCATCCGAACACTGGAAATTCCGGAAAATGTTTTCCCGGAAATTGTTTTCCGCGAAACAAACGGACCCTTAGGCTCTGTTCGTTTTCATGGAAAATAATTTCCGAGAAAATATTTTCTAGATTTTCCGGCGTTCGCTTCATGGAAAATGAATTTCTCGGAGAAAATGTTTTCCATCAAAGGAAAAAAAAAATCTTCCAAAGTAGGGGAAAATGTTTTTCACTTTTGAAATGTGGAAAATATTTTCCTCACTTGACCTCTCTTATTACACACCTCTACGAATCCTCACTTCCTCCTCCCCTTTCTTCTTCTTCTTTTCTTTTTTTATTCAAATTATTTTTAATTTTCTTTTCTTTTTCTTATTATTATTATTATTTTTTATTATTTTATTATTTTTGTTTTTTTTTTTGTTTCCCATCTTCTTCTTTCTTGGCTAGTTGTTAGACGAGGTGAATTTCAAGCTCGTTGATCTTAAGCCCGCGCTCGTCGATCTGGCGAGCCTCGAGCTTGAGACTCATGCTTGTCAATCAAGTGAGCAAAAAATATTTTCCTTACCGAACATCGGAAAATATTTTCCTTACCGAACATCAGAAAATATTTTCCGAAACATTTTCAAGTTTTAGCCGAACACTATAAAATATTGTCATTTTCCTGAAAATGGCCAATTTGTTAGCGAAACGAACGGGCCCTTAATATGGTTTACAACACCTTTCTCTACCTAGTCAATGTTATTGGGAACATCGTCGGCCAGATTTTTGTGGCTATATGACGTCATTTTGGCAAGCTCTGGTTGCTTGGGGTCTATTTGTTTGCATTTCTTTTTTTTGGTTTTGAACACTTTTTCTATTTTTTTGTTCCTAGGAACAAAAAAGGAACATAAATGCGTTTGGGTGCGTTTCTGTTCCTTTTTTGTTTTTTTGTTCACAGAAACAAAAAGGGAACAGAAATAAGAAACAACAAATTTATGTTTCTTATTTCTGAAAAGTATTTGAAGAACAAAAAAAGGAACAAAATCGTGTTTCTTTTCTATTTTTGCTCAGCCCTTCGAACACCGCCTCTCCTCCTACGAGCCTCGTCTCCAAACAGGCTTCGATTGGCTGGCGCCGATCGTCCGGCTCCGGAAGCCGGTCTCCCACCTCGGCTCGGCTTTGTTGACTCGCCGCTCCTAGTCGTCGTCGTCGTCGTTGCCGTCGCCGTCGTCGCTTCATGGAGAACAAAGCACCCCACCTTTGACGCTCGAGAGTCGCCATCAAAGCCTTCTCAGAAATCCTCAAGCTCCTCTCGCTAGCTCGGCCATGTTTGGTGCTCGTGTCGCCTTCGCCGCGTGATCTTCAGCTGCTACGGCGGTTTCCCCCCCCCAGCTCCGGAGAGATGATGGTGAGCAAGTTCCGGTGGTTCCTCCTCCTCGCCGCGGCGGTGGCGTTGATCCACATCCAGGTGATTCCTTGGTCCCGATTCTCACGCGATCTGGAATTTTTGCGGTTTTGTGTGACCGATCCACGTGCATATGTGCTCGCAGCTGCTTTTGTGTGGTTTTGTAGGTTTTTGTTGTTCGCTTCTTTCTTAAATGCCATTTCGCGTGTAAAACAGAAGACTGATGCGAATAAATGGAAAAAAAGTTGTTTCGTCTGCTGAATTTTCAGTTTGCTAATGCTGATGGACTGAAAATGCGGGCGAATTCAATTGCACCTTTATCTTAGCTTATGTATTTTGACCAGAGATTATGTTCCTTTTGCGCGTGCTTGCATCAGTCGCTGAACTAAAGTAATTTACAAAATCATGCGAGATAGAAGGACTAAGGCTTCTTTCCTAACATGTGAAAGAAGTGTTCGATGTAGAACAAATGAGAAGGGGTTGATAGCACTAGATTGTCTACTCCTAGTAAAGATGTAGAAAATTATAGTGGTTGTGGGCCGTCTATTAATTGCAGAAAGTCTCGTAACTATAGAATATCGTGATTTTAGATGTTCGTTGCCTTCTGTGCTCTGTTGTGGGGTTACTTTGTAGGAATTTTGCTTTGATGACCATGGACATGTGGTACTTTAGGAATTTCAGCAGGAAAATTAAGAGATGCTTTGATTCAAGAGGCAAAATATGGGTCCATTAACTCAGGTATTTGATTTGTAGCTGTAGTATTTTTGGTGAAACTCGTTTTTCTTTCCTCTTTGGTCTGGTTACTAGTAAAGGACAGGACATCTTATGATTGAGTACAGAATTGTATGGCCTTGTGCCCCATTCATAAATTTTAACTCATCAAGTTACCATCAAGAATTATAGTAATCCAATCCTAAAACATACTAATTTTCTATAACCACACTTAAACTATCTTTTTTTGTCAGATTCACCTTCAATTGCTGCCTTTTTAGCCCTTTAGCTCTCCAATTTCATGTATAAACTGTTGTTCGATGGTTAGGGAGATGCTTATCTTATGATTATCACAAACAGATATCCAAAACGGTTCTTGGCCAGGAAAAAGGATTTGTGCTAAACTTATCTTTTCTCCAGTTTCAGTTAAATCTTTCAGTTCAGTTTTTTCCCCAACATTATCGTTTTTTTTTGGCTTTAAAGAGATGCTCCAGCATCAGGCAATGTACATATGTATGTAGCAGTCATGTTGGCTTCCGTGATCAATTCTTCTTGCGTTGGTATGTTTATCCAATGGTTGTCCTTACTTCATTTGTTTATCCACCAAAATTATGTTTCCTCGTTTGACTTTTATCTTTTTGTTTTTGTTTTTTTCCCTCTCTCCCGCAGATGTGTCTTTTCACGACACAATTGGAACATGCTGATCAACTTGCTCCTGCTGGAAGTCTCCATCCTATTACCTCATCCTGGTATCTACTTCTGGATCGATGGCCATTTGAACCTCTAGCTTTGTTCCAAGAGATACACATTCAGTTATTAAGATATGTACTCGGTAAATTTGTTATTATCATGTGTAGCCAGCATCTAGACTTTTAAGTTATGTAATTATAAGCTTAGGTGAATTTAGATCTGCAACTCACTCCGCCTAGTGAATTTGAAAAAGAAATTTGAGTGTGTGGTGGAACCCTTTCCTTGCTGTGTGGGAGGAACCTTTCTGAATTTGTCATATTGAGCAAAATTTTTGAAAACGCTGAGTGCTGAATCTCTCTTTCATCCAACGTTTAGTAAATTTACTGTCTTGCTTGAAATATCAATTGGGAAGAGTCAATCCGTTCAAGTGAGAATATTATACCCCATCAAATGATGGTAGTAATTCTCATAAATTGTGTTTTTATGGTTAGTCAAGAAGTACTAATGGTGGATCCATTACATTATTTGGTTAGTTTTGTCTTCGGATGGTTTTATTGTGCTGCTGTCCTTCAGGAGGAGTAGCTTCTAAGAGGATTCACACTTAAATGATGCTAGTAATTCCCATGTATTGTGTTTAATGATTGATCCAAGAAGTTTTAATGGGGGACCTGTTTAGACAGAGGGATGCTATAGTTCATTTTATTTCAAGTTTGAAGCTTCTTTTATTCATCTTCACAGCCTTATCAACCTTTTCTTGTCGAATATATGTGTTTCCTTCTCCATCTCTCTTTTCTTGTAATCTTTAAATACATTTTGCGGAAATCCATTATCGATCTGATTTCTTTCTGGTGGGATGGCTGTTGACCAGATCTACATGGAAGGAATTATCCCCAAAGTGGCCTAAGGCATATCCTTATTGGTTTGATATATTGGTTTTAGATCACATATGTTTATAGCTCATGTGCCTCCCGAAATTTTCTTTGACAACACTAACTTTCTGGGATGACTGGTTGAGGCTACAAGAGAACCACCAAGGTCGACAATTTATTCGGCCAGAAGTGTGTAGAACCTATAATTTTGGTGAGAATGTAAGTAGATTTTTTACACGTATACTCTGATGTGTGGTCACTTCAGTCTTGTGTAGTTACTTTGCAAGTTTTGCATGTATAATATAGTATGTAAATTTATAACTGATTATTCACGGCCATGCTCATGGTAGAGGGCTTATAACGGCTCCCTTACGCATTGTCCTTGCTTGTATTAATGATTCTAGAGTTGGATACTCTCTTTCTCTCTTACCCGCACAAAAGATATGATGCTTTCTCCCACGTGCAGGATGGTGTACCAAGGATAGCATATGAAGGAGCAGTAATCTCCCGGTATTCACCACCACGGCATGTGTTTCTAGTGGGTCCGGATTCTTTCAGGCTGCTTGGGATCAAACGTGTTTGATGCATTGAGGTGAGGTTCCATGGCGCTGGTAAATCATGGTGCCAGACCTGAGCTTCCTCTTTCCTCCTCAACGCCTAGTGTAACTGGTACACTATCGGAGGAACCTTTGGGAGCATAGCAACCTGGAGCTCGGCGATGAGCGAGAAGTGTAGAGGGCGACGATTCCTTTTGCGATTTTGATTGAGGAGAGGGAGGATTCTTCTGAACGGCAGTGTCCAGTCCATACATATGCCTTTAAATGGCCGAAGCAAGCCGTCATTCATTGGAAGAGAGCCATAGGTCATGTTAGCTTACTTTTACACTTAATAGCATGTAACCTCAACAAATTTTGTTGCTCCCGAAGAAACATACATCTGTCTCTCGCCATGTTTCCCCGCTCTTTTGCCCCCGCTTTGGCTGGTTGGAGCGCGGAGGACTAAAATGTAAGAGACCCACACAGTCGAAAGTGGGAGTTCATGCCTGTCTCTGTATGCAAAACATGAGGAACTTCTAGTCATGTGTGTTGTGAACAAAATGGTGAGAAAAATTTGGTACAAAGTTTATTTATAAAATTTTCTTCAAAGTATGCACTTATAACCATGTTCAGAATGTTTGACTTTACTCACCATGAACAAAATTAAATTGATGAGCATTTTATGATAATGAGAATTCAAAACCAAGTTTACACTTTATTTTTAAATAAAAAACAATTGGGAAAATTTTGGTACAAACTTAAAAAAATTTCTTCCAAGTAAGCAAATATGATCAAGTTTAGAATGTTTGTTTTCACTTAATATGAACAAAATTAAATTGATGAGCATTTTATGAGAATGATAATTCAATGCCAAGTTTACACTTTATTAAAAAAAAAAGAACAATTAAAAAAAATTGGAACATAAATTTTATATATTACCAAACGTGTTTCTCTTCTTTTTCTATTCCAGAAACAGAAATTTTTTGCAGTTACCAAACGTGTTTCTGTTCTTTTTCTATTTCAGAAACAGAAATTTTATATAGTTACCAAACGCGTTTTTTTGTTTAGAAATTATTCCTTGGAACATAAACACTTTTTTCTATTTCTGTTTCCTGGAACAATTTTTAAACAGAAACGTTACCAAACGCACCATTGGATGCCAAGTATCCCGTATGGTTTCAGATGAACTCCTAATTGGTCAGGTTTGAGAATTGGTTGAAACCTAACTCAAAAGTTCAACTCCCAGACCTTTTGAAATCCTCAATGAACCGCAAGTTCTGGGCGAAAATCGCCTGACATTTTGCCTTCTCCTGTGGGTCCTTGTAGGTCCAAACATATTTGACCACCCATTGCTGGTGCTGCTCTGCAATGGTGGGCTCGCGCAACATGCGGACTGACATCGCTTGCCACGCCCAAGCGCCAAGAATTAGAGCAAGAGAGATGATGGATTCACTCTTGAACGTAAAAGCCATTGAAGTGGATGTGAACACTTTCTTTTGTGAATGTGTTTTATTCTTCTTCTCAGTGCGATATTTTGAAGTGGATGTGATGAGATAGCTGCAGCAGAGATATATATTCTTAGGTTCTTCATAATCAGGCCATATGAAAAAAAAATTGCGTCAATTTTAAGGTGGAAAATTTGTTCCCGATTCCATATTTTCTATGGAAATATGAAGCAGAAAGCCATGCTTGTTCTAATACGAGTGATTATTGCGCATACACAACCGCGGGCAAAGACTTTGTCACATTTTTTGACTAAGATAATAATATCGCATCTCCATATTACATGATATATGCACTAATGGACCACATCAAACTTTCCTGTACAAACATCATGAAATTATGCTTACATTTTGCATGGACTCTTAATCAAATCCTATAGACCTGCAACTTGATTTCTCAAAACATCATTAATTTGAATGAGACTAGAACTGTCACTAACCTATACTAGGCTGGTTAAGAGTCAAGTAAAGTGTGGGAGTCTGCCTTAACGTTGCGAACTCGAGTCAAGTAAGGAAGACTAGTTTTAGCTAGCGCCCATTACCAATCCCTCTTTTCTTTTACAAGAATACTCCTTCATGCAATCATTATTTATTTATTTTTATGTTAGACACGCAAGTGTAAAGTGGTCATCCATAAATGCACAAACATTATTATAAAACCATGTTAACAATCGGATAGATTATTCAAACAATATAAGAAAACAATAAAACCGTATGGGGCAAAATTAATACAAGACCTTATTATAATGCGCCAATGCAAGACCCCTGTGAGCAAAGCAACAAGTGCTTTAGGAAGAATTAATTATACCAAACATGCAGGTGCAATGTAGAAGGCAAATAAATAAAAATTTTAAAGAAGGTGACCTAAAATTATTCCACGTGTACGGCAAGCCTAAATCTAATGCAACGGATGCGCTTTTTATATTTATTGTATTAAAAATAAACTATTCTAAATGATAAAATAGTGCATGGTTTAATCTATATGCATTTTTATAGATTCTTCTTCATCTTCTTCTTCTTTTAATGGAGATGCCTTATAAATGACCAAGCATGTGCATGTTTTTTATTTATTTTTTTCCTTAATGCTGTGCAGATACAGACTTGACTATTGTGAAAATAGTAATAAGATAAATAAATAACCAAAATGATTCTAAATGTGTAGCGAAGCACTTATTTATGGAGAAATCTAAATCTCTCTTGATTTTTTTTTTAATTTCTTTAATGCAGTGCAAACATGAAACTAGTAATAAATGAATTGATTTGAAACTCACCAATAAATGAAAAAATATATATGAACCTTTTTTTTCCCTTTTAAGTCTCATTGGTACCATGAATTGGTTAAAGATCAACAAATTTTGAAAGGCAAAAAAGGAAGAAGAAACAAAAAGATGGCCGGAAGAAAAGCAGAAACAAAAGATATGCATATGTGCAAATGTGAAAATAGTGATAAATAGGTATCGGAGCATTTAAATAAGGAAAACTCTAAATTTCTTGTGATATCCTGAAATTCAAGCCATTTTAGGGACGAATGAACGTGAATTTCATTAATGCATTGATGGTTAATCTCATTCGGAATTGATCACTTCCGAGATACTGACCTTGAGGAGAAATGCTAATGAGGACAGAACTCATGCGACTAAAGAACTTGACTGTAAGACTTGCGTGAAGACGATCTATAGATTGGTAGGCCGATTTCAGGGATGACTAGAAGTCGATTCGCTGACGAAACATAATGGAATGACAGGTGATTCCGTTTACTGTTATCGAACCCATGAACGACCCTATGTCGATTCTTGGTAAATTGTGTACTTTGAAATAAGAATCTATTTTCCACAATTTCATGTAATCAATGACGTCCATGTTTTGAGATGTCTTGAACGTGGTTTGGCATGAGTTGGTTACACGTGAATCCTCGAAGTCGCCTATTAATCTAAGTTGTACCAAAATGGCATTTGGACGAAATTGACGTGGCATGAGAATCCAAGATTAGACTTCGAGTTTTCAGGAATGTCCGTGATGGACTATTGGACGATGCTACTTCAATAGTCGACAATGTGGCATCCCAAAATTCAAGTCATCCTCTAGAGAAATTAAAGCCTATAATTAGGTAATGAAATTACCTATGGTCTATGTGTTAGCCATTAGTTTTCTTAAGGCTATGTGTTATTGTGCTTGTGTTTATGAATTTTGAAATTAGGACTATAGGATAAATTAATAATCTATGCTTGGCTAGGCACCTCATAAATTAAATTCCTATATGTAAAATATTATAAGATTTTGGCCATGTGGAATTTAGTAATTTAATTCTTAAAAGAAAGAATAAGAAAGGGGTAAAATTAATTTTTAATTAGGTTGGGCCTTAGGCCCATTGGCCTAAGATTTTAGTGGGCCAAGTTAGTCGGCCCAATAAGGCCCACTAAAGGGGCTGTCGACCAGCCAAGGGGAGGCCCAAGAGTGGCCGGCCCAAGCCCATTTGCCAGCCCAATCCAAGCCCACAAGCCTTGCATGCGAGCTGCCAAGTGGCATGGGGGTTGTGCAAGGTGTGGCTGCCCCCATTGGCCATCTTGGGCGGCCACATGCAATATAAAAGCCACTAAACCAAAAAAAAGGGAGAGAGAGAGAGTGGCTGGTGAGGGTTTCCGTCCAAGCCAAAGGGAGAGAGAGGGTTGCGAGAGAGAAGAGAGTGTGACCGAGAAAGGGAGAAGCCTCGCGGGGGGAGGAGGTCCGTTCGTCCGTCGCCGATGTGCCGTCCGTGTGGTCGTGTTTGCTCGGTCTTAGAGGCAAGTGGAGTACTCTAACTTCTCTTGCATTCTTGTATATTGGTTGTTTGTTAGATTTTGGGTGTTTTAAGTGAGAAAAACCGAGGTAAGGTTGGCCCGTTCTTAAGTCGTGTGACTGTTCTTGCTCGGATCGTGTGAGTCAGAAATTTGTTTGAGCTTGCATGTGTGTTTGGAGTCCGATTTTGGCTTCGATTTCTTCATGAAAGTTGTAGCTAACATCTTGTACTATAACATACTGAAATTTTGTGGAAAATGATGGTGATTTGAGGGGTTAAAGTCTTGTTCTACGGAGACCCCAGATCTGGAGAGTTTTTACTGACCTCTTGCTGGATTCATGGTTGCATGTTGGTTTTTGTTGAGAATCTCACTTCGATGTCTTCATGAAAGTTGTAGGTAACATCTTAAATACACCATACTCAAATTTGAAGTAAAATGAACAAGTAAAGCCTAGTAAATCGGCTAGATCTTGGAGAGGATGATTCTGGTGATGTGTTCCGAGTCACCCGAGACTTCATGGACTTCAATGGTGACCATAATTTGGTTATTTGACCTAGATATCTTCATGAAACTTGATAGGATACCTTGATGTATAACATATCTAAATTTCAGAGGAAAAGAAAGAGAATTGATGGATGAAACCTCAATATTTCGGAGATGTGTTCACTGGACGATGCGGTAGTAGATCCAGGAGCTTCGTGAGGGTGTATAAAATAATCTAAAAAGAATCTGACTTGGAGTTCTTCATGAAAGTTGTGCGAAAATGTCTTGGCTATCACTCTGTAAAATTTCGTAATTTTTGGAGGCCATATGGATATTTTAATCGAATTTATTCAGAAACTGTGCATTCTGGTTGTTATCCGAATATTATGTGCTATTTAGTGGAAATTGTGAAATTGTGTGAAATTCAAGTTGGCCATGAATTTTGCATAAAATTGTCATCCTATTGGTTTGATTAATGATTGCTTGAATTTTATGATTTTGGGAAAATCATAGATATTGAATTTAATATTTATTTATGGAAATAAATAAATATGATAATAAAAATAAATAAAAATAATAATAATAATAAAATGGATTATTTTATTGGCCATAAATTCCATTGAATTTATTGTTGCATGTATGATAAGACATTGGTGTATGTATGGCCATGAATTGTGATGCATGTGTGAATCATATGCCATGTTAAATTGAGATCAAAATAATGGTAAATGTGGATAATGATAAGTGAGGAAGTGGTTGTGGTGGATGATGATGCTCGGTGGCCTAGTGGCGTAATTCCAGAGATTCCCGGGAGTGTCGGGATGCCGGTGGTATATGGTACGTAATTCCGGGGAGGCCTGGTGGTATGTCGGTACATAATTCCGGAAGCCTTGTCGGAGGTCTTTGCCCGAAAGGAATGCCTCGCGATGCCAGGATTAGGGTGCGAGATGCCTGGCTAGAAGGGTAAAGGCCGGAAGCCCTGTCGGAGGTTTCTGCCCGAAAGGAATGCCTCGTGATGCTAGTTGGGATGCGAGATGTCCGGAATGTGGGGGGCCGGAAGCCCGGTGGCCATGGGATGGCTGGAATGCTGGGAACCCTGTCGGAGGTCTTTGCCCGAAGGGATGATGAAATTGATTATGAGATTGATGAATGGGTGATGTGGTGATCAAAATTGAAAGATAAAGATGAAAATTAAACCATGACATGATGATATGCATGACATGATATGATGATGATGATGATGATGATGATATGTGATGTGAAATAATGATGATCACCCATGATATGATATGATGATGATATGCATGATGATGATGATGATGATGATGATGATGATGATATGTGATGTGATATGATGATCACCCATGATATGATATGCATGATGATATGCATGATGATGATGATGATGATGATGATGATGATGATGATATGTGATGTGATATGATGATCACCCATGACATGATATGCATGATGATATGCATGATAATGATGATGATGATGATGATATGTGATGTGATATGATGATCACCCATGATATGATATGCATGATGATATGCATGATAATGATGATGATGATGATATGTGATGTGATATGATGATCACCCATGATATGATATGCATGATGATATGCATGATAATGATGATGATGATGATATGTGATGTGATATGATGATCACCCATGATATGATATGCATGATGATATGCATGGTAATGATGATGATGATGATATGTGATGTGATATGATGATCACCTATGATATGATATGCATGATGATATGCATGGTAATGTTAATGATGATGATATATGATATGGCTCAAAGACATGTATGATGAAATGATGCTATGATGATGATGTCATGTATGATGTAATGATGCCATGACATGTATGTTACAATGATGATACACATGAATGTGTTATGAATTGGTATGATGATGCATGATAGTAATGCGCATGGCTTCAAGGTAAGTAACGCTTGCAATGCATGTATGATTTGCATGATCATTGAGTTGTTATTGGATTTCCCTATCTATTTGAGTGGTTGTACTCACCCCTTTTGAGGACCAACATTTCAGATTAGTAGATGGTGTGAGCGGTTGGATATGACCGCGAGGAGAACGATAGCAAATGAGGGAACCTTTGGACGCCGACACTAGTTGATGGACCTTAAGCATATGATTGTGGGAGAAGATGTCGGTCATCATTTAAAATATAGCCAAGTATAGAAAGACTGTGGCAATTTTGATGTATCGACTAATGATGTTCATCAAGTTATGTAAACAAAAGTGTACGGCTTTTACCTATAAATGTTTAGTTGGTGTGCATCAATTTCTGAATGTAGGGAAGGGAATTGTTGGATATGTTTCCGTTATGTAAATTGCGCAAGGGACCGTTAATAAAAGATGTAAACCCCCATGGTTGTATGGACCCGCTACAATAGAAACGGTATCAGAGTGATATGTTAATAAGGAAAGTGAAAGGTAAGCGAACTGTGGCGACCCAAATCGGATCGGGGGCCGTCGAGGGGTGTCACAGCCTTTGTTGGTATCAGAGCTATGGTCTATTTGGAGTGATAAGGAGCCTCAGATGGAAATGAGAATAGAATGATGCACACCATAGGATGTAAAATGAAATAATTGAATAACGGGTGATGAGGATTCACTCGTAGATCCCTAGTAGTTTGTTTTGAGTTGCCTTTAGGTACCAGTAACATGTATATGTTACTTATGTAGTAGTAGTAGTTGCTTTGAATAGAGACAGTGAGTCTCAGATTATTCCTGAGGCAATGCTTGGAAACTGCAGGAATATCATGGTACGAGCTGGAAGTGCTCATCCATCGAGGGCTGAACCCCGAATGGAAGACATCCTGCAGGCATTGGCCAATATTGGAAATCTGATGGATAGACAAGCGCAGCAACAACCCGGAGTGGAACGTCGCCCTCAAGGACTGGTGGAACAATTCCTAAAGTTGAAACCACTTAAGTTTAGTGGGATGGGAAGTCCTCAGGAGGCGGAACATTGGATTAATGGAATGGAACGGATTTTCCGGTTGTTGGACTGTAGTGATGCTGAGAAAATAGTTTTGGCAGAGTACCAGATGGAGGGAAATGCAAAGTTTTGGTGGAGAGCTTCGAAGGATACAATCTTTCCACCAGGTACTGGTATGAACTGGGAAGAGTTTGTTAGGGCTTTTAATAGGAAGCATTTCTCTGATTGTGTCAAGGATAGGAAGATCACTGAATTTGTTCAGTTAGAACAAAGGGAGCGACAAAAGTAGACCAAGTATGAGGCAAAATTTTCTGAATTGTCTAGGTATGCTCCTAGGTTGGTTGAGGATCGAGAGGAAAAGGCTAAGAGATTCCTGAAAGGATTAAGGACTGATATTAGGAAACAAATGGTGCCTTTGAATATAAGGGATTATAATGAGATTTATGAGAGGGCACAGTTGGTGGAGCAAGAGTGAGTAAGAGAGCAACTGGAATCTAAGAGGCAGATGACCTTTAATGATGTTCGAAGGGGTAAGAGACCCTATCCTGGTCAAGGTCAGACTTGGGAATCTAAGAAAAAGAGTAACTTTGGAAATTTTAGAAGAGCTTGGAATGGCCTGATTTTAGGAAGAGCACCCTACCAAGGTAATTTTTGCTAGAGATGTGGTAGACAACATGGGCCAGGACCTTGTAATAGCCAATTGAGATGTAATGGATGTGGGCAAATAGGACACTTTAAGAAAGACTGTCCACAAAAGAGGTTTCAGCCGAATGTTAGCTCGGTGCGACAGGTGCAACAAAGTATTGTTGAACCAAATTTACCAAGGAATCCATAGAGGCCACTACCACAAGGAAGGGTGTATGCGGTCACTCAAGAGGAAGCAGGAGCTTCTAAAAGTGTTATCTCAGGTATGATTTCGATAGAGGGATAAGAAGGCATGTGTTATTTGATATAAGTGGTATGCATTCATTTGTGTCCGAAAAATATAGATGATTGTGAGGAGTAAGAACAAATCTCTAGATATGCCTCTTCGTATTTCTACATCGCTGAAAGATATGTTGTTATCTACGTTGGCATGTGAGATGAGTGAGATAACCCTAGGGGAATGAGATCTGGGAATGGACTTGATAGTGATAGTTATGTATGACTTTGATGTCATCGTAGGAATGGACTAGCTCCGTAAGCAATGGACTTGGATGAATGATCTCCTCAGATAGTGCTTGCCCGTGTGCTAAGGATAAAACCATGAGGTCTAGTATGGGATAGGCCAAAATGGATAATAACTCTGTAAGTTAATCCCTGTTGAAACGAGACTCTTCAGTAGATGTGTAGTTCGGGTTCGAACCAGGCGAAAGCTGGTGTACCTGTAACGTCCCGGTTTGATGAGGGCGGGGAGTGGACGCCGAGGTCAGAGGACCTGAACAAGGAGCAGCTCCTGGCAGGCTTCTAGAATGGCAAAACGGGGCAGGAGTGAACCGAACTATGAACTGAACTGGGAAGGTGGTGTTTCTGGGATAATTTTGTCAGAGTAGCGCAGTGGAAGCATGGTTAAGCTTGTAGAACTCTCGTTGTGAAAGAGAAGGATGGGTCGATACATTTGTGCATTGATAATAGGCAATTGAATCATGTAAATGTCTAGAATAAGTATCCCTTACCTAGAATTGATGACCTATTTGACCAATTGCAAGGAAGTTTGGTCTTTTCTAAAAGTTGATTTGAGATCAGGATATCGACTAAGGATTGAGAAAGAAGACATTCCTAAGACCGTGTTTAGGACTCGCTATGGACACTACGAGTTCCTAGTTATGCTATTTGGATTGACGAATGCCTTAGCTGCATTCATGGATTTAATGAATAGGATATTGAAGCCTTATTTGGATCAATTGTGATTGTCTTCATTTGATGATATCCTGATATATTCTAAAGGACCTGAAGATCATGCGTAGCACCTAAGCGTAGTGCTGCAAGCAAGGCTTAAGAAGTGGATTATAGAGAGTGAGTTATGAATTTGAGGATTAAGTTATGATCATTTGAGCTAAGTAATGACTTCCTATTTGAGGATTTCATTGGAAGTCTTGATGCGTTACATGGAGGTATTTAGTATGTATAGATTGATCCTGGAAGTCATGAGTTTGAGTGGTCATATAAGACATGAAATTATTTGTGGTTTATATGTCGGAATAATAGGTTTAATCGATAGTGGTCAACTTTTAATTTTAGGTGATGATCTCAGTATGAAAAGGTTTGGTGGAATTAGTGAACAAGATCATTTGTGGTTATAGTCTTTCCAAGGTGAAATGGTGGAAGTTCAAATTGTGGATTTGATGAATGATTAGCCTAAGTGATGATTCTTTAGGATGAGATATGAGATTTATTCGGTGGAAACTAGACAAGTTCTTATTTTGGTGGATTGTCGATCTTTGAATTAAATAAGTCTTGGTGGACTATAGATATTTGAATCGAAGGAATGATGCTATATTTTAGGCTTGAATCTATGTTGCGGTGAATGCATAGTGAATGTCTTTGCTAGACTGAACCAAATGAGTTATTGGTGGTGTTGATTTTGATGGTTCTAGGCTTGAATCGGTGGTGACAAAGGTATAGGAATGATTTGGCTAAATGGTGCATTCGATTGAGTCGAGAATGTGGAATTCTTTAAATTTGAATCTCATTGATAGTTGCACTTAGGATAGAGCTTGAAATAGATGTTTTCACAAAAGGAATCGAATATGAGATAGAGGAGGTGGATTGAATTATTAAAAGATTTTGATTGTGAACTGTTTTAGAAAATCTCTTGAATTTCATCAAAATTTATGAGTACTGTGACACCGTGCCCAAATGTTTTAAGAAATGTTTTCTATTTCAAGGATTTCTGAACTTTTTATAGAAAACATTCCAACCCATTGGAGTTGGGATTGAGATTGGAATTTACCAACGTACTGATTTAAATTTACTAAGGGTTTTGATAAAGTATTTTATTTCGCGCCGTGATGCAAGTGTGACTCAAGGCTTTACACGTGGATTTCGAAAAACATTTGAAATTTAAACGTGAACATGGATTTTATGGAATTGGTGTCATGCTTTGAATTTGTGAATTGGTATCAACGATATGGGATTTACCTATTTTCAAGGACGATTACTGTTATATTGATGTGTCTTTGGAATCCCTATTTTGACATTGATAAAGTGGAATTTTCGAGAACTCAAAGGATTTTCCACATTGGAGATTTGAAAACGTTTTGACATGGAAATGACATATGATTTCAAAGCTTGCTGTTGTCGTTGAATGTTTTTGAAAACCTCAGTTTGTATTGTTTGATTTCATGAAGGAAGATTCTCAAGCATTCAAAAGAAATTTCAGATGTGGTTATTGTTTTAAAACTGTTCTTGGTGTTGAGATAAATTAAGATATGTTAAGAGCTTGCATCCTTGACTTTAAAGGAAGTTGGGATGAAAAGTTATACCTGGTAGAATTTGTGTATAGCAATAGCTTTTAGAAAAGTAGAGGCATGTGTTGAGGAAGTATTAGTTAGACCCTGGTCACATACTCGATCATGAAGCCATCAAAATGGATGAGAAAGTGAGGTACATTAAGGAGCCTGTGCAAGTATTGGATTGAAAGGAACAAATTCATAGGACCAAGAGAATTCCATTGGTTAAGGTATTTTGGCGATATCATGATGTGGAGGAAGCCACATGGGAGAGTAGAAGTGAGATGAGGAAAGGTACCCTCACTTGTTTAAGGAGACATAGGAAATGTCTAATTTCGAGGACGAAATTCTCTAAGGAGGGGAGAATTGTGGCATCCCAAAATTCAAGTCATCCTCTAGAGAAATTAAAGCCTATAATTAGGTAATGAAATTACCTATGGTCTATGTGTTAGCCATTAGTTTTCTTAAGGCTATGTGTTATTGTGCTTGTGTTTATGAATTTTGAAATTAGGACTATAGGATAAATTAATAATCTATGCTTGGCTAGGCACCTCATAAATTAAATTCCTATATGTAAAATATTATAAGATTTTGGCCATGTGGAATTTAGTAATTTAATTCTTAAAAGAAAGAATAAGAAAGGGGTAAAATTAATTTTTAATTAGGTTGGGCCTTAGGCCCATTGGCCTAAGATTTTAGTGGGCCAAGTTAGTCGGCCCAATAAGGCCCACTAAAGGGAGCTGTCGACCAGCCAAGGGGAGGCCCAAGAGTGGCCGGCCCAAGCCCATTTGCCAGCCCAATCCAAGCCCACAAGCCTTGCATGCGAGCTGCCAAGTGGCATGGGGGTTGTGCAAGGTGTGGCTGCCCCCATTGGCCATCTTGGGCGGCCACATGCAATATAAAAGCCACTAAAAAGGGAGAGAGAGAGAGTGGCTGGTGAGGGGTTTCCGTCCAAGCCAAAGGGAGAGAGAGGGTTGCGAGAGAGAAGAGAGTGTGACCGAGAAAGGGAGAAGCCGCGTGGGGGGAGGAGGTCCGTTCGTCCGTCGCCGATGTACCGTCCGTGTGGTCGTGTTTGCTCGGTCTTAGAGGCAAGTGGAGTCCTCTAACTTCTCTTTCATTCTTGTATATTGGTTGTTTGTTAGATTTTGGGTGTTTTAAGTGAGAAAAACCGAGGTAAGGTTGGCCCGTTCTTAAGTCGTGTGACTGTTCTTTCTCGGATCGTGTGAGTCAGAAACTTGTTTGAGCTTTCATGTGTGTTTGAAGTCCGATTTTGGCTTCGATTTCTTCATTAAAGTTGTAGCTAACATCTTGTACTATAACATACTGAAATTTTGTGGAAAATGATGGTGATTTGAGGGGTTAAAGTCTTGTTCTACGGAGACCCCAGATCTGGAGAGCTTTTACTGACCTCTTGCTGGATTCATGGTTGCATGTTGGTTTTTGTTGAGAATCTCACTTCGATGTCTTCATGAAAGTTGTAGGTAACATCTTAAAATACACCATACTCAAATTTGAAGTAAAATGAACAAGTATAGCCTAGTAAATCGGCTAGATCTTGGAGACGATGATTCTGGTGATGTGTTCCGAGTCACCCGAGATTTCATGGACTTAAATGGTGACCATAATTTGGTTATTTGACCTAGATATCTTCATGAAACTTGTATAGGATACCTTGATGTATAACATATCTAAATTTCAGAGGAAAATAAAGAGAATTGATGGATGAAACCTCAATATTTCGGAGATGTGTTCACTGGACGATGCGGTAGTAGATCCAGGAGCTTCGTGAGGGTGTATAAAATAATTAAAAAGAATCTGGCTTGGAGTTATTCATGAAAGTTGTGCGAAAATGTCTTGGCTATCACTCTGTAAAATTTCGTAATTTTTGGAGGCCATATGGATATTTTAATCGAATTTATTCAGAAACTGTGCATTCTGGTTGTTATCCGAATATTATGTGCTATTTAGTGGAAATTGTGAAATTGTGTGAAATTCAAGTTGGCCATGAATTTTGCATAAAATTGTCATCCTATTGGTTTGATTAATGATTGCTTGAATTTTATGATTTTGGGAAAATCATAGATATTGAATTTAATATTTATTTATGGAAATAAATAAATATGATAATAAAAATAAATAAAAATAATAATAAAATAAAATGGATTATTTTATTGGCCATAAATTCCATTGAATTTATTGTTGCATGTATGATAAGACATTGGTGTATGTATGGCCATGAATTGTGATGCATGTGTGAATCATATGCCATGTTAAATTGAGATCAAAATAATGGTAAATGTGGATAATGATAAGTGAGGAAGTGGTTGTGGTGGATGATGATGCTCGGTGGCCTAGTGGCGTAATTCCAGAGATTTCCCGGGAGTGTCGGGATGCTCGGTGGTATACGGTACGTAATTCCAAGGGAGGCCTGGTGGTATGTCGGTACATAATTCCGGAAGCCTTGTCGGAGGTCTTTGCCCGAAAGGAATGCCTCGCGATGCCAGGATTGGGGTGCGAGATGCCTGGCTAGAAGGGTAAAGGCCGGAAGCCCCTGTCGGAGGTTTCGCCCGAAGGGAATGCCTCGTGATGCTAGTTGGGATGCGAGATGTCCGGAATGTGGGGGGCGGAAGCCCGGTGGCCATGGGATGGCTGGGAATGGGAACCCCTGTCGGAGGTCTTTGCCCGAAGGGATGATGAAATTGATTATGAGATTGATGAATGGGTGATGTGGTGATCAAAATTGAAAGATAAAGATGAAAATTAAACCATGACATGATGATATGCATGACATGATATGCATGATGATGATGATGATGATGATATGTGATGTGAAATAATGATGATCACCCATGATATGATATGATGATGATATGCATGATGATGATGATGATGATATGTGATGTGATATGATGATCACCCATGATATGATATGCATGATGATATGCATGATGATGATGATGATGATGATGATGTGATGTGATGTGATATGATGATATCATGATAATGATGATGATGATGATATGTATGCATGATGATATGCATGATATGATAATGATGATGATGATGATGATATGTGATGTGATATGATGATCACCCATGATATGATATGCATGATGATATGATGATATGTGATGATATGATGATCACCCATGATATGATATGATGATGATGATGATATGTGATGTGATATGATGATCACCTATGATATGATATGCATGATGATATGCATGGTAATGTTAATGATGATGATATATGATATGGCTCGAAGACATGTATGATGAAATGATGCTATGATGATGATGTCATGTATGATGTAATGATGCCATGACATGTATGTTACAATGATGATACACATGAATGTGTTATGAATTGGTATGATGATGCATGATAGTAATGCGCATGGCTTCAAGGTAAAAAGTAACGCTTGCAATGCATGTATGATTTGCTTGATGCATTGAGTTGTTATTGGATTTCCCTATCTGTTGAGTGGTTGTACTCACCCCTTTTGGGGACCAACATTTCAGATTAGTAGATGGTGTGAGCGGTTGGATATGACCGCGAGGAGAACGATAGCAAAGGAGGGAACCTTTGGACGCCGACACTAGTTGATGGACCTTAAGCATACGATTGTGGGAGAAGATGTCGGTCATCTTTTAAAATATAGCCAAGTATAGAAAGACTGTGGCAATTTTGATGTATCGACTAATGATGTTCATCAAGTTATGTAAATAAAAGTGTACGGCTTTTACCTATAAATGTTTAGTTGGTGTGCATCAATTTCTAAATGTAGGGAAGGGAATTGTTGGATATGTTTCCATTATGTAAATTGCGCAAGGGACCGTTAATAAAAGATGTAAACCCCCATGGTTGTATGGACCCGCTACAATAGAAACGGTATCAGAGTGATATGTCAATAAGGAAAGTGAAAGGTAAGCGAACTGTGGCGACCCAAATCGGATCGGGGGCCGTCGAGGGGTGTCACAGACAATGCTAGTTAAGTCGAGTATTTGGAAAAAGGATTTATGGATCGAGGAACCGAGTCTATGAGGACGTGGGCCGGGCAAGACCAATGTCAGCCTCATGCCCAAGGTGGGACAGCCACCATGGTAGACTGAGACAAGCAAGTGAGCCCGTTGAACCCAACCGACCAATTTACCTTTCGAGCCCATTGTCTAGCCTTGAGCCTTTTTAGCCAAACCAATTCCCGAGCCCATTCCTATTTATTTCCTAACCCATTTCTTAGGCCCATCCTTCTTTTCAGCACAAGGGCAAAGTGAGTAATGTGCAATGTGGAAATGAACATTTTGCCCCTAGATATTTTGAGGGAAAGTCAAAAGAAGAGAGAGAAGATGATGTCACTTGCATGGGGAGTTGAAGCATGCATTGATGGGCCTTAATGAGGATTGACAGCCAGCCCTCACTTCACTCTCTCTCCCCCTCTTCAGCCCAAGAATTCGTAGCCCTCTCTCTCCCCTTGTTTCTTCTTCTTCCTTCTTCTCTTGCTGACATTCCTCCAAAAACTTGAGTTGTTTATTGCTTTCCCATGTGAACAACTGCTCGTGCCACCCACCACATGCTCAGGACATCCAGTCCGTAGGCCTCATGGTGGTCATTTGCCGATCAGAGCCGTCGGCTGACCCCTTCGGTTGGCTAGAAGCCAGTGTTAGTTTGATAGCCTAGTCCTTGCACTGCTTTGCATTTTCAGCCTTTTTCCTCCTATTCTGATCCAATCTCCACCTAACCCAGCCACCAGCTAGTCCCCTTTGACCCCTAGGTGCTGCCGATCGCCGACGAGCCGCTCGCTGGAGCTCCGGCTAGCCCTTTCAGCCCCTTTCCTTCTCCGGAAGTCTAGTTTTTCGGAGTTGCAGTGAGAGGCAAAGTTTGTTGCTGTTGTTTCAGCCTTAGGATCGCCTTGGATTGTCGTGGTTGAGGTCCCCATGCATTGCCTTCATCGTCGCCACCGCGTTCATGTCTCCGGCCTGCTTAATAGGTGAGTTTAGCCCCTAATTCTTCATTTAGTGCCTAAATTTACTTATGGTTGGTTTAGTTATGGCTAATTCTAGTTTAAGGGGTTTAATTGAGTTGTACGAGCCTTAAGATAGGTGGTTAGATAGATGGTTAAGAATAGTTTATATTAATCTAGCTTTTTCGTTAATTAATTATGGTCCGTGTTTAATTAAGCATGTTTTGCCTTAATTAATTGATTGTTTGTCTTAATTAATGATTTGCTTAATTTTTTAATTTAATTTATTAATTGTTGAATTATGAAATTATACTCTTCATATTGCACTGTTCACGCGGTACTGTTCACGCGCACTGTTCATCTAGAAGCAAAAAATGGTCTAATTTCATGTGTTTTTGATCTTATGAGGTGAATTGGATGTGTAAAGGCATGGCATCCGCATGAATTGTATGGTTTTCACAAAAAGAGGAAAATGATTTGTCCAAGGGACATTGGAAATGAACCGCTTTTATGAGAAATGATTTGAGGTTGTATATGCAAGCATGTGTGCATTGGCTAATGCTCAAAGATAAAAAGTGGGTTGTGGTGGTATGCTTGCCCCAACAAGAGTTTAGGGGGTGATAGTCCGATTTATTGGAAACTTGACAAGGTTTGGTTGTAGCCCTGAGGGGCATTAATAATCGGAACACGTGTGGATGCAATAGTGTATGAGAAACATGGCATCATTGGTTCCGATTATGCATGAGCTAATCATATTGTTTACGACATGCACGCATGAATCAATAACGTGTAGGGTGGCAATGGTCAGGTGAGATCGCTTGTGACACGACTAGTATGTGATTGATGAACTGCATCATCTAAAGGCCATGTGCATTGCATGTATTGTACTGAGATATAATGTGTAGGGTATTGCATACTTGGTAAGGTTACATGTGAACCGGCTACTTAATTGTCAGTTGGCCCTGGCTGTTGTTTTTTGTTCGTTTGTTTGTGAGGTGGTTCTGGAGAGACACCCCAAGTTCAGTTAGTGTACTAATTGAAGCTTAAAGGGAGAACTCGCTGAGATTTTATCTCATTGGTTATTATATAACCACTTTCAGGCCGTTAGAATGGCACACCCACCAGTGCAGTGGAGAATCCTGCCTCCTCTTCACTAGAGATCAACCAAAACACCTCTAAGTACGACCCGACGGAGCCTGAGTCTGATGGGTCAGAGTGATAGGGGTGTTGAAGCCGAGGGTTCATATTTTATAGTTGGATTAGCCTAGCATAGTTTCTTTTTGGTCTAGCTTAGAGGATGGATCAGCCTCTCTGGTGGGCTTGTAATTTGGAAATGATCCTCCGTTGGTTAATCTAATAAAAATGTATATGCTAGTAGTTGTTGTTTTTGTTGTTCATCCCTATATCCCTATTTGATTACTTGATTGTCTGTTTGATTGGGGGATGGTTCGTTTTCCGCTTACGCATAATGAAAGATTAAAATGAATGGTCATTGACGAGTCCTAGGACGTTGCTTTCTTTCGACCAGGGGAAGGGGTTGTTGCATGCTTGGGGTTCGGGGCGTGACATCCCCGTTTAGTTTTGGTATTAGAGCAAGATTAAGACCTGGAGTGATAAGGTGCGTGGGGTTTTTGGGATAGTGAGATAGGGATGGTTTTTATTCTATGTGCTTGTGATTTCTTGTGTGATCTTGTCTTGTAAAGGGTAGCTCATAGTTTCTAATTCCTAGCTGGAATTGGAAAGCAGGACTAGTGAGTGTCCAAAGTGATGAGCAACCTTGAGCAGAGAGCCCTTAGGCATAGGGCAGCAGTTGGTCAGACCAGTGGTAGAGATAGAGCGTAAGAGTACCCCAAGTTAGACAGGATCCTATTGGCGCTAGAGACTTTGTTAAGACAACAAGCTGAGGATCAAGCTGTTGTTACAGCTGTTGCTGCCGCCGCCACCGCTGTTCCTGTTGCTCCTGCTGAGGTCCTAATGGTTCTTGAAGTGAGAGGTGAGGTTTGTGAGAGACCGATGCACAAGCTAGTAAAGTAGTTCGTGAGACTTAAGCCACCGAGGTTCAGTGGCGTGGGCAACCCTAAGGCTGCGACCCTTTGGATAAGGGATATCGAGAAGACCTTCACAGTACTGAGATGTTCAGAGTAAGATGGAGTACTTCTGGTGGCTTATCAGCTTCAAGGTAACGCTAGTACGTGGTGAGAAGTCACTCAAGGAAGAGTGTTCCCTGAAGGCATGGTTCAGACTTGGGGTGCCTTTTGTGAGGCTTTTAATGGGAAGTACTTCTCAGATAGTGCGAGAGAGTCAAAGATGGCAAAGTTCGAATGGCTTCTTTAGAATCAGATGTCTATGGATCACTATGAGGCGAAGTTCAGCGAGTTGGCCAAATATGCACCAAGGTTGGTAAAGGACCTTGTAGATAAGGCAAGACGGTTTAGGGACGGCTTGAAGCCGGAGTTGAAAGACGAGCTGGTGCTCTTGAATTTAAAGAGCTTTAATGAGATGTACGAGAGTGCATAGATGATAGAGAAGAACATGGTTGAAAGGGTGACTGGATGTGGCTTGCTATTCGTGCCTAACCGAGATAATAGTCAGTTTGGAAAAGGACAGATGATAGGAAGAAAGAATCCTATCCCATCTAACAAAAAGAACTACGTGGGGAAACCGACATCCAATGCCATGGGAGTCTATTGGGTGTGTGGAAGGAAACATGGGAATCTTCCCTATCCTTCGTTGATAGGAACCTGCTTCGGATGTGGTCAACAAGGCCATCGACGCAAGGAGAACAACTTGCTAGGAACGCGTTGCCGAACAATCAAGGTAGACTGATAGCATAAGGATGAGTTTATGCCGTTACCTGAGGGGAGGCGAAGGATTTTCCCGCTGTTGTTACAGGTATGATACCTTACACGATCATGCTACTTATGTGTTATTTGATCCTAATGCTATGCATTCTTTTGTTGCCGATTTTTTTGTTAAGCTAGTGGGGTTAAGTCTCAAACCATTAAGAGTGGTTTATAGTATTTCTACTCCATTTAATGATAAGATATTATTTGAGTTAGGTTGTTCTGGCTGTAAGTTAGTTGTGGGCGGTCACAAGGAAGTTATTTATTTGATTGTAATAGCAATGTATGACTTTGATGTCATAATTGGCATGGATTAACTCACCAAGCAATAAGCCACTGTGAATTGTCATGGAAAGACAATTCAGTTTAACCCAGTAATGGGTGATAGTATTGAGTTTGTCAGAAATATATGGGGACCCTCCGTTCCTCTGATTTCGTCACTCAAGGTGTCTCGGTTGTTGGAATCTAGATGCCAAGGGTATTTGGCATTAGTTGTGGATATACTGGTTAGAAGGATCAAAGGTGGAGGATATTGCAGTGGTACAAGAGTACATGGATGTATTTCCCGAAGGAATTGTTGGGTTACCTCCAAAGAGGGAGATTGAGTTTGTGATTGAGTTGGCCCCTGGGACTGAAACAATTTCCAAGGTGCCTTATAGGATGGTTTTATCAGAATTGAAGGAACTAAAAGTGTAGATGCAAGAGTTACTGGATAAATGATTCATTCGTCCTAGTGCATCCCCTTGGGGAGCGCCGGTATTGTTTGTAAGGAAAAAGGATGGGTCTTTGCATCTCTGCATTGACTACCGGTAGCTTAATCATGTAACCATCAAGAACAAGTATCTGTTACCAAGGGTTGATGATTTGTTCAACCAATTTCAAGGAGCCTCGGTATTTTCTAAGATAGACTTGAGGATAGGCCCATCAGTTGAGGATAAAAAAGGATGATATACTAAAAACGGCGTTTCAAATGTGCTATGGTCACTATGAGTTCACGGTAATGCTGTTTGGATTGATGAATGCCCCTGCAGCCTTCATGGACTTGATGAACCGAGTGTTCAGTAAGCATTTGGACTAATTCGTGATTGTCTTCATTGACGATATATTGGTGTACTCGAGAAGTCTCGAGGATCATGAGAATCACCTAAGATCAGTACTGCAGACCTTGAGAGAGCATGAGCTTTACGCTAAGTTCAGCAAGTGCAAGTTTTTGTTATGTTACGTGGCATTTTTAGGACATGTAATTTTAAGTGAAGGGATCTCCGTTGACCCAACTAAGATCGAAACGGTCATGAACTGGTCGAGACCTACGACGGTAACTGAAATTCGAAGTTTTTTGGGATTGGCTGGGTATTATAAACGTTTTGTAGAGAAGTTTTCTGCGATAGCCTTGCCTTTAATGAGATTGTTAAAGATGGAAAATAAGTTTAATTGGACGGACAAGTGCAAGCATAATTTTCAAGAGCTTAAGCAGAAACTGACTACCACACCTGTGTTGACAATTTCGTTTGGTCCTAGTGGGTATGAAATATACAGTGACGTGCCGTATAAAGGACTAGGCTGTGTGTTAATGCAACATGACAAGGTGGTTGCGTATGCATCCTGACAGTTAAGGCCTCACGAGCTTAACTATCCGACGTATGATTTGGAATTAGTGGCGATCATCTTTGCACTTAAGATTTGGAGACATTACTCGTGTGGGGAAAGGTTTCTAATTTTTACGAATCATCAAATTTTGAAGTATTTGTTCTCTCAAAAAGAGTTGAACATGATGCAACGGCGATGGATGGAACTTCTTAAGGACTACGATTGAGAGATTTTGTATCATCTGGGGAAAGCGAATAAAGTGGCGGATGCACTTAGTCAAAAGTCAATAATTGCTCAGATGATGGTACAGGAATGGATTCTTTTGGAGGGAGTCAGATTTCAAAATTGTGGTCAGCCATCTTGCTAGTCTAATAGGCACTCTCAGGGTGGAGCCCGAGATGCAAAGCAAGATAAAAAGTGCCCAAGCGACGGATCTTGAAGTTCTTAAGATCCTGCAGATGGATCAGGCAAAGATAAAAGTAGACTTTCAAGTGTCCGAGGATGGGACATTGAGGTTTCAGAGACGATTGTGTGTTCCAAATGATGCATAACTTAAGGAAGCAGTCTTGTCAGAAGCTCATCGTAGTAACTATAGCATCTACCCTGGTAGTTCGAAAATGTATCAGAATCTGAAGCTGCACTTCTGGTGGAATGGCATGAAGTTGGACATTGCAAAGCATGTGGCTAATTATTTGACATGCCAGCACATAAAGGCTCAGCATTGTAAGTCTGGTGGACTGCTGCAACCTCTTGAGATTCCCGATTGGAAGTGGGAACACATTACCATGGATTTTGTGATGGGGTTGCCAAGGAGTCAGCGAGCAAAAGACTCAATTTGGGTAGTGGTTGACAGATTGACAAAGTCAGCTCACTTTATTGCTGTACGAAAGGATTTCACGTTGGATAGGTATGCAGAGTTGTATGTATGTTAGATTGTACGCATTCATGGAGTTCCAGTGACGATCACGTTTGATCGTGATCCTAAGTTTACGGCAGCTTTTTGGAAAAGTTTGCAATCCGCTTAGGGGATGAAATTGTAGTATTGTACGGCGTACCATCCGCAGACGGATGGTCAATTAGAAAGGACAATCTAAACTCTTGAGGGCATGTTACGAGCTTGTGTTATAGATTTTAAAGGCAGTTGGGAAGAACAGCTTCACTTGGTTGAGTTTGCCTACAATAACAGTTATTAGCAGAGTATTAAAATAGCACCATTTGAGGCTTTGTATAGGAGACCCTACAAAACTCCACTTTGTTGGGACGAGGTTGGTGAGTGAAAAATCACGAGGCCAGAGTTGGTACAGCAATCTTTGAATGCAATTCAAATTATACGAGACAGACTAAAGACCACTCAGATTTGTCAGAAGAGTTATGCAGACAAACGTCGTAGACCATTGGAGTTTAAGGTGGGTGATCATGTGTTTTTGAAAGTATCACCAATGAGGGGTGCTTCTAGGTTTAGCAAGAAAGGAAAGTTAAGTCCAAAGTACGTTGGACCCTTTGAGATTTTGGAAAGGATAGGGGTTTTAGCGTATCATCTAGCGTTACCACCGAAGCTTGCCCAAGTACATGATGTTTTCCACGTGTCCATGTTGAGAAAGTATGAACCGGACCTGACTCATGTATTGAACTTTGAAGAACTAAACGTAGACAATAGGGTGTCATACGTGGAGAGGTTGATGCAAATAAAGGACCGTAAAGAGCAAATGCTTCAAAACAAGACTATCAGCTTAGTTAAGGTGATCTGGCGACATCACAGGATAGAGGGAGCAACATGGGAAAGTGAGGAAACAATGAAGCAACAGCACCCCCATCTTTTTGAAAATTTACCTGTAATTGCAAATTTCAAGGACAAAATTTTTGTAAGGGGAGAAGAATTGTGACGTCTTGAAATTCAAGTCCTTCGAGGGATGAATGAACGTTTCGTCAAAGTATTGTTGGTTGATCTCACTTGGAATAGATCACTCCCGAGATGCTAACCTTGAGGAGAAAGGCTAATGAGGACAGAATTCGTGTGACTAAAGAACTTGACCTGGGAAAACGACTTGACTGCGAGACTTGCGAGAGGAAGATTCTATAGATAGGTAGGTTGATTTCAAGGACAACTAGAAGTCGATTCGCAGACATAACATAATGGAACGACAGGTGATTCTGTTTACTGTTATCAAACCCGCAAACAACCCTATGTCGATTCTCGGTAATCATGTACTTTGAAATAAGAATCTATCCTCCACAATTTCATGTAGTCAAAGACGTCCATGTGTCGAGATGTCTTGAACGTGGTTTGGCACGAGTTGGTTACGCGTGAATCCTCGAAGTCGCCTATCAGTCTGAGTTGTACCAAAATGGCATTCGAACGAAATTGACATGGCATGAGAATCCAAGATTGGACTTTGAATTTTCGAGAATGTACAGGATAGACTTTTGAACGATGCTACTTCGACAGTTAACAGTGCCAGTTAAGCCGAGTGTTTGGAAAATGATTTATGGACCGAAGAGCCGAGCCTATGAGGATGTGGGCCAAGCAAGGCCAGCGTGGGCCTCATGCCCAAGGTGGGATAGCCACCATGGTAGACCGAGATAAGCAAGTGAGCCTGTTGGACCCAACCGACAATTTACCTTCCGAGCCCATTGTCTAACCTTGAGCCTTTTTTAGCCCAACCAATTCCCGAGCACATTCCTATTCATTACCTAAATCGTTTCTTAGGCCCGCCCTACTTTTCAACCGAAGGGCAAAGTAGGAAATGTGCATGGTGGAAATGACTATTTTGCTCCTAGATATTTTAAGGGAAAGTCAAAGGAAGAGAGAGAAGATAATGTCACTTGCATGGGGAGTTGAGCATGCATTGAGGGGCCTTAATGAGGCTTGACAGCCAGCCCTCACTTCACTCTCTCTCCCCCTCTTCAGCCCAAGAATTCGCAGCCCTCTCTCTCCCCATGTTTCTTCTTTTTCCTTCTTCTTCTCCTACTGACCTTCCTCTAAAAACTTGAGTTGTTTGTTGTCTTCCCATGTGAATCACCACCCGTGCCACCCACCATCATGCTCAAAACATCCAGACCGTATGCCTCATGGCGGCTGTTCGCCGGTCAAAGTCGTGGCTAACCCGCCGACCGGTTAAAAGCTAGCATCGATTTGACCGCTTGGTCCCTGCACTGCTTCGCCTTTTCAGCCTTTTTCCTCATGTTTTGACCCAATCTCCGCTTAGCCTAGCCACTAGCCAGTCCCCCTTAACCCCCAAGTGTCGCTGGTTACCGGCCAGCCACTCGCCAGAGCTCTAGCCAACTCGTTCAGCCCTTTTCCTCCTTCGGCAGTCTAGTTTTTCAGAGTTGCAGTGAGAGGTAGAGTTTGTTGCTGCTGCTTCAGCCATAGGACTACCTTGGATCATTGTGGTTGAGGTCCTTGTGCGTCTCATTCATCGTCGACGCTTCGTTCGTGTCTCCGGCCAACTTAACGGGTGAGTTTAGCCCACAATCCTTTGTTTAGTACCTAAACTTGCTTAGGGTTGGTTTAGTTAAGGCTAATTATAATTTAAGGATTTTAATTGAGTTGTATTAGCCCTAAAATAGGTGGTTAGATAGATTGTTAAGATTAGTTTATATTAATCTTGCTTTTTGTTAATTAATTGTGGTTTATGTTTAACTAATTGATTGCTTGTCTTAATTAATGATTTGCTTAATTTTTAAATTTAATTTATTAATTGTTGAATTATGAAATTATACTATTCATATTGCACTATTCACAAACTACTGTTCACACGTACTATTCATCTAGAAGCGAAAATGGTCTAATTTCATGTTTTTGTAAGGGGAGAAAAATTGTGACGTCCTGAAATTCAAGTCCTTTGAGGGATGAATGAATGTTTTGTCAATGCATTGTTGTTTGATCTCACTTGGAATTGATCACTCCCGAAATACTGACCTTGAGGAGAAAAGCTAATGAGGATAGAACTCGTGCGACTAAAGAACTTGACCTGGGAAAACGACTTGACCGTGAGACTTGCATGAGGATGATCCTGTAAATAGGTAGGCCAATTTTAGGGATGATTAGAAGTCGATTCGCGGACAGAACATAATGGAACGACGGGTGATTCTATTTACTGTTATCAAACCCGCGAACGACCTTATGTTGATTCTCAGTAATCATGTACTTTGAAATAAGAATCTATCCTCCGCAATTTCATGTAGTCAAGGACATCCATGTGTCGAGATGTCTTGAATGTGGTTTGACACGAGTCGGTTATGAGTGAATCCTCGAAGCCGCTTGTCAGTCTGAATTGTACCAAAATGGCATTTGGACGAAATTGACATGGCATGAGAATCCAAGATTAGACTTCGAATTTTTCAGAATGTCCAGGACGGACTTTTGGATGTTGCTACTTCGACAGTTGACAGTGCCAGTTGAGCCAAGTATTTGAAAAATTATTTATGGATCGAGGAACCGAGCCTATGAGGACATCGACCAGGCATGGCCAGTGTGGGCCTCATGCCTAAGGTGGGACAGCCACCATGGTAGACCGAGACAAGCAAGTGAGCCTGTTGGACCCAACCGACCAATTTACCTTCCGAGCCCATTGTCTAACCTTGAGCCTTTTTTAGCCCAACCAATTCTCAAGCTCATTCCTATTCATTTCCTAGATCGTTTCTTAGGCCGCCCTTCTTTTCAACCCAAGGGCATAGTGGGAAATGTGCAAGGTGGAAATGACTATTTTGCCCCTAGATATTTTAAGGGAAGTCAAAAGAAGAGAGAGAAGATGATGTCACTTGCATGGGGAGTTGAAGCATGCATTGAGGGGCCTTAATGAGGCTTGACAGCCAGCCCTCGCTTCACTCTCTCTCCCCCTCTTTAGCCTAAGAATTCGCGGCCCTCTCTCTCCCCCTGTTTCTTCTTCTTCCTTGTTCTTCTCTTGCTGACCTTCCTCCAAAAACTTGAGTTATTTGTTGTCCTCTCATGTGAATCACCACCCGTGCCACCCACCACCGTGCTCATGACATCCAGTCCATACGCCCCATGGCGGCCGTTCGCCGGTTGGAGCCATTGGCTGACGCGCCAACTGGCCAAAAGCCAGCACCAATCTGACCGTCTGGTCCCTGCACTGCTTCACCTTTTAAGCCTTTTTCCTCCTATTTCGACCCAATCTCCGCCCACCCTAGCCACTAGCCAGTCCCCCTTACCCCCAAGTGCCGCCAGTTGCCAGTCGCCGGCTAGACGCTCGTAAGAGCTTCAGCTAGCCTGTTCAACCCTATTCCTCATCTGGCAGTCTAGTTTTTCAGAGTTGCAGTGAGAGGTAGAGTTTTTTACTGTTGTTTCAGCCTTAGGACTGCCTTGGATCGTCGTTGTTGAGGTCCCCGTGCGTCGCATTCGTCATCGGTGCTACATTCGTGTCTTCGGCCTGCTTAAAGGGTGAGTTTAGCTCATAATCCTTCGTTTAGTACCTAAACTTGCTTAGGGTTGGTTTAGTTAGGGCTAATTCTAATTTAAGGATTTTAATTGAGTTATATTAGCCCTAAGATAGGTGGTTAGATAGATTGTTAAGATTAGTTTAGATTAATCTTACTTTTTGTTAATTAATTGTGGTTTATGTTTATTTAAGCATGTTTTGCCCTAATTAATTGATTGTTTGTCTTAATTAATGATTTTCTTAATTAATGAATTTAATTCATTAATTGTTGAATTTGAAATTATTAATTGTTGAATTCATATTGCACTGTACATATTCACTATTCACAACACTATTCACGCGCACTGTTCATCTAGAAGCGAAAAATTGTCTAATTTCATGTGTTTTGATCTTATGAGGTGAATTGGATGTGTAAAGGCATGACATCCGCATGAATCGTATGGTTTTCACAAAAAGAGAAAAATGATTTGTCTGAGGGAAACTGGAAATGGACCGCCTTTATGAGAAAGGATTTGAGGTTGTATATGCAAGCATGTGTGCATTGGCTAATGCTCGAAGATAAAATGTGGGTTGTGGTGATATGCTTGCATGATCACTAAGTTGAACCCACCGCCTTGACATGAGTTTTGGGGGTGATAGTTGATTTACTCGTCACCTCGACAAGAGTTCAGGGGGTGATAGTGTGATTTATTCGCTGCACCAACAAGAGTTCGAGGGGTGATAGTTCGATTTATCGGAAACCCGACAAGGTTCGGTTGTAGCCCTAAGGGACAGTAATAATCGGAACACGTGTGGATGCAAGAGTGTATGAGAAACATGACATCATTGATTCCGATTATGCATGAGCTGATCATATTGTTTATGGCACGCACGCATGAATCGATAACGTGCAAGGTGTGGCAATGGCCAGATGAGATCGCTTGTGACGCGACTCGTATGTGATTGATGAACTACATCATCTAATGACCATGTGCATTGCGTGCATTGTGCTGAGATATAACGTGCAGGATATGGCATACCAGGTAAGGTTGCATGCGAACCGACTACTTAATTGTTGGTTGGCCTTGGCTGTTGTTATTTGTTGGTTTGTTTGTGGGGTGGTTCTAGAAAGATACCCCGAGTTGAGTTGGTGTACTAACCAGAGCTTACGGGGAGAACTCACTAAGATTTTATCTCACTGGTTATTGTATAACCATTTTCAGGCCCTTAGAATGGCGCACTTGCTGGTGTGAGTCCGATGGGTCAGAGTGATAGAGGTGCTGAACCCGAGGGTTCGTTTTGTATAGTTGGATTAGCCTAGCCTAGTTTCTATTTGGTCTGTGTTGACACCTAAATTTTGGCAACCCATTTAGTTATTTATCGCATTAAAAGATTAGGGGTTAATTTTTAACCCCTAAGCAGAAATATTAGAATTGAGTTGCATAGCATATAGTTTTATGAGCATTTTTCTATTTGCATTGGACTGACGACATATGGGTACAACTTGATGGTTTAGGGCTTTAATTTGACAAGTTGGACTAAGCCCGCGAAGAGAGCAAATTGGCCCAAGCTTGTGATATTACGAACCCATCTTTGCGAGATTTCAAATTTGAGAAAAATCCTATTGCAATTTTGAATATTTGAATATTCATTTTTGCAAAGGAAATCTAGAAGAGATGTGGAAAAAAAAATATTGCATTCGGGAAAGATCTTCGTGGATGTTGATTTGAAGAAGAAAATAAAACCCTAATTCTTAGCCTATAAAAGGGTTGCTACACTAGAGAAGAGGGGGGGGGGGGGGGGGGGGCGAGACAATAGAGAATACACGGCCACCATTGCGAGAGGAGAGAAAAGGTTTTTTGTTCTTCCTGGCAGGTTTTGAAAGTCCGCATAATGAGAACGCAAAAGAGGAGCAACACACGTCCGTAAGAAAAGGGAGAAGAAGACAAAAAGGTAGGTCTTCGCTTCGTCAAATAGGAGGGGGGCGAATATCTCTCTCTCGGTCAACACTGGGTACACAAAAGAATCTGGAGAGAGAATAGAGGGAGAGCGAGGTCTTTTCCTTTTAGTCTCGGCTTCGTGATTCCTCCCACCGTGGCGTTGCGCTCCCGCTTGTTACAACGCTTCCCTCGTTTAAGCCGCGATGCCGCACCCCGTGTTGGACTGAGATGACAAGCCGCCATCCTGATCTTTACCACCATGACGTCAGCTGCTCCCGCAACTCCAGCCCTCAGAGCAGCATCGCACTAAGCTGCCCTTGAGTCGCTCTTGAAGGCACGCGACGGTCTCTCTTGCACCCACATCGAAGCGGCTTTTGTTGTGGAGTCCAGCAAGCCCCATCGGCGAATCCGGATTATTTCTTGCGCTTGTAGCACGCCCCATCATCACAGCCGATAAACAATTTCGCCACGTGTGAATTTCTCTTGCGGGACTTATGGTAAATTTCTTATTAGTGAACTTCAGGAATTATGGTGTCCTTCAAACAAAAATCACACTAACCCGTGGAGTTGATGTACCCTGAGGCAGCCAGCGAGTTTCCCATGACGAGTAACCTTGGTCAGGCCACATCAAGCTGCAACAACGTGTCTGGTTCCATACAACCGAGACCAATCCTGCAAAGTTCTATCCTTTATTTTTACTGCAGATTTATTTTATTTTATTATTATTTTTTTGGCACGGTTTCATCACCCATTACACGTAGAAGATGCCACTTTCGTATTTCTTTTGATGTATAGAAGTGGCCTAAGAGGGTTGCTCGGTCAAAGTCTTCAGTGGAGGCATTCAGCAAAGAACGAGAAACGAAAAATCCCACATTGACCTTCTTTTGGGAACAAACGAAAAGCAAGAATTAACCAAGGCATTCTTTATCATATTTCATGCCGGCGTTCCTTTAATATCATTAGTTGTGGAGTCCCTGGCGAGTTAAATGACTCGCTGTTGCCCTGCCATGCTGAGACATGAAGCCTCAATGTGAGCTGCTCTGACACCATCCTTTGGCCTGACATCAAGACAAGCTGCCGTCACATTGAGCTCATCCCCGAACCAAGCATCCCATGAAGTTTCTGTTTTGTAGGTTCGTTGATCGTAAGCACCACCAAGAGACCCATCAGCCAGCATCACCGTTAGTTGCCCCATTGGCCACCATTTGCGAGCCATCCATTGACAAATTTCAATTTTGAATTATATCTGCAAATTAGGTAAAAAATCTCATCCAAATTTGATTTAGATATCATATTGCCTAGGTTGATGAGATTGATATCTAATTTAATCTTTTTGAGTAATAGGCATAATGTCAATTAGGATTTATTGCCTAATCTGTAACCACACGTCAATTTTTGATTCCATCTATAAGGCTTTAGATGAAATAATTAATCACGTGGAAATAAAATTGATATCTTGATCTTTAAGGTTTAAGATCAATTTATCAATTTTATTGGCAAAATAATTAAGTTGATTAGATATCTTTTCCAGATTCAAACGATGGATAATATCTTTGATGATCGTGAATGATTTGGTGCTTATCTTTTAATTGTTTATTTATCCCAAAAATACAAAAAATTGCATTTGCATTTCATGTAGATTAGAATTGATTTCCTAGATAGAATTGCATGATAGTTAGATTCTTTTCTAATTATATTAAAATGCATATTTAGATGGTATCTAGGTTAGATGATATCTTTGAATTAAATTGCATGTCGAGATAAATTTCTAAGTTAAGATAGGATTCAGATTAGTTTATTTCCTAACTTAAAATAGATAATATCTCACTTTAGTTAGATTTTTATTATTAGTAATTTTTAATTACCAATTTTTATAATATAAAAAAACAAAAAACAAAAATATCATGCGCATATCATATAGAATTAGGTTCATGAAATGCATGTCATTTAGTGATTATTTCTAGGTCCATTTAATTAGAAACCACCCATCATTAGAATTAGGTCATTTGGTTAAATTGCATTGCACATAGATTAAATTTCATTGAACAAGAGAAAATCATAAAAAAAAAAAGATTGAGTGAGTTCGTGTTAATTAGAAATCATATCTAGGACTATCAATATAAATTCTGATCTAACATTGTAGATGTTTTCGATGCCATGAGGTAAGTCCTCCTGCAATTTATTCATTGCTTTCTTGAGTGTTAAATTGGTGATTTGCACACCCACATGATCATCTCACATGTTAGGGAAATAGAATTAAAATAAATTTAAGTTGTCTGCAAAATTTTTTTTTTTCAAAATAAAAGGGAAAGGTACCAAAATGGCATTAGAGAAATCTAACGTAACCAAGTTCTCGAACTCATAAATCTCTGATTTGTAGGAGTAAAGTAAATCTCCCGTTACTTTACTTGGGTTTCTAATCGACCCACCAAAAATAGATTAGTGGCAATTCCTAATTGGAAAAATCATTTGCATATTAAGAATTTAAACCTAAGTCACGAATTGGTATGGGCTTTGGAGACCCCGAGTTAAGATTAAGCTTAGTAATCCATTAGCCAAACCCTAAGTGGTGCACTCAAAATTTTGGTCGCGACAATTTGGCTTAGAGGATGGATCAAACCCTCTGGCGGGCTTGTAATTTGGAAACGATCCTCCGTTGGTTAATCCAATAAAAATGTATATGCTAGCAAGTAGTTGTTGTTGTTTTTGCTATTCATGTCTCTATCCCTATTTGATTGCTTGATTGTCTATTTTATTGGGGGATAGTTCATTTTTTCCGCTTGCGCATAATGAAAGATTAAAATGAATGGTCGTCGACGAGTCCTAGGACGTCGCTTTCTTTCGACCAAGGGAAGGGTTGTTGTGTACTTGAAGTTTGGGGCATGACATTTCCACATGAATTTTTTTTCATGCAATGTTATGTTTTTTTTTTTTCATTGCTAATGGTCAAACTACTAAAACATACCAAAAAGCAAAAATAGATGGAATCAATCCTGTTGTGCGTACATGAATGGGTAGCACAAATTAAATTGCAAATAGTATGTTGGAAACTAAGTGGAAAAGCATCTACTCGGATGTAGCAAATCATGTGACATTCATGATGATAAGCATGCCAACAAGAATTAAGAGATGGCTAATAGGCTCACTTCATGAATAACTTGGTATAACTCAAATCACTTACCTCAAATGGAATGCTGTGCAAGGATTAAGTGGACAACTCCAAGCTTGGTCTGGCTAGAACGAAAATTCAAGGCGACATGGCGGGCCACCGACACGACGGTGAGCACTCTTGATTCATTATACTATTCTCTAAATCCTTTCCTCCGGGCAACATTTTGATTCATATTCTTGTTCTCTTTCTGTTGTTTGGTCCCCTTAGACTCCGTGAAACTCCCTATTTATGGGGTTAGACCTTCCATATTTCCTTCTCAAAATTGAATTTGAATTTTACCCCCAAATAACCCTTTGAATAACCCCTAATTCTCTCTAACCACCTTATTATTCTAACCAATTAACAAATTGATTTTACTTCGGTGGATTTGGGGAATTAGGCGTGATTTTGCACCTGAAGAATGAAGACTCATTCTTACAAATTTTGGTAAAACTGAAGGGGATATCTCGGCAACTTTTGAAGAAGAATTGGGCCCATTTGGACCCGATCATCTATTCCAGGCCGGAATGCGCTTGATTTGCATCAAGCCAGTTTTGGGCCTCATTTGTTTAGACTGGCCCATCCGACCTGGCTTTAGTTGAACGAGGCCCATTTGGACCAGGTTCGCTAGACAATGCAAAAAGAAAAAAAAAAATAAAGATAAATACAAAAAATATTTTTGCCTGCATAATGAACCTAGAGAATTTTTATAAATAGCTAAAACAAGAATTGGCAACCGGACACTAGTTATTGGAAAATTGTCCAAAAAATTAGTAATTGATCACATATCTTAGGATAGGGTTCAATAGTTAGCAGCAAATTTCTTACCACATCGGCCTTGGTTCTTTATAGGGTTCACAACACCTTGTTTGACCCAATCGAAGCTCTCCAGGATGCTGTTCAAACCTTGGTACTTAAAAGAATTGACTTGGGAGGAGTTCCTACGTGTTGATGATAGTAGTTTGTGTCCAATATATGCTGCCACAAATTCCTCATTTGGTTAAGTCCAAGAACTTGTTCAATCCTACCTTGTAAGTACAATTTGCCGTGCCATTGAACTCCTCGACAAACTGCAAGTTTTCCAAGAAAATCTTCAGACGCTTCACCTTCTCGGCGATGTCTTTGTAGTTGCACCTATGCTGACTCATCCACTCCTCGAACTTTTTATTCGTGAATGGAATGTCGTAGACATGAGACGTGGCATTGGTCCTAAACTTTTGCTACATGTTCAAATTAATTCCTTAACTATATGAAAATGTTCATGTCGTTCTTCTATTATTCAAGTTAAAGGAATTAGGTATATGGCTTTCAATTCAATATGTCTAAATATTGGACAAAAAATAACATTACACGTGGATTATCACTTTAAGATATTCTATTCAAATTAGAATATAATAATCATTTTAATTTGTTTAACTTGTTCCATTTGCAAAAATTATTTTAATTTGATGATATTAATTATTACATTCTAAGTTCAATAACTCACATGAATAATTTACTTGTAACATTATTTCTTTACCCACCATTCAAACTTACTAGATTGGAAGCCATATCAGCAAATTCTATTAATTTGAATAAATGAAAAGATAACATAAAAAAAATAAAAATAAAAATATGTAGTCTAGAGATTAAATTGAATGGTTACTAAAAGTTTAGAAATCACATTAAGCAAATTAAAAGTTCATAATGACATGTATAGTGGGTCAAAGTTCAAAGTCCATTTGTGTAGTTGTATATTGATAGAAGTGAACATGAAATTAATTTATTGGAGCAATTTGATGGCAACGGAAGTCAGTGACAGAACATGGTCAATGTCATTGTTTACTCAACGAGTGCTTGTTCCACATGATGTCCAAAAAAAGCTAAACAAAACGGTGCTCGAATGGTCCTAGATCATTCTCTGGCTTCAACGACGGTTTCCGTGACTATGGCGTATACAGCTCGAGCATTTACTAGGTAGGTTCTTTTAAAGCTAGACAGAACTAAATTGGTCTGAAAATGTCTCTTATTATATTCCATTTTTCTTCGTGCACCTTTCTGCATTTCAACGCCTTTATTAACCTAGACTTATAAAAATAAGCAAAAGCAACGCGCGCGTGTAAGGAATAGAGACGATTGCGTGCATAAGGAAGAGAGATGATTGAGAGAGAGAGAGAGAGAGAGAGAGAGAGAGAGAGAGAGAATTAAGTGAATGATTAATATTGATCAAAAGTTTTATGTGCCTCAACTGACATTTATCTAACAAAAAACTCCATAAGCTTTACAAAATTATGAATATTGACAACTAGATTTGCAAACGATTTTTTTTCTTTCTATTCTAAACTTTAATAGAATTTTGAATTTCAATAGAAAAGTAATTAGGTAATATTTTTCACTTAATATAAGCCAAAACACATAACAAATACCAGACTAATCAACGGTACTAACAATATCTCCACAATTAGCTAAAATGGAGGCCTATCATGTTCCATGTTGAGATTGTATCAATTAGAGGGTCATGTTTTACTCCAATCCCAATTAATTGAAAGTTCATCTAACTAATTTTTAATTGATGGGTTATAAATATAGATACATATATGTATGTGTGTGTATGTTTGGTCAAGTTCGCATATGATTAATATATACAATTATTTTAATTTTCTAATGGGAGAGTTCAACTTCCTCTAACGAGGGATGGATGGCAAATGTGACCCTATACCCCCTCCACTTTGGTCGCTTTGAAAATCTTTTAAAAACACAATGTATGGATATTTATTATCAAAACCTCATAAACCCTAATAGATCCTAACATTTTTCTTCACTTTTTGTCACGCCCTGAACCCCGAGCACGCAACAACCCTTTCCCTTGGTCGATAGAAAGTGACGTCCCAGGACTTGTCGACAATGATTTATTTTAATTTTTCATTAAGCGGAAAGCGAACCATCCCCCAATCAAACAGACAATCAAATAATCAAATAGGGATAGAGGGATGAATAGCAAGAACAACAACAACTACTTGCATATATACATTTTCATTGGATTAACCAATGGAGGAGGATCGTTTCTGATTTACAAGCCCACCAGAGGGGCTGATCCATCCTCTAAGCCAAACCACAAAGAAGCTAGGCTAAGCTAATCCAACTATACAAAAAGAACCCTCAGGTTCGACACCACTATAACTTAGACCCATTGGATTCAGACTTGGGTCGATCACTGGTGGAGCAGGGGCAGGATTCTCCATTGCACCGTCAAGAGGGTTCATCTCCATAGGATCCCAATTGGCGTCCTTGGGGCTCCTACCAAGCAGCCCATCAAAACCTCATAAAGGAACAATCAGCATATTGTCCTCCTGGATGTACCACGCTAGAAACCGATGGGGTATCCATTGCCCTGACCTTGCATTCACCCAAATGGTGGAGAGATACTTCTCGTAAAGATGCACCCGACCCGGGAAGTGGTGACACGTCACGACAATCTCCCAATCCTTAGGGATCCCAAATCGCATCGGCGGATGCGCCATTCTAAGGGCTTGAAAGTGGTTATAAAATAACCGGTGAGATAAAATCTCAACAAGTCCTCCCCCCAAGCCCCGGTTAGTACACCAACTCAATTCAAGGTATCTCTCCAAAACCACCCCACAAGCAAACCAATAACCAATAATCAATAATCAACAAATAACAACAGCCAGGGCCAACCAACAATCAAATAGTCGATTCGCATGCAACCTTACTCAGTATGCCATACCTTGCACTTTATATCTTAGTACAATACACACAATGCACATGACCATTAGATGATGTAATTCATCAATCACATACAAGTCGCATCACAAGTAATCTCACCTGGCCATTGCCACACCCTGCACATTATCGATTCATGTGCGCGTGCCATAAATAATGTGATCAGCTCATGCACAATCGGAACCCATGATGCCATGTTTCTCATACACTCTTGCATTCACATGTGTTCTGATTATTACTGCCCCTCAGGGCTACAACCAAACCTTTGCTAGTGTCTACTAGCATAACTAGGCATCACCCTACCCCGTGAGGCATTGCGACATCATGGGTCCCCCCCCAAAGATGGCATTCCCGAAGGAGCATGGGCCCGGCCTCTATCGCTGTCATGCCCAATCCTCAAGCTTGTACCTATCCATCGATGGTCGATTATATTGTGACATCTCAGGACGTGTCGTCGATCCATTCATTTTAATGCGCATGCAGAAGCGTATAAATAAATCTCCAGACAACATAAAGATGGGATAAAAAAGCAGGGCCACAAATGCATAATCAAACCACACACCTTTATACACAACTAACTAGTTTATTTACAATACTAGTCTATACACAAAGGTCTACAAAAGCATAAGGTCTACGAGAGATCAGTTCTCAAAACGAAGCGATCCTAAGACTAGCTAGTCAGACTCATTCGCCGATTTTTTTGTCTCCACAGTTTCCGGGGGCTTCGGGTCCTCCACCACACCATCAGAAGGGTCAGCTGCATCATCGTCTAGAGTAGCATCAACTACCATAACGGGGATTTCAAAACTCCTAAGGGGACCCACCCTGAATCCATTGGATCCGTAGCGAAACCACGCTCTGAATTGATGAGGTACACCATGAGGTAGGTCATCTTCGACCTACACGGTGGTCACTACCAGTTCATAGACCCAATGACTTCCGGGATCGGGGTAACTAAAAACCCGCTCGGTAACCCTCATGGGCTGGCCAAAACGCTCTGGAGGAGTAGCCATCTAAGGACCTAAAAAGGTTGAACCCACTATGGGGTGAAATAATATCTCAACAAGTTCACCCCTTAAACTCCGACTAGAAATTAAATACGCCTAAAGGTAGTCTATGCACACACGAGACAGATCACTTACCTTACCTCAGTTCCTTCCTGCAAGTTAGTATAATTCATATACTCAACCAATCAATTCAACTCAAATCATCGATCAGCTAGTCAATTGACTTGATTCGATACAATTGATTTGGTCCATACTATCTATCAATTCGATATGACCACTACTCACACAAGCTGAAATAGGTGGTCTTAGCTCTCACAAGCTGATATAGATAAATAGTAGCTCACACAAGCTAATATATATAGATCATGCTCTCACAAGCTGATAATAAATCATAGCTCACACAAGTTGATAAGGTATACTGCTCTCACAAGCTGACGTGCAAAAGGGCCCTCACAAGCTGATAAAGTATATTGCTCTCATAAGCTGATATATCAAGCGCACATAGGTGGGTATAGTATACTGCTCTCACAAGTTGACGTGCAATATCTTTCTTTTAGAAAATCTCACTATTCATATAGTCCACAAAAATATTTTTGGTGTTAAAAACTGACGCCCAATATTTTCTAATTAAAATACCGAAATTCCCCAATTTTTGAATAATTAACCAAAATTACCAATTTCACTCAATTTGCACAAATTAGCACTCAATTAAATAAACCAAGCATATCATTGCAATTAGCACAAAATTCGATCACCGACTATCCTGGTATAGTTTCTGAAAAATAATAAATAATTAAATAAATACAATTAAATGCAGAAAAAGAGAAACTTAGGCCGAAAATGCCTAATTAAATGTCGAAATTGGCACGAAAAATTTTCGAACCAATCTAGATAAATAATACGATCTATCTAGTCTCTAATTAAGCCGTTCTAACTACCTAACATACATAAACAAATAATTAAATTGCTAATCCGTTCTAACTAACCACCTAAACTATACTTAGCCTAAAATAATCAACCCTTAAGCATCATTAACTCCCCAAGCAGAGTTTAGTGAGTAAACTCGCCAGTTTAGCAGTGATCTAGAGAGTCCACAGCGACGGCGTTGCGAAGACAAGCAACAAACCTCCTAGCGGCGAAGCCAAGTGAGGCCTAGAAGAGGTCCGAAATGGGCCTTGAAGCTCATGATTGAGCTGGGCTACTCAATTTTGCTTTTGCTGGACAGAGCTACTACGGGTGATGGTCGAGGCCAAAATAGGCTAGGTAGGCGGCTAAGTGGGCAAGCGAAGGTTTCCGATGGTTGGACAGGACGACAGCAACCAAGGCGACAGTGGAGGAGGCTCAAACACGAGTTGGGGTTGCGGGACAGCAAGCTGGGGTCACATCTAGAGTAGGATGAGTGGGTTGGCATACGGAGCTCACGGGCGGTGCGACGGCGAGCAAGCGATCCTGGCGGCTCGGTGGCGACTTGCGACAGCAGGGGGAAGACTGGAGGCTTCTCTACAACTTTGGAAGCTCCAAAACACTAAAAATGGAGAAAAGCAAGCTTCAAAGAAGAAGAAGAAGCCATCTGCACAATTAAGGGACCCTTTGGCCACAAACATCCCCCTCTTGATCAAGAGGGTCCCCCACCATATTTTCCCAATCCTCAGCCAAATAGCAACCAACAATCTTCTCTGCAAGCCAATGGTCTAAATGTGGTGGAGGCCATGGCCTACGAATTTTGGGATAAATTCTCCCAAATTGAGTTCAATTGGATTCAATTCGGTCCCCATAAATTCCACCAAGGTGTCCTTGACCAAATTGACATTTTTCCTTATGAATAGAACCAACTTGCATCCTAAAAATGCGATAAAAAATTGTTCCCTATATTTTCCAGACAAAAACTACCCTATATTGAATTTTCGTTAAAAATCTCAGTTTGCAAAAAAATCTTTAAAGGATGAGTCAATGATCCTAAAATAAATTATGACATGATAGAACTTTCAATTTCTGAAATCGGATTCAAATTTGCAGTTAACTTTTTGTGCAATTGACCCGTGGTCGATTATTTTCAAGCCACATTGTACATTTTCAACATATTGGTGACTCTCGATTGTCGTGAAAATCTCAAAGTTTCAAATGTGGACACAGGGTACCAAAACAACAAAAAAATATGTTTAGTGCCGATACGAAAATTCTGTAATCATGTGGAATCGTCCACACTTTGATTGCGTATCTTAGTCAAATTGACCTATCTTTGATCTCTGGTCGATTTTTAACTGCGCCGTAATGACTCTTGCAGACTAGCACGGTCAACCAGTCGATTTCTGGTCGAATTCTCAAATCTATTGAGTTAAAATCCCTTAACAGCTTCCCCAGATAGACTAGTTATCTCATGAGTAATCACCTCGGAGAATAGAATTATAGGCGTGTCGATGAAATGCCAAATTTATTCAATTGAAAATAGAACCTAAAATTCAGGATATCACAACCGTGACTCCACATCCAGACCTCACCGAAATCAGACCATCACCCCCCAAACTGTGGTTGGGGTGGCAGGTCCAACTTAGTGATCACGCAAGCACACCCCCAGAACCCACTTTTTTTATCTTTGAGCATTAGCCAATGCACTCATGCTTGCATATACAACCTCAAAATCATTTTCTCATAAAAGCAGTCCATTTCCGATGTCCCTCAGACAAATCATTTTCCCCTTTTTGTGAAAGCCATATGATTCATGTGGATGTCCATCCAATGACATATCTCATTCACATCATAGGACCAAAGTACATGAATCTAGGCAATTTTTCACTTTCTGATGAATAGTACACGTGAACAATAATTTGTGAACAATGCAATATGAACAGTATAATTTTAGAATTCAATAATTAATAAATTAAATTCAGAAATTAAACAAATCATTAATTAAAACAAACAATCAATTAATTATGGCTAATTATGCTTAATTAATCAAAAACCACAATTAATTAATAAAAAGCAAGATTAACCTAAACTTATCTTAACCATTTATCTAACCACCTATCTTAGGGCTAATACAACTTAATTAAACCCCATAAACTAGAATTAGCCATAACTAAACCAATCCTAAGCAAGTTTAGGCACTAAACAAAGGATTATGGGCTAAACTAACTCGACGATGAATCCGACGACACGAGCGCAATTGCGGCGGCGAGGGCTACGCATGGTTACATCCAAAATGTCATGGAGGTGGTTTCCGACAAAGGTGAAAATTGCGAGGGAGAGAGAGAGAGGCGCAACTTGGGTGGCCCTCGGACGGGTGGCACCACCGTAGCACGGCAACTCCAAAACAGTAGCAAGACGACCAAGATGCCGGGTGAGGTTGGTCCAGTTGGTCAAAGGGGCATCCAAGGGGAAGAACCATCGAGAAAACAAGAGGAAAAGAGAGAAAATGAGAGGAAAAAGTGAGGAAGAGAATGAGAAACGAGGAAATGGGCTGCAAAAAGGGGAGGGAGAGAAATGAGAGAGAGAGAGAGAGAGAGAGAGAGAGAGCAACAAGCCAAGTCCAATTTTTCTTTCTTTCCATCATTTGCCTTCATAAATTTCCTTCGACTTTTCGCTCTCTTTGTCCTTCAACAATAAATGCCACTTCTAGAAGGGGTAAAAATGGTAATTTCTCAAAGTATAGTATATCGTACTATATGTGTATACAGGCCAAGATTTTATACGGGTTTGAATAAAATTGGTTTGGACTCAAATTGTGGAGAAATGAGCTAGAAAATGCAATTGGACTGAAGGGCTTGAAATTGGACTCACTTGGGCTTGGTGGGCTTGGCTTGGGGCCCACTCAGCTGAACCTTAATGGGCACCAAGGCCCATTGGGCCTTCGGTTGGCCCATCTGCTCTTGGTTCCAATTTTTCGGCCCATTAAATCATTTTCCGATAAATTTCGGGCTTACCGATAAATTTGAGAATCAATTAGGTAACGTCCAATATTTTAGTCTCGACATCCTTGAAAATTCAATACCCGAAATCGGATTGAAATCCATGGTTAAAATCGATCACTCGCGACCTTAGTACAACCTAACTATCGGGCGGTGTTTAGGGGTTCTTGCGCGTTTGACCTGTGGTTGATAGCTTTTCAATCCATGATCGTGCCTATTCAAATCAGGGCGATCCTCGATTGTCATGTAATCATGAGAGGTTAATTGCTCACGCTGAGTACAGAGCCAAAAAGGAAATCGATTTAACATCATTCACAGTCAATATTGAAGTCGTGCGTATTCACCCACAATCTGACCTCGTATTTTTGCCAAATCAATTTATTTCCATTCGATAATTGGACTACAACAATGTGGTATCATCCCCCTTCGATCCTTATGGTCGAGTGGCCTATCCCTGATTGAATTCACTGGTCGTACGTGTATCAATCCTTTGTTGCCTTTCTGACTAGTCAGTTAACTCATGAGGGGCCAGCTCAGAGTAAACGTAACTAATAACGCATTGATAAAATAACCATTTCACATATCCCGAGATGGGTTAAAACTCAGGATGTCACACTTATTGTAGTGATAAAGATCGCTAGACGTCGGAGATGGGCAAGAATCATCGCGTGTGTCAAGCAATCACGGGACCCACGGATTCAAATCACTTCCCTTTTTCACTTTCGTGTGGTTTAAGCAACTCCACAACTTGATATAACATCATCTAGAAGTTTGTCAATATCAAAACCCTTTTCAAGTGTCCAATGCACGGATTCTCTTCCCTTTCACGTCCACAAGTTGTCATACTTTTTTTTTTTTTTTTTTTTTCAGATAGATGTTCAAAACTTTATATGGGTTCGAATTTCACTGAGATAAACTTTTCAAACCCATTTAATTATAATTTTGTTTTGTTAGGATGTTAGCCCCAAAACGATTGTGATATGGCTTAAAGTAAAGAAGTTGGGACTTCTCAGCTCAAGCCCATCCTCTTGGGAAAAAAATAAATATAAAATTAATAAATCAAGCCCATAGTGTTGATTTTGATTCTTCTCTTTAGGGAAAAAAAAAGGAGTCATATGGAATGCTTGGTTCAAAGGAAAACCTTTTGTAAATTTCAGAGTTTTCAAGTTTTATACCATAAGGTTATTTGTTTTAGATACAAAAATTTGCTTGCCAAGCGGATGTATGGGTGCGTTTTTGTGTAGATGTCATACGGAATAGATCATGGCAACGTGTTCGGTTTCCGATCTCAAGTTGACCACTTCATTCCATATGCACACAAGAGGAGTTATTTTAAAACTGTAATTTTGAAGCATATTGATTTCGGTGGTTTAAAGTCGTTTCAATTCTAATGTTTGAATTATTTAAATGAACAAAAGAAAAGAGACCATCATGTCTTCTCTTTTTTTTTTTCTTTTGTCTTTTTTTTTTTTTTTTTTTATCGTGCCCGAATACAAAGATAGAAATGCCGGTTCCTCTCCATTTTCCATTTCCCATTTTATTCCATGACCAACTTAATCCTGTCGGTTCGGCCTTTCTTTAAAAAAATGAATTTACCCATTGAATTTCTAAATCAACACTTGATTTAAATACTAATTTATTATAATTGATCATAACCCTTTGCAAACTCATTTTGTAATTCCTGCTACTCAAGTTGACAAAAGTATCTATGAACTTTTAGCATACAACTTATTCCACAAAACATCATAGGTTGACCAATGACCTATATATCTATGGTTGAGAAAGAAGAAATTCACCATACCACAATTAAATCCACAATAACTCACAATGACCCTTCTAGCAAGGGAACATTGAATCGGCCACGGTTGAGTTTGGACACAACACTTGGCCTTTCAAAGTCAAAGTCAACGTGGGTCGCCCCTCTTGCTCCTACAATCACGGGGTAGACGGTTTGAAATAGAGCAATGCCAAGCATATTAAAACTAGTCTCTATGAATTGGGGATTCTTATTCAGTACCCTAATGGTGTACAAAAGATTAATTACCCAAGCAATCTATAAACGGTATTTTATTTTGGCAAATGAATTCATTCCATTAATAAATGCAAATTTCGATCTATGTAATCAATATTTTACATTGACGATGTACTTGATATAAATCTATATAATCTATACATTCAGTAATGTAATAAACTGTACAAGTGGATATTTTAGTATAGCACGTCACAAGTCCCATGTTATTGAATAGAGTATACCCTCAAATTCAAAGTCTAAAGGTCAGTCCACACGCATGAACTATAAATTGTTGAATAAAAACAAGAAAGGGAGAGAGAGAGAGAGAGAGAGAGAGAGAGCTTTAGTAGTATGTGAATGCCTGAAGAAGACTTAGGTGTGGAACCGACTTTCATTTTTAACTTTTACACTTTATTTAACTTGTCATTCAGGCAAGTTCACATTTATCTAAAGATACCTAAACAAGACATGTGAATAATGACAACTAGATTTTGTTCATAATTTTTTTTTTTTGTAATTATAAAATTTGATAGAAAAGTCATTAAGTAATATCTTGCTTAAAATAAGCCAAAACGCTTGATAAAACACAAACCAATTAGGTCCTATTATGTTGTTCTCATGGAATGATTTCGCAAAAACTTATGAGAATATCAATTAGCAAATAAATAAGTAAAATTCACGGATCTTCAAACAATCATCGAGTATTAAAAATTAGTAATTTCTTGAGATGAACTTGATAAGCTTTGTTTAAATATTTGAGATTAGGCGAAGAAAAAGGTGATGAGTTTATTCTGTGTCAATGCAACTCGCCCGTCAAGCAAAGACTATGTTAGCATAATAAGTCCATAGAGCTTATTACTCAAGTTGGACATTATAGGGAGATAGGAACAATTAATTAGCATCCATATCAAGTACCATAAAATATCATCAACATAGACCAATATTGGTTTATACAAATTAAAACTGTAGGGATTCTACGAGGACAATCTACCTTTTACTTATTTCCGAGGACTTCGTGAAACTGTTGATCTATTAAATTACAACATCTCTTGTTTAGAATGATCTTGAAGGTCACACCCATTGAGTCTCACCTAATGTACTCAAATATAATATAATCATGACCTACCTTTTCTGTTTGGAGGGAAAAAGATAAAAAAAAAAAAAAAATAGTGGTGTTGCCTAAAAGGCAAGCCTATGACCCTCAATTAGGCACATGCCCTCCCAAACTCATATCTCGCGCAATGTTGAGGTATTCAATTTTAGCTTCAATCAACACTGAGGATTTTTAATGAGAAATCACTACTAGCCTATTACGAGATCGGCTAGAAACCAAGTGGGAGCATACCTCACATCCTATGCAACTAGAGATGTAGGGTCAAAGAATTGATTACATTAATTAATCAACTAATGCCCTCTCGACACTTAGTCTCATTCATTTTGAGAAGATGTTTGTCGGACAGTTTGGATTGATTTTAAATCTATTCACTAACATGTGAGGCGATTATGTGAGTGCGCAATTATTGAAATAACAATTAGCAATTAATGAAACATTAAATAAATTGCAAGGCAAAGTGAGAATCAAATGCTAAGAAATAAGAAAAAATGACATTCCTAACTAGACTAAAGGGAAACCATGATCAATATATTGATGATGCGTGATCAAGTGATAATCAAAAAAGATTTGTGTTGTTTTTAAGAACATTCAACCTTTGGCAAACCAAAGCTTGTTCAATTTTGAGCATAATTTTTTGCTCACCCTTTTTCCACCCGTTTTTTGGCTTCTTACATCCCCTTTCCACCTTGAATCAACTAAATTATCCCTCATCAATCTTAGTGTTAAGATTGTTTCTTACCTATTTTTTTCTTTTCTTTCTTTGGAAATTCTTACACATTTAGAATTGACAAGACATATGAACTTGCAAATGGTTCGAATGGTTTGTCTTATAATGCAATTAAAATTGTAATAATTTTATTGTCAATAACTAATTATTTCATGTAATCAAGGCAATGATAATATTTCACATAACTTTTTAAGATAATAATGGATGTTTAGAATTTTTTTATGGAGTTAATATTTTCATATTTTGAAATCTTTTGAAAATATCTTTTAAAAAGTTGTGTAATGTTGGTAAGAATAATAATAAAAGCTGGAATATCAGATTCACCAAATTCATTCTTTAAAACTAGTCGTGATTTTTTTTTTTTATTTACTTTTACTTGTACTTTGATTATTTTTAGAATAATGGTTTACTAGTTAAAAAAAAAAAAAAAAACTATACAACTGATTAACACAACAACTTGTTAGTTATCTGCCAAATAATTTTTTTTTTTTTTTGGAAAAAAAAAGGACACCAATTTCGACCCAAATGAGAAAAAAAGAATATCAAAAAAGAAGAAAAAATGTAAGAAATAATCTTAAATCAAGAGTAAGCCTCGTATTCAACCTTAATCTTTGTTGTTTGAGTTGAACATTGTAGATTTGTCATTTAGTAAATTTCAAATCAAACAAAAAGAAGAAAAAAATGTAAGAAATAATCTTAAATCAAGAGCAAACCCATAATGGATAATTTGTTCAATTCAAGGGGTGTCCAAAGCCAAAAAAGGGTGGGAAAGTGCAAGCCATCACTATTTCTACCACTCATTGACTTACGACACCCTAATTTACGTTAATAGGCTACACTATTCCTTATGGCCACGTTTGGCACTCAGGATAAAATTTGGCATAGAATAAAATTTATCATATCCTGTATTTAGTGCTTACTTAAGACGAGATGAAGTCGAATGTAAGAGGGATATGGGTTGCATAAATTTATCCCATGGAGGAGGTGGAATAAAGATAAATAAGATCTCTAGTATCCATAATGAAAAGTTATTTATCTCAAATAAAACTTATTATATTAACAATAATGAAATTATATTTTAATATAAATAATATTTGAATAACAATTTAAGAAATTCAAAATGACAAAAAATAAAATTTATTTTTAATTTAATATTATTTTTATTTATGCATTCATCTTTAATTCTATCTTAAATTATAAATTCAATATATGAATATAAGTATGTAATTACATTTATTACATATTTTAGGTATTTTTGTATTTGAGATATATTAGTACAGTTTACTATTTAATAAAATGTTATTAGAGAATGATGGAAGGGGAAAAAAGAGATAATAAACAAAATGATTAAAAATGAGGGGAAAATAAAATAAAAATAAATTAGGGAATAGTGCTATGAGAGATTTTTACCATCTTTATTTGTGAACTTTTAGGTTCCTTTACACTAATATGTTATTTATACCAAAAAATGTGCTTAATATAATATAAATATATTTGACTTTATTATTACGATTCACCAAAAAGTAGATAGGATATAGCAAAATCCCATTATTTCATATCATATACTATCCAGTTATATCTTGCTTAGAAATCCGGATGACCAAACATAACCTAAGGGTCCCAACTGATTTAAGATTATTTCTTACATTCTTTCTTTTTCTTTTATTTCAATTTTACTAGAGAGAAAACTACTCATGCTTCTCTCAAGCAACATTTACTAAAGTTAAATGTGGGGTCACTTTTGATTTAAGAATAATGTTTGCCTTTTTTTTTTTTCCCTTTTTGGCTTTTTTTTTTCCTTTTCTTTATCCATTTGGAACAAGACTAATGTATCTCTTTTTAAAAAAAAAAGTTTATTTGGTAGATAGCTAACTAATTATTATGTTTCCAACCAAAAAAAAAAAAACCTAATTATTTTATGGGAAGATTTCAAAAAGGGCTTGAAATGCTTTAGTTTTTTCAAATAATGACTCAAAATAGACATTATTTTAAATAAGGGTTTGGGTGGGAAAATCATCTTAAATAAGGTCCATTGGTCGACGATGACTTTTTCTGCCATCAAAGAAGGGATATCTTGGTCAAAAAAATTGTAATTATATTTTTAAAAGTTTTTTATTTGTTAACCTTTTTCTTTTTTCTTTTTATTTTATTTTCTTTTTTCCTCATTCCTTCCATGGAAATGGCCGTCAACGGCTAGCAGAGGTCACCCTCACCTGGCCCTTGCTTGAGTCGAGTGAGGGCGTCCCTCGCCAAATCTAAGGAGGCCAACCCTCGCCTAGGCTTGCGAGGGCAAGGGTGGCCCTCGCCAATATCAAGCGAGGGTTGCCCCCACCTAGGCAAGCAAGGGCCGCCCTCGTTTGAGTCAAACGAGGGTAGCCTTGCTAGATCTAGCGAGGGCAACCCTCTCTTAGGTTGGCAAGGGCGAGGGGTGCCCTCACCAGCGTCGAACGAGAGTCGCCTTCGTTGGTGCTGGTCGAAGGCAGCCCTTGGCGAGGTTGGGCAAAGGTGTCCCTCGCCAGATCCTCGCCCTCACCTGAGTCTGACTTTGCTCCGCCATGGCCGGCAGAGGGAAAAGGGAAAAAAAAATTAAAAAGATAAAAGACAAAAATGCTCTTCAACCAAAGAGGTTATGCCCTTTTTTGAAACTTTTATGCTCACTTCAAGCTTTATTCAAAACAAGTTATATTTCATGTCCTTATTTAAGACAATTTGGTCATTTCATGCCCTTATCTGAAACAACATCAACTTTGGACCCTTATTTAAGAAAATGAGAGAACTTGAGGCTCTTATTTGGAATTTTCCCTTATTTTATTAATGATTTGTATATTTCTTTCTTTTTTCGATACCATGAGACTATTATTCAAAAAATAACATAAGCATAAGTAAGAGGATAATCTTGAGGAAATTGCATATAATGCCAACATCAACCACAATATTCAAATTTTAAATAAATTCTTATAAATTTGTACCAAAAATCAAAGTAAAAAACCCACGTTCATGAGGATACTCTATGGAAATGAATCAAACAATTTGCACCTAAAATTAACATTTCTTTACTCTAATATATAATTAGGGCTTGCTTAAAGTATAATAATGGAGAATAAGTTCATAACAAACATCAATGATAGATTAACATGTAAATGGGTCAAGAAGAAGCGGTTAGGATAAATAAAAAAGTATTTTGGAAGGGACCTTGCTAAGTTTTTCCTTTAGTGAAATTGAAAAACTAAGAAGAAAAAAGGTGAGTAATAATGTGGGGTTTACAAGAGATGATGTAGTCAATTCAATATGACAATAGGTATTGAGAACCAACAAATGGATGGAAATAGGGTGAGCCTATAAAGAAATTGGCAAATTTTAGCCTCTGCCTTAAAAAAGTACACAAAAGTTTATAAAAGGTCAGATTTATAGAGATGAGATAAGTTAGTGAGTCAAAAAGCCAAATCAATGTTAGCCACCGTTCCAAATAAGTGATGATAATATAGAATTGACAAGTCACTCAATCAGAAAAAAATTGATAAGACTTGGTAAACAAAAGCAAGTGGACAATTTAATAGGACAAAAGCAGATAACTCACCAGACTGAATATTGGTAAATTCATAGCAATTGATAGATAAAAAAAAAGAAAAAAAAAACATGACAAATGATACTCCGACAAAATATGTTAATAAATTTAAATGAACCGAGTAAATTTTGTCAAGTAACCCAGATGAGAGTCGGAAGCATCAGGTATTGAGGACCACCCATACACATGGTTCAAAGTCTCAAAGAATGCTACGATGTGTTTGCCAACAACAAAAACTTCAAGGACCGTCTTCAAATCCTCTTCATTCTCATTATCATAAACACGCACAAGAAACTTTAGTATAAGAAACCCGGCAAAAGGTCGCGGGGGATCCAACTGAAATTTGAACAGTAAATAGACGAGATTAACTATAGTAATTAACCCGAAATATTTCCACTTCTACTAAGCTCAGTTCATATCGACCGATTTTGCCCTACTAACGCACATGAACCACATGAACTCGAAGCCGTAATCTCTCAGACGAATACTTATGCGACGGGATAAGAAACTTTGGAGGCAATTCCACAAAGGCCACCTTCGACCCCAGAATCCCTCTGAATTCTCATGTACCCGCTCTCGCCCCAGGAGACATCCCAAGAGTTCCTTATCAACCAGTACTTCATCCCATCCGTATCCGTCCCGTACCCGACGACCGTCACGGCATGGTCCAGATCGGTCCCGCAAGGGCCAGTAAAGACACCGCCTGCATAATTCTGGAACGCGGCCCCACTCGAGTCGAGTGCTACCGACACCGGCTGCATTGCCACGGCCTTCAGCATGTCGTCCTCGTTCGGGGGACGTCCCTGTATTCCGATATTTTGGCCTCGGCAACAGATGAGGCCTGCACATCGCAGGTGCTGTCGACCCCAACGTACGGGTAGTTCGTCTCGGAGCTGATGCCATTGTTGTTGATGATGTACTCGAAGCCATTGTCCATCCAGCCGCCTTGACAGCCCTGGTTCCCGTCAGTGGCGCAGTCTATGAGTTGCTGCTCGGACAGGTTTGGTAGCACGCCAGTGGTGATCTGTGTGATTGCTTCGACCGCCGCCACCACGGAGAACGACCAGCAAGATCCTGTACACATAAGGTAGAGAGTTCTGCAGTGATTATAATTCAATGATGAAAACTTCTCAGAAAAATTAATTTGTTTAGTGTTTCACAGTGTAATATTTTATGACAAGTGGATTTAAACTGGGCAATGCAATTGCTCGCATATCTTAGTATAGGCTTCAATAGTTAGCAGTAAATTTCTTACCACATTGGCCTTGGTTCTTTATAGGGTTGACAGCACCTTGTTTTACCCAATCGACGGTCTCCGGGATGCTATTCGAACCTTGGTACTTAAAAGAATTGACTTGGGACGAGTTCCTGCGTGTTGATGATGGCAATTTGTATCCGGTATATGCTGCCACAAATTCCTCGTTGGTCAAGTCCGAGAACTTGTTCAATCCAACCTTGTAAGTCCGGTTCACCGCGCCGTTGAACTCCTCGATGAACCGCAGGTTTTCCAAGAAAATATTCAAACGCTTCGCCTTCTCGGCGACATCTTTATAGTCGCGTTCGTGCCGACTCATCCACTCCTCAAACTTTTTAGTCGCAGATGGAATGTCGTAGGCACGAGACGCAGCACTTGACGCACATGCACAAGCACACAAGACAACTATCAACCATATGGAGAAATTTTTTGCAAGCTTCAAACCCATTTTCTAATGAATAGATATGTTTGTGGTGCAGAGATTGAGTGAATCCGTTAGGTGTATTTATAGAAGGAAAAACTACACAGTGAACCCTAAGTTTTCGCCTAATGTGCAATATTGTCCCTAAATTTTTAATTTGTTCAATGCGGTGCCTTTGTACATGTTTAATTTAGTCTCTAAATTATATGAAAATGTTCACGTTATCCTTCTATTAATTCAAGTTATTGAAATTTGCATTTGGCTTCCAATTTGGTATGTTTGAATATGGACTAAAAATAACGTTACATCAGGATTATCCACATAAGATATTCTACTCAAATTAGAATATAATAATCATTTTAAGTTGTTTAACTTGTCCAACTTGGACAAATGATTTTTCATTTTATTTGTAGATACAAATTATTATATCTTGAGTTGAATATCTCATATGAATAATCCACATGAAACATTATTTTTTCAACCAAGACTCAAACTTACTAAATGGGAAGCCAAATTAGCAAATTCCGTTAAATGAATAAATGGAAGGAAAACATTGGAAAGTTCTGTGTATCTAGAGACCAAATTAAAAGCCACTTCCCCTTTCACATTCCTAGAGTTTAAGTAACTCCACAACATGATGTAACATGATCTAGAAGCTCGTTAATATTGAAACTCGTTTCAATTTCCAAGCGTCCGCTGCACGGAATCCCTTCCCTTTCATACTCTCTTTTCTTTTAGATAGGCAGAATTTTATCCGGACTCATAAGGAACTTTCTAGCAAGGGAACATTGAATCAGGCATGGGTATAATTTGGACACAAAGCTTGGCTTTTCAAAGTCAAGTCAACAGGGTCGTCTCTCTTGCTTCTACAATCACGGGGTGGATTCTTGCTTCTACAATCACGGGGTGGATTCTTGCTTCTACAATCACGGAGTATGCCGTCAAATTTAAAGTGTAAAGGTCAGTCAACCCATTTGGTTAGTCCACATGCTTGAACTTTATCGGGAATTGTTGGAAAAAAAAATGGTCAGAGAGAGAGAGAGAGAGAGAGAGAGATCTAATTGTAAGAGAATGCTCAATATTGACAGAAAGTTATAGGTGTGGAACCGACTTTTATTTTTAACTTTTATTATTTTTTCTACTTGTTATTGACGACATGCCAAAAATAAAAACTTGTTATTCACGTAAATTGACTTTTATCTAAGGGGAAATGCCTAAACAAGACGTATGAATATTGACAACTGGATTTTCTTCATATTTATTTTTTTCAATTCTAAAATTTGATCTATTTTAAATTTTGAGAGAAATGTCATTATGTAATTTCTTGCTTAATATAGGCCAAAAATGGATTTTCTTCATGGTCTATGCTCGTGGAATGATTCTTCAAAAACTTATGAGAATATCAGTTAGCAAAAACTCACACGTCATCAAACAATTATCGAGTATTAAAAAGAAGTAATTTCTTGAGATGAACTTGATAAACTTGGTTTAAATATTTGAGATTAGACAAAGAACAAGGGGATGAATCTATTCTACGTCAATGCATCTTGTCATCAAGCAAAAGCCGTGATTGCTACCCAATTTGCCACTTGATTGGATTCTCAAGGAGAGTGTGCTATGGTCACTTTTCTAAGTTGGGCTAGAAGGGCGTTACATTCTTCGAATTGATGACTGAAGGCCCATGGTATGCTATCAACAACTGATAAGTATGAGATAATCGATGTGCTATCAGTTAGCAAGTCCACTTGCATATTGTGGTGTAATCGGAATTCAGGTTCCTCCCTCAAAGTCAACAATGCTATCTTTGCAACAAGGGTTTCCCGCTCAAGTACAAACAACGCTTGTTCCTTTAGGGAAAAGCCCATGATTATAGATCCCCGAGAGTCTCGACAAACTCTTGCCACCAATCTCTCTTGCTCACCTTCGATCCAAGAGCAATGGACATTGAATTTCCAGTCCCCAAGTTTCAAAAGCATCCATTGCCTAGGTAAATCATTCCTTTTTCCTTGCCTAAACTTCTCACTAGGGAGCCATTGATTATGATTATTACTTACCAGAACGGCTTTGTCAACAATTAACTCCAGTCTTGGCTGCCGTTGTTGATATACAAAGCCATTTCGCCCATTGCATATCAACCATAGTACATTCACAGTCAGCTCTTGAGGGGGGAAATTCGAACCCGGGGTGAGTACTTTCAACACCCATTTGTTTGTTGTCTATATGTTCACTAGAGATACCGATAATTTAACTCGGTATACCCAAATATTTTTGGACCAATCACATAGTAAGAAGAGGTGTTCCATGGTCTCTGGGATTCTTTCGGCTGAACAAACAAAGCGGATCAAGTACAATTTTCCTTTTGTATAGATTTTCTTTCGATGGTAAAGCATTTTGGCTAACACTCTATCACGCCCCGATCTTCGAGCGCGCACCCATCCCTCACTAGTCGATTAAATAGCGACATTCCAGGACGCATCGCCAACCCATTCATTTTAAATACACATGCAAAAGTATAATAAAATCCCCAGACAATAAAATAATGGGATAAGAAAGTAGGGCCATAAAATTTCAAACTACACCAACCACACTCATATATATAACACCACTTACAAGCCAAACCAAATTTTGTTTATCCAAATACTTAAGGTTTAACAAACAGGGGTGGAGGTTTAACAACCACGGCTACTCATCATCGCTAAACTCTTGCTCCACATCATCGTCCCTATTTGAGCCATCTGCCGAGTACACCGGGGACTCTGACTCTTCAAGCTTTGGATCCTTCACATCCTCTACCGCTCCACCCTCAAGGTCTGCTGTACATTTACCAAAGGCAACCTCCAAAACGTACAGAGGTACATTAGATTCCAGCACAAGGCCCTCCCTTCACCCATCATGATAGTGATAATACCATGACCGGTACTTATGGGGTACCTTTTCGGGTTCACCCACATCAACCCAGACGATGAATTTCACCAGTACATACTCAAATCCTTTAGGGTGGGGGTGTATCGAAATGTGATAACTTATCTCAGTGAGTTCCTCTGGTATACCAAAATGCTCGGGAGGAGGTGGAGGTGCTGCCTTCTAAGGACCTGAAATGTTGTTCCACAACGGGGTGAGACTATGTCTCAGCAAGTTCTACGCTCCTAAGACTTAATTAGGAAACAAATACGCCATAAAGGCTGCATAAGCACAACACGGGTCAAATGACTTACCTTGACTTCAGTTCCATCTTGCAAATCATTATCATTTACAGATGCCTCAAATCACATCAATCAATCAATTCATAACATCATATCAAATCATTGATCAATTAACCTAGTCGATTACATGCTATCACGACCTCTCTCCAGTTGACCAAATCAATACTATCTAATAAGTTTGATCATATCAGGACTGCTCACTTTAAGCCGATATATCTTCTTCTTTTTTTTTTTTTTGGTAAGGACTAAGCTTATATACCGATAGTATAGCTCTCGCTAAGCTGATAAATAGTGCATTACTCTCACTAAGCTGACATATCAAACCCTTGAGTTGATATAGCACTTTAATAATGCTCTCGCTAAGCTGATTATGTATACTACTCTCGATAAACTAACATATCAGAACACATAGGTTGATATAATATACCGTTATACTGATCACAATCTAAGCTAACATATCACCCATACGTTGATATAGTATACCACCCCAACCATTTAACCAATTTATCGTTTTTATTATATCCGATAAAAATAGCCATGTGTGGGTACATGGTCGGCCTTAGCCAAAATACCGTAATTTCACTTTTGATCTTCCCACTACTTTCAATAGTCCAAAATTAGATTTTTGGCATTGTATACTGATGCCCAGTAATTTTCCAATGGATTGGGATTGGGTCAAGCCCACTCAAGGGTGGGCCAAGTCCAAAACCCCATATATACAATAGAAATTACCCAAGCATAATATCCATTATTGGACCTAAGTAAGTTCTTAAAAAAGCTTCGAGAGCTCCAAGATGTAAAGTAACTAGAGGGTATTCTCTCCTCTAGGGAAGAGAAAATACATAGAGGCATAGGGGGGAACAAGACATGTGAGCGCTCGCGCGTAAAAATAAGAAAAGTAGTCCGATAGCCCACCACATAAATGGGCAGCTACAAACGGCCCCTGCTAGAGGAAAATCCCGATTCTTGGTGAGATAACCTAATAACCAACATCATGGATCCAAGGACTGCCTGGAACTTTCAGATGGATACAGGTTGGGATTGGGTCAAGCCCAATAAAGGGCGACCCAACTCCAAAACCCCGCAAATACCATAGATATTTCTCTATCATTATACCCATGGCATTTGTATGTGAGGAATGCATTCTAGAGATAGAGAAAATCGTACATTGAACACGCCATGTCTATATCTCTGGAACACCCGCCCGCTTGCTGTGATAACGACCGCAACCGGTTGTTGGGCGATTGCCTTCATGAGCCCATCCTCACCAAGCGGCACATCTGCAAAACCCTTGATTAGCACCGTGTGTTCTGCTGCTTTTGTTGCATTGCAAATCCTGTCCATCCCACGGTATGCATAGGTATTCTGGGACGCGATTTCTTGGTTTTGGATAATGAACTTGAAAGCATTGTCTGGGTAACCGCCTCTACAACCGTAGCTCGTGGCATCACAATCTATCAATTGTTGCTCAGAGAGCACCACTAGTTTGCCGCTTGTGATCCCCACGATTCCTTCTACTGCTGCTACGACTGAGAATACCCAGTAGGATCCTACGTAATAGTTATTGACCTTATAACTATGTGAAATTACCCTATTTCGTAATTGTGATACATTGATGTCTGGCTTCTCATTATAATAAGCCGGCATTTGTTTGGTGTAGCTGTGGCTGTGACGTAGTTGTGTTGCACTGTAGTTGTGATATGATGAGTAGTTACATATATTTTAAAACTATAGAACCTAAAAACTGGGTGAAACATCTTCCTAAAAGCTGTTATAAATTGTTGCAGCTATCGAGAGTTCATCAAACAATTTAATAAAAGATGTAGAACTCCTATTTCAAAATTGCAGCTACCTAAAGAGAATTATACCAAACAGGCTCTAAGTCACTCAAATAACCTAAATTTTCCAGAAGTACATATGTTTTGTGTAATGCCAACTCATTTACTTGAAAAAGAAAAAGAGTCAAGATGCAATCGCAATTTTTGTGCTTACCACATCTGCCTTTATACTTAATATGGTTTACAACACCTTTCTCTACCCAGTCGATGTCATCAGGAACGTCGTCGGCCAGATTTTTGTGGCTATACGACGTAGTTTTGGCAGGCTCTGGTTGCTTGGATGCCAAGTATCCCGTATGGTTTCGGACAAACTCCTCATTGGTCAGGTCTGAGAATTGGTTGAAACCTAACTCAGAAGTTCAACTCCCATACCTTTTGAAATCCTCAATGAACCGCAAGTTCTGGTCGAAAATCGCCTGGCATTTTGCCTTCTCCTGTGGGTCCTCGTAGGTCCGAAATATTCAGCCATCCATTGCTGGTGCTGCTCTGCAATGGTGGGCTCTCGCAACATGCGGACTACAATCGCTTGCCATGCCCAAGCGCCAAAAATTAGAGTAAGAGAGATGATGGATTCAATCTTGAACATAAAAGGCATTGAAGTGGATGTGAACATTTTCTTTTGTGAATGTGTTTTCTTCTTCTTCTCAGTGCGATATTTGGAAGTGGATGTGATGAGATAGCTGTAGCAGAGATGTATATTCTTAGGCTCTTCATAATCAGGCCATACGAAAAAAAAAAATTGACGTGTAGACCCCTCAAGTGCCATAACTTTGCACAAATGGACACTTAAGTGCCATAACTTACGAAAGGTACAGTTAAGTGCCATAATCAGAGTAAAAGGGATCACTTGAGTGCCAATTTGGCCAAAGTCTGGCCAAAATGCCGACGTGGCATTTTTCCGGCGAACCGAGCCCAAAACGACGCCGTTTTACACGCTGACGTGGCCAAACAATGCAAAAACGGAGTTGTTTTGGGCTGACATGGTAAAAAAAATAAAATATTAATTAAATTTGATTTAAAATTAAATTTAGTTAAAATATTAAAAAATAAAAAAAGGGAACGAGGGGGAGGCAGCTGAGGGATCAGCCCTTAGGCGCCGCCGCTGCCGCTGCTCCGCTGCCGCCTGCAAGGGCTGACAACGGCGGGGGGAGGGTCAGCAGGGGTCACCAAACCCTCGCCCAAATCTGGAGAGGGTCGGTGGGCAGCGGCCCTTGGCCCGATCAGGCGAGGGCCGCCGACCCTCCTCGGATTTGGGACAGGGCCGCGAGCCCTCGTTGCTAGCCACAGATCTGGGGAGGGTCGCGGCCCTCACCCCGATCTAGGGCGAGGTCTCGCGAGCCCTCGTCGCTGATTGGCCGGGTCGCGGCCCCGGCCGGGCCCCGGCGACCCCCCCGACCCTCCCCTACCGTCGTCGGCCCTTCCCGCGGCGGGGTGGTGGCGCGCGCACCGAGGGCCGATCCTCGGCCCCCCTCCCAGTTCCTTTTTTTAATTTTTTAAATTTTTTAGTTTTTTAATTATTATTTTTTATTATTTTAACTAAATTTAATTTTAAAATTATTATTTTTAAATATTTTAAATAAATTTAATATAATTAATTAAGTAATTATTTTTTTACCACATAAGCCAAAAATGACGTCGTTTTTGCATTATTTGGCCACGTCAGCATGCAAAACAGCGTCGCTTTGGGCGCGCTTAGCCGGAAAAATGCCACGTCAGCATTTTGGCCGGACTTTGCCCGGAGTGACATTCAAGTAATCCGTTTTTCTTCAAATGTGGCACTTAAGTGTACCTTTCGTAAGTTATGGTACTTAACTGTCCATTTGGGCAAAGTTATGGCACTTGAAGCGTTCTTTTACCGAAAAAAAAATTTGTGTCAATTTTAAGGTGGAAAATTTGTTCCCAATTCCATATTTTCTATGGAAATATGAAGCAGAAAGCCATGCATGTTCTAATACGAGTGATTCTTGCGCATACACCACCGCAAGCAAAGACTTTGTCACATTTTTTGACTACTAAGAGAAAAATATCGCATCTCCATATTACATGATATATGCACTAATGGACCACATCAAATTTTCCTATACAAACATCATGAAATTACGCTTACATTTTGCATGGACTCTTAATCAAATCCTATAGACCTGCAACTTGATTTCTCAAATATCATTAATTTGAATGAGACTAGAACTGTCACTAACCTATACTAGGCTGGTTAAGAGTCAAGTAAAGTGTGGGAGTCTGCCTTAACGTTGCGAACCAGAGTCAAGTAAGGAAGACTAGTTTTAGCTAGCGCCCATTACAAATCCCTCCTCTTCTTCTTCTTTTTTTTTACGAGAATACTCTTTCATGCAATCATTATTTATTTATTTTTATGTTTAGACACACAAGTGTAAAGTGGATATCCATAAATGCACAAACAATATTATAAAGTCATCGTTAACAATCAGATAGATTATTCAAACAATATAAGAAAACAATAAAACCGTATAGGGCAAAATTAATACAAGACCTTATTATAATGCGCCAATGCAAGAACCCTATGAGCAAAGCAACAAGTGCTCTAGGAAGAATTAATCATGCCAAACATGCAGGTGCAATGTACAAGGAAAATAAATAAAAATTTTAAAGAAGGTGACCTAAAACTATTCTACGTGTAAGGCAAGCCTAAACCTAATGCAACGGATGCGCTTTTTATATTTCATGTATTAAAAATGAACTATTCTAAATGATAAAATAGTGCATGGTTTAATCTATATGCATTTTTATATATTCTTTTTTTTTTCTTTTAATGGAGATGCTTTATAAATGACCAAGCATGCGCATGGTTTTTATTTATTTTTTTCCTTAATGCCGTGCAGATATAGATTTGACTATTATGAAAATAGTAATACGATGAATAAATAACCGAAATGATTCTAAATGCGTAGCGAAGCACTTATTTATGGAGAAATCTAAATCTCTCTTGATTTTTTTAATTTCTTTAATGCAGTGATTTTTTTTTTCTTTAATGCAGTGCAAACATGAAAATAGTAATAAACGAATTGATTTGAAACTCACCAATAAATGAAAAAAAAATATATATATGAACCTTTTTTCCCCTTTTCATTCTCATTGGTACCATGAATTGGTTAAAGATCAACAAATTTTGAAAGGCAAAAAAGGAAGAAGAAACAAAAAGATGGCCGAAAGAAAAGCAGAAACAAAAGATATGCATATGTGCAAATGTGAAAATAGTGATAAATAGCTGTCATAGCATTTATATATGGAAAACTCTAAATTTCCACATGAATTTTTGTCATGCAATATTATGTCTTTTTTCATTGCTAATGGTCAAACTACTAAAACATACCAAAAAGCAAAAATAGATGGAATCAATCCTGTTGTGTGTACATGAATGAGTAGCACAAATTAAATTGCAAATAGTATGTTGGAAGCTAAGTGGAAAAGTGTCTACTCGAACGTAGCAAATCATGTGACATTCACGATGATAAGAATTCCAACAAGAATTAAGAGATGGCTAATAGGCTCACTTCATGAATAACTTGGTATAACTCGAATCACTCACCTCAAACAAAATGTCGTGCAAGGATTAAGTGGACAACTCCAAGCTTGGTTAGGCTAGAACGAAAATTCAAGGCGACATGGTGGGCCACCAACACAACGGTGAGCACTCTTGATTCACTATACTATTCTCTGAATTCTTTCCTCCGGGCAACATTTCTCATTCATATTATTGTTCTCTTTCTGCTGTTTGGTCCCCTTAAACTCTGTGAGACTCCCCATTTATGGGGTTAGACCTTCGATATTTCCTTCTCAAAATTGAATTTGAATTTCACCCCAAATAACCCTTTGAATAACCCCTAAATCTCTCTAACCACCTTATTATTCTAACGAATTAACAAATTGATTTTACTTCAGTGGATTTGGGGGATTAGGCGTGATTTTGCACCTGAAGAATGAAGACTCACTCTTACAAATTTTGGTAAAACTAAAGGGGATATCTCGGCAACTTTTGAAGAAGAATCGAGCCCATTTGGACTTGATCATCTGTTCCAGGCCAGAATGCGCCTGATTTGCATGAGGCCAGTTTTGGCCCTCAGTTGCTTAGACCAGCCCATCCGACTTGGCTTTAAGCAAACGAGGCCCGTTTGGACCAAGTTCGCCAGACCATGCAAAAAAACAAAAACAAAAATAAATAAAGATAAATACAAAAATATTGTAAAATATTGTGTTGCAAATATATAATAGAGATAATAAATAGATTAAGAAGAGAAAGTAGGTAAACACCAAAGATAGTAGAGAAAGCCAAATACCATAAATCTTAGAGAAAGTTAGAAGAGAACATTTTATCTCCAGTATATCACTGTATATCTACGACAAAAACTAAGCTCCTATTTATAGGAAAACAATGATGTACTTATCATTAATATCAATGTATTGAATAATACATACATTTGATAGGGAGATGAACATTCATTGTATAGGGAGATGCATTTAGAATGTATGTTAAAAAAAAAAAATATTTTTGGCTGCGTAATCAACCTAGAGAATTTTTATAAATGGTTAAAACAAGAATTGGCAACCGAACATTAGTTATTGGAAAATTGTCCAAAACATTAGTAATTGCTCACATATCTTAGGATAGGGTTCAATAGTTAGCAGTAAATTTCTTACCACATTGGCCTTGGTTCTTTATAGGGTTGAGAACACCTTGTTTGACCCAATCGAAGCTCTCCGGATACTGTTCAAACCTTGGTACTTAAAAGAATTGACTTGGGAGGTGTTCTGCGTGGTGATGATAGCAGTTTGTGTCCAGTATATGCTGCCACAAATTCCTCGTTTGGTTAAGTCCGAGAACTTGTTCAATCCTACCTTGTAAGTACGGTTTGCCGCAGCATTGAACTGCTCAACGAACCGCAAGTTTTCCGAGAAAATCTTCAGACGCTTCACCTTCTCGGCGATGTCTTTGTAGTTGCACCTATGCTAACTCATCCACTCCTCTAACTTTTTATTCGTGAATGGAATTTTGTAGACATGAGACGCGGCATTGGTCCTAAATTTTTGCTACATGTTCAAATTAATTCCTTAACCATATGAAAATGTTCATATCATTCTTCTATTAATTCAAGTTAAAGGAAATATGTATATGGCTTTCAATTCAATATGTCTAAATAGTGGACAAAAAATAACATTACATGTGGATTATCACTTTAAGACATTCTATTTTGTTGACATCTAAATTTTAGCTTTTTTTATTTTTTATTTTTTTTAGGGTAACAATGATATTTAACTTATCTCTTAAAAAAAGGTTGTTAAAAAATATTTTGTGGAGGAATGAGATTTCGAAAGATTTTCGGATAAAGAATTCATATCAAAAGTTAAGTGAATTATCTTAAAAAAATCTTCATAAAGAATTTGAGGTTTATTTTCTGGTTGAGCACATCTCTCCGTTTCGAAGGATGATCCCTAGCGATTAGGTCAATATACGCAAATCTTCGTACGCATAACACACTAGGGTTTTCTTTATATAAATGGGGGGGTTTCGCTTCGTCAAGGAGGGCTGCTTGAGGAAAAAAAATAATTCAGAAAAGAGCAGAAAAAGAGAAGCAAAACTGCAGAAAGAAAAAAAAAAAGTCAAAGGAAAAAGAGAAAACAGAGGGAAAGTGACGTGAGAGAGACAGGAGAGAGAGAGAAAAGAAAAGGGGAGAGGAGAAAGTCCGAAGGGGCAGAGGGGACGACTGTTCATCGTCTCCCTCGCCGCTCTCCCTCCTTTTGGAGCGTCCGTCCGCGAACATCGCCATACCGCGCACGCCGACGCCGCCTGGAAGCCGATGCCAGTCGCGACTGTCGCAACCGCCGTGCCGCCCCGAGTCCCCGATGCCTGAGTTTTCCTCCACCCGAGCCCACCGTGCCGCGCCGAGCCCTGCCCCTGCTCCGCTCACGTTTATTCCGCCCGAGCGCCCGCCAACAACTTGCATTGCTGCGACGCCGTTGCCGCCCCTGATCTGACCACGATTTGCATCGCTCGAGCGATGACCGCACCCCTTGCTGAAGCCCGCGACCTTGCTAGCCACCGTCTCCTGCAGCTCCGCCCGAATGACGACGCCGTTGCAGTCCGAGCCGATCCAGGACCCAGCTGCTACTCGCGACGCTCACCCTTGCTGCCGACGCCTCTACTCGCCGGTTGCCGCGCACCGCTTCGCTTGCAGACGTCGGATCGTCCCCACTCACAGCCCAACGCCGATCCTCTGCCTGAGCCCGACCCCGAGCGAGGTTGCCTGCTGCTATTCCTCACCTGCGCTTGAACCGGTCCCATGCCGCCGCGAAGCCCCCGCACCGAGCCCCTGCCGTGTCTCCGCTCACCACCGCCTCAGCATCCCGCCCGCACCGGACCACGATCACCCTTGCCTGCCACTGTAGATTGCGACTCCAATACCACCGGAGCCCGAGCACTGCCTCGCCGCTGACGACCAGCAGTCTCGGCGCTGTTCAGCCCTCGCCAGAGTACGAACTCACGCTGGCCGACCACCTTCCTCCCTCCGGCGTCAACCCCCCTGTCTCTGTTACTCACCTTAGGTAGCTTGTCATTATTATTATTATTTTTACTTTTACCCTTTTTTTTATAAGTTAGTTTATTTCATTTTGTTCATTTGTTAATATTTGTGAATTTAGTATGCATTATCCGCAGGGATTTTGTCTGGTATTATTATAATTATTAATTTGATTTGAGAGACATTGGATCATTTTTTTAATTATTTTAATTGTTGGGCTTTTTAGTGAGATTTTAATTGTTAAATCACAATAATTATTTAATTTGGTCCGTAAGACTTCGGATCAGATTTGTAATTATTTTGATCTCTTTGCTGTGATAATTAGGGTTAGAATAACCGTTAATTTGACCTGTGAGACAACATGTTATTTTTTCGATTATCTTAATCCTTCCTTGCTTGATTTTGTTGATAGTTTAGATTTAATAATTACTTATCTCTTAAAAAAAAACTAAAAGAATCATAAGATCAAAAAAAAAAAAAATCAAAATTCTGCATGAGCATATAGGTTTAGTAAATCAAGCATGTAGGTTTAACAAAATAGAATTTTCTTAGGATTACATTTTTAGGATTGCATTTTTAGGGATAAGTTAGGGTTGAACCTAAATATTTTTTAGGGTTTTAGATAATGTTCGCATATTCTCATTATCTCATTTTCCCAAAAAATAGTTTTCTAAGATAGGATAGGGTTTAAGTCAAATTAATCCCTAGAATAGATTAGAAAATTATCCATTTTTAGATAGATTAATTAGGATCTTTATAAATTCTGAATTGCAATAAAAAAAATCCAAAAATACTAGGTGCATGTTAACTAGTTTGCATAATAGGATTATTTAATCAGAACTTGTTAATTAGTGAAGTTAGGTCATGAGGTGCATAACAATTAGTTTGCATAATAGGCCCATTTAATTAAAATTTGCATATTAATAAGATTAAGTCATTTTGGTTTAAAAATGCATTTTCATAAAATAATTCTAATTTTTAAAACCAAAAAAAAATGATTGCTTGCTTTGTGTGATGCAATTTATTTATTTGATTGCTTTAATAATGGATGAGCACCCGTGTGGTCACCACATTTGCATGATAGTAATTTAGGTTAAAATAAATCAGCTGCTTGGAAAAAAAAACAATTTAAAAAATTAAAAAGAAATGGTACCGAAAGGGCATTAGAGAAATCTAGTGTAACCAAGTCCCCGTACCCTCAGTCTCTGGTTCGTAGGAGTAAAATAAATCTCCATTTATTTTACTTAGATGTCTAATCGACCTACCATAAACCGATTAGTGGCGACTCCTAGATATTAATCATTTGCATGTTAAAAATTCAAACCTAAGTCGCGAATTGGTATGGGCTTGGGAGAGCCCGAGCTAAGCTTAAAGACTTGGTAATCCATTAACCTAGTTTTAGGTGGTGAACCCGAAAAAAATCTAGTCTCGACATATTCAAATTAGAATATAACAATCATTTTAATTTGTTTAACTTGTTCCATTTGCGAAAATTATTTTAATTTGATGATATTAATTATTATATTCTAACTTCAATGACTCACATGAATAATTTACTTGTAACATTATTTCTTTACCCACCATTCAAACTTACTAGATTGGAAGCAATAACAGCAAATTCTATCAACTTGAATTAATGAAAAGATAACATAAAAAAAGTTATGTAGTCTAGAGATTCAATTGAATGGTTACTAAAAGTTCAGAAATCATATTAAGCAAATTAAAAATTCATAAATGACATGTATAGTGGGTCAAAGTTCAAAGTCCATTTGTGTAGTTGTATCTTGATAGAAGTGAACATGAAATTAATTTATTGGAGCAATTTGATGGCAACGGAAGTCAGTGACAGAACATGGTCAATGTCATTGTTTACTCAACGAGTGCTTGCTCCACATGATGTCCAAAAGCTAAACAAAACGGTGCTCGAATGGTCCTAGATCATTCTCTGGCTTCAACGAGGGTTTCTGTGACTATGGCGTATACAGCTCGAGCATTTACTAGGTAGGTTCTTCTAAAGCTAGACAGAACTTAATTGGTCTGGAATTGTCTCTTATTATATTCCACTTTTCTTCGTGCACCTTTCTGAATTTCAACGCCTTTATTAACCTAGACTTATAAAAATAAACACCTTTCTGAATTTCAACGCCTTTATAAACCTAGACTTATAAAAATAAACAAAAGTAACGCAAGCGCGCGCGCGTTTGTGTGTGTAAGGAATAGAGACGATTGCGTGCGTAAGGAGGAGAGAGAGAGAGAGAGAATTAAGAGAATGATTAATATTGATCAAAAGTTTTATGTTCCTCAACTGACATTTATCTAACAAAAAACTCCATAAGCTTTACAAAATTATGAATATTGACAACTAGATTTGCAAACAATTTTTTTCTTTCTATTCTAAACTTTAATAGAATTTTGAATTTCGATAGAAAAGTCATTCGGTAATATTTTTAACTTAAAATAAGTCAAAACACATGACAAATACTAGACTAATCAATGGTACTAACAATATTTCCACAATTAGCTAAAATGGAGGCCAATCATGTTCCATGGAGGGGGTATAGGGTCGTGTTTTACTCCAATCCCAATTAATTGAAAGTTCATCTAACTAATTTTTAATTGATGTATTATAAATGTAGATACGTATATGTATGTGTGTGTGTGTTTGGTCAAGTTCGCATATGATTAATATATACAATTATTTTAATTTTCTAATCGGGGAGTTCAACTTCTTCTAACGAGGGATGGACGACAAATGTGACCCTATACCCCCTCCACTTTGGTTGCTTTGAAAATCTTTTCAAAACACAATGCATGGATATTTATTATCAAAACCTCATAAACCCTAATAGATCCTAACATTTTTCTTCACTTATTGTAGTGATAAAGATGGGTAGACGTCAGAGATGGGCAAGAATCATCGCGTCTGTCAAGCAATCATGGGACCCATGGATTCAAATCACTACCCTTTTTCACTTTCGTGGGGTTTAAGCAAATTCACAACGTGATATAACATCATCTAGAAGTTTGTCAATATCAAAACCCTTTTCAAGTGTCCAATGCATGGATTCTCTTCCCTTTCACGTCCACAAGTTGTCATACTCTTTTTTTTTTCTCGGATAGATGTCAAAACTTTATATGGGTTCGAATTTCACTGAGATAAAATTTTGAAACCCAATTAATTATAATTTTTTTTTTTTGTTAGAATGTTAGCCCCAAAACCATTGCGATATGGCTTAAAGTAAAGAAGTTGGGACTTCTCAGCTCAAGCCCATCCTCTTGGAAAAAAATAAATATAAAATTAATAGCCCATAGTGTTGATTTTGGTTCCTCTCTTTTGGGGAAAAAAAGAAGTCATATGGAATGCTTGGTTCAAAGGAAAAGCTTTTGTAAATTTCAGAGTTTTCAAGTTTTATACCGTAACGTTATTTGTTTTAGATACAAAAATTCACTTGCCAAGCGGATGTATGGGTGCGTTTTTGTGTAGATGTCATACGGAATAGATCATGGCAACGTGTTCGGTTTCGATCTCAAGTTGACCACTTCATTCCATATGCACACAAGAGGAGTTATTTTAAAACTGTAATTTCGAAGCATATTGATTTCGGTGGTTTTTATTAACAAAAGAAAAGAGACCATCATGTCTTCTCTTTTTTTCTTTTTTTCTTTTTTTTTTTTGTTTTTATTATCATGCCCGCATACAAAGATAGAGATGCCGGTTCCTCTCCATTTTCCATTTCCCATTTTATTCCATGACCAACTTCATCCAGTCGGTTCAAATGTAGGCCTTTCTTTAAAAACGATGAATTTACCCATTGAATTTCTAAATCAACAAATATTTTTGTTATAAATACTTGATTTAAATACTAATTTATTATAATTGATCATAACTGATCATAATCCTTTGCAAACTCATTTTGTAATTCCTGCTACTAATTTATCTATGGGTTCGAATTTCACTGAGATAAAATTTTGAAACCCAATTAATTATAATTTTGTTTTGTTAGAATGTTAGCCCCAAAACCATTGCGATATGGCTTAAAGTAAAGAAGTTGGGACTTCTCAGCTCAAGCCCATCCTCTTGGGAAAAAAATAAATATAAAACTAATAGCCCATAGTGTTGATTTTGGTTCCTCTCTTTTGGGAAAAAAAAAAGTCATATGGAATGCTTGGTTCAAAGGAAAACCTTTTGTAAATTTCAGAGTTTTCAAGTTTTATACCGTAACGTTATTTGTTTTAGATACAAAAATTCGCTTGCCAAGCGGATGTATGGGTGCGTTTTTGTGTAGATGTCATACGGAATAGATCATGGCAACGTGTTCGGTTTCCGATCTCAAGTTGACCACTTCATTCCATATGCACACAAGAGGAGTTATTTTAAAACTTTAATTTCGAAGCATATTGATTTCGGTGGTTTAAAGTCGTTTCAATTCTAAAGTTTGAATTATTTAAATGAACAAAAGAAAAGAGACCATCATGTCTTCCCTTTTTTCTTTTTTCTTTTTTTTTTGTTTATTATTATCATGCCCGCATACAAAGATAGAGATGCCGGTTCCTCTCCATTTTCCATTTCCCATTTTATTCCATGACCAACTTCATCCAGTCGGTTCAAATGTAGGCCTTTCTTTAAAAACGATGAATTTACCCATTGAATTTCTAAATCAACAAATATTTTTGTTTTAAATACTTGATTTAAATACTAATTTATTATAATTGATCATAATTGATCATAATCGTTTGCAAACTCATTTTGTAATTCCTGCTACTTGAGTTGACAAAAGTATCTATGAACTTTTAGCATACAACAACTTATTCCGCAAAACATCATAGGTTGGCCAATGACCTATGTATATATGGTTGAGAAAGAAAAAATTCACCATACCACAATTAAATCCACAATAACTCACAAGGACCCTTCTAGCAAGGGAACATTGAATCAACCACGGTAGAGTTTGGACACAACACTTGGCCTTTCAAAGTCAAAGTCAACGTGGGTCGCCCCTCTTGCTCCTACAATCACGGGGTAGACGGTTTGAAATAGAGTAGTGCCAAGCATATTAAAACTAGTCTCTATGAATTGGGGATTCTTATTTGGTACCCTAATGGTGTACAAAAGATTAATCACCCAAGCAATCTATAAATGGTATTTTATTTTGGCAAATGAATTCATTCCATTAGTAAATGCGAATTTCAATCTATGTAATCAATATTTTACATTGACGATGTACTTGATATCTATACATTTAGTAATGTAATAAATTGTACAAGTGGATATTTAAGTATAGCACGTTACAAGTCCCATGTTATTGAACATAGCAGAGCAGAGAGAGAGAGAGAGAGAGAGAGAGAGAGAGAGAGAGAGAGAGAGAGAGAGCTTTAGTGGTATGTGAATGCCTGAACAAGACTTAGCTGTGGAACCAAAAGTTTAAGGTGTGGAACCGATTAGGTCCTATTATGTTGTTTGACGTTCTCATAGAATGATTTCACAAAAACTTATGAGATTATCAGTTTGCACACAAGTAAGTAAAATTCGCAAATCATCAAACAATCAAAGACTTTGTTTAGCATAATAAGTCCATAGAGCTTGATAGGCTTTGTTTAAATATTTGAGATTAGGCAAAGAAAAAGGTGATGAGTCTATTTTATGTAAATGCATCTCCCCCGTCAAGCAAAGACTTTGTTTAGCATAATAAGTCCATAGAGCTTATTACTCAAGTTTGGACATTATAGGGACATAGCAACAATTGATTAGCATCCATATCTAGTACCATAAAATATCATTAACTTAGACCAATGTTGGTTTATACAAATTAAAACTGTAGGGATTCTACGAGGACAATCTACCTTTTACTTATTTCCAAGGACTTCGTGAAACTGTTGATTTATTAAATTACACAATCTTTCGTTTAGAATGATCTTGAAGGTCACACCCATTGAGTCTCACCTAATGTACTCAAATATAATATTATCATGGCCTACCTTTTACGTTTAGAGGGGAAAAGATATAAATTTAGCGGTGTTACCTAAAAGGTAGGCCTATGACCCTCAATTAGGCACAGGGCCTCCCAAACTCATCTCTCACGCAATGTTGAGGTATTCAATTTTAGCTTCAATCAACATTATGAGGATTTTTTTAATGAGAACTCACTACTAGTCTATTAGGAGATCGGCTAGAAATCAAGTGAGGCATTGGAGTATACCTCACATCCTATGCAACAGAGATATAGGGTTAGAGAATTGATTACATTAATTAATCAACTAGTGCCCTCCTAACACTTAATCTTGTTCATTTCGAGAAGATGTTTGTCGGACAGTTTGGATTGATTTTAAATCTATCAAATAATATGTGAGGCGATTATGTGAGTCCGCAATTATTGAAATAACAATTAGCAATCAATGAAACATTAAATAAATTGCAAGGCAAAGTGAGAATCAAATGCTAAGAAATAAGAAAAAATCACATTCCTAACTAGACTAAAGGGAAACCACGATCAATATATTGATGGTGCATGATCAAGTGATAATCAAAATAGATTTGTGCAAACAACAACCTAACATTTGTCTTTAAGAACATTCAACCTTCGGCAAAGCAAAGCTTGTTCAAGTTTGAGCATAATTTTTTGCTCACCCTTTTCCCACGCCTTTTTTGGCTTTTTACATCCCCTTTCCACCTTGAATCAACTAAATTATCCCTCATCGGTCTTAGTGTTAAAGATTATTTCTTACCTTTTTTTTCTTTTCTTTCTTTGGAAATTCTCACACATTTAGAATTGACAAGACAAATGTACTTGCAAATGGTTCCAATGGATTGTCTTATAATGCAATTTAAATTGTCATATTTTTTTTTGTCAATAACTAATTATTTCATGTAATCAAGGCAAAGATAATATTTAAAATAACTTTTTAAGATAATAATGGATGTTTAGAATTTTTTTTATGGAGTTAATATTTTCATATTTTTAAATCTTTGGAAAATATCTTTTATAATTTGTGAAAAAGTTGGTAAGAAAAATAATAAAAGCTGGAATATCATATTCACCAAATTCATTCTTTAAAACTAGTCGATGATTTTTTTTACTTTTACTTGTACTTTGATTATTTTTTCAATAATGGTTTGCTATTTTTTTTTTTTATAAAAGCTGAACAACTAATTAACACAACAACTTGTAAGTTATCTGCCGAATAAATTAATTTTTAGAAAAAAAAGGGCACCAATTTCGACCCAAATGGAAAAAAGAATATCGAAAAAGAAGAAAAAACATAAGAAATAATCTTAAATCAAGAGTAAGCCTCATATTCAACCTTAATCTTTGTTGTTTGAATTGAACGTGGTAGATTTGTCTTTTAGTAAATTTCAAATCAAACTAAAAGAAGAAAAAAATGTAAGAAATAATCTTAAATCAAGAGCAAACCCATAATGGATAATTTGTTCAATTCAAGGGGTGTCAAAAGCCGAAAAAGGGTGGAAAGCCATCACTATTTCTACCCCTTATTGACTTATGACAACCTAATTTACGTTAATTGGCTACACTATTCCTTATGGCTATGTTTTGCACTCAGGATAAAATTTTGCATAGAATAAAAATTTTCATATCCTGTGTTTAGTGCTTACTTAAGACGAGATGAAGTCAGATGTAAGAGGCATATGAGTTGGATAAAATTATCCCATGGGGGAGATGGAATAAAGATAAATAAGATTTCTAGTTTCCATAATGAAAAAGTTATTTATCTCAAATAAAAATTATTATATTAACAATAATGAAATTATATTTTAATATAAATAATATTTGAATTATAATTTAAGAAATTCGAAATGGCAAAAAAATAAAATTTATTTTTAATTTAATATTATTTTAATTTATGCATTCATCTTTAATTCTATCTTATAATATAAATTCAATATATGAATATAAGTATGTAATTACATTTATTACATATTTTAGGTATTTTTATTTTAGATATATTAGTACAGCTTACTATTTAATAAAATTTTATTAGAGAATGATGGAGGGGGAAAAAAGAGATAATAAACAAAATGTTTAAAAAATAGGGGAAAATAAAATAAAAATAAATTAGGGAATAGTGCCATGAGACATTTTTACCATCTCTATTTGTGAACTTTTAGGTTCATTTATACTAATAAGACCTTTATTAAAAAAAAAAATGTGTCTAGTATAATATAAATATATTTGAATTTATTATTACGATTCACCATATAGTAGATATGATATAGAAAAATCCCACGATTTCATATCATATTCTATCCAGTTATATCCTGTTTAGAAATCTAGATGACAAACGTAACCTAAGGGTCCCATACTGATTTAAGATTATTTCTTACATTATTTCTTTTTCTTTTTCTTTTATTTCAATTTTACTAGAGAGGAAACTACTCATGCTTCTCTCAAGCAACATTTACTAAAGTTAAATGTGGGGTAACTCTTGATTTAAGAATAATGTTTCCCTTTTTTTCCCCTTTTTTGGCTTTTTTCCTTCTTTGTCCATTTGGAACAAAACTAGTGTATCTCTTTTTAAAAAAAAAAAAACAAAAAAGTTTATTTGGTAGATAGCTAAATAATTATTATGTTTCCAAAAAAAAAAAAAGCTAATTAATTTTCAAATAATTACCCAAAATGGACATTATTTAAATTAGGGCTTGGAGTGGGAAAATCATCTTAAATAAGGTCCATTGGCTGATGATTACTTTTTTTGCCATCAGAGAAGGAATATATTGGTCGAAAAAATTGTAATTATATTTTTAATTTTTTTTTCATTTGTTATCATTTTTTCTTTTTTCCTTTTATTTTCTTTTATTTTTTCCTCTTCCCTTCCATGGACATGGCCGTCAACGGCCAACAGAGGTCACCCTCACCTGGCCCTTGCCTGAGTTGAGTGAGGGCATCCCTCGCCAATGTTAGGCGAGGGTTGCCCCCACCTAGGCAAGCAAGGGCCGCCCTCACTTGAGTCAAACGAGGGTAGCCCTTGCTAGATTCGGAGGGCAACCCTCTCTTGGGTTGGCAAGGGCAAGGGTGCCCTTACTAGCATCGAACGAGAGGCACCTTTGCTGGTGTCGGTTGAAGGCAGCCCTTGGCGAGGTCGGGCAAAAGCGTCCCTCGCCAGATCCTCGCCCTCACCTTAGTCCAACTTTGCTCCGCCATGGCTGGCGTAGGGAAGAGGGAAAAAGAAAAGAAAAATATCTAAAAGATAAAAGACAAAAATGCGCTTCGACCAAAGAGGTTATGCCCCTTTTTGAGACTTTTATGTTCACTTCGAGCTCTCATTCAAAACAAGTTACATTTCACGTCTTTATTTAATACAATTTGGTCATTTCATGCCCTTATTTGAAACAACATCAACTTCGGACCCTTATTTGAGAAAATAAGAGAACTTGAGGCTCTTATTTGGAATTTTCCCTTATTTTATTAATGAGTTGTATATTTCTTTCTTTTTTCAATACTATGAGACTATTATTAAAAAAATAACATAAGCATGAGTAAGAGGATAATCTTCAGTAAATTGCATATAATGCCTACATCAACCACAATATACGAATTTTAAATAAATTCTTATAACCAAAAATCAAAGTCGAAAAAATCCACGTTCATGAGGATAATCTATGGAAATGAACCAAACAATTTGCACCTAAAACTAACATTTCTTTACTCCATTATATGATTAGGGCTTGCTTAAAGTATAAGAATGGGGAATAAGTTCATAACAAACATCAATGATACATTAACATGTAAATGAGTCAAGAAGAAGCGGTTATCATAAATAAAAAAGTTTTTTGGAAGGGACCTTGCTAAGTTTTTCCTTTAGTGAAATTGAAAAACCAAAAAATAAAAAAAGGTGAGAAATAATCTTAAATAGTGTGGGGTTCACAAGAGATGTTGTAGTCAATTCAATATGACAATAGGTATCAAGAACCAATAAATGGATGGAAATAGGGCGAGCCTATAAAGAAATTGGCAAATTTCTGCCTCTGCCTAAAAAACTACACAAAAGTTTATAAAAGGTAAGATTTATAGAGATGAGATAAGTTAGTGAGTCAAAAAAGCCAAATAAATGTTAGCCACCGTTCCCAATAAGTGATGATAATATAGAATTGACAAGTCACTCAATCAGAAAAAAGTTGATAATTACTTTAATTAGGATTGGTTGATAAGCAAGGCAAATAAAACTTAATAAATCAATTGAAAGTTGGAAAATTGGAGAAAATATAAAAAATTTGTGAGTAACTAAAATGAGACTTGGTAAACAAAAACAAGTGGGCAATTTAATAGGAGAAAAGCAGATAACTCACAAGAGTAAATATTGGTAAATTCATAGAAATTAATTGTTGACATCCGAAATTTTCGTCGACATTTTAATCATCCATTTTGCAAAAATATAAAAAATAAAGAGCCAAAAATAAATAAATAAAAAGAAAACAAAAAAAGAGAAAAAACAAAACAAAAGAAAACAAAAAAGAAAAAATGAAATGAAATTGAAAGAGAAAAAAATAAGGAAAACGAAAAAGAAAAAGGAGAGAAAAAGAAAAAAATAAAAGAAAGAAAAAAAATAATAGAAAATGGGCTCTCTTTTTCTCTTGCTCGCTCTTTTTCTCGGGCTCTCACACGGACTCTCGTGAGGAAGCTCTCTCTCTAAAAAATTTCGAGCGCGAATTCTCTTTGGAGGGGCTCTCTGCTCCCGCTCAATCTCTCTCCTAGGGGCTCTCACTTTTGGATTGATTTTTCTCTTTCTCTCTCCGCTGGTTCCTGGGGCTAGGGGCAAAACGCCAGGAACGGACTCGCACACTGGGGCTCTTCCGCCGTAACAACCTCCTCTCTCTCTGGATTTCTTCCCGATCTTGGCGGCCGACGAAGGACCCTCCGGCGCCGGCCATGGCTCTGCTCCCTCCCTCAACGCTCGCTCGCTTGATCGTCGACTCTCGCTCTCGCTCGACGTCCACCGGAAGAAAACCCCGGAGTCAGAGGTAGAAAGAGGATCGAGGGAATCACCCAGAAGCGAGGTCGAGAAGTCGTCGCCACCGTCGCGGAGCGGATCCGCCGTGCAAGTGCCCTCAGCTCGAGCCCCTCGTCGGTCGCGAGCCCTAATTTTTCGATTCCACCATTGATTCGACCTTTTCTGTTCATCTTCAACCACGCGAGCTCTTGTCGAAGGGGTGGAAACCAGAGAATCTCTCCCTCAGCAAATTTCTCTCTCGGTTTGGGACAAGGATCGGCGACAGTTGCGACGACAACGACGCTTGACCGATTTTTCTCTCTGGATCGAGCTCACTCGATCGGTGAGCTTTCTTTCTATCCCTCTCGATCTGTTAGGATTTCGATTTCAGTTTTCTCTCTCAATCCGTTCGGGTCTTGGATTCTGACCTTTCCCTCTTTCGTTCGTTTTATCTGGTAATCGCCCTCTCAGCTGGATCTGACGCTCTCATCGCAGATCGCGTCCTTTTGGAGCTCGAGATGCAAGGGTTCAAAATTGCGCCGAGTTTGAAAGTCTCGACTCGGCTCCAAGGGTAGAGATTTGAAGCCGATCAGCAGTGGTGATAGCAACGATGGTGGTGGCGGCTTCCATTTCTCCGGTGATTCCTCGTTTAGCGACTAAATTCGATTCAGACTCCTTTATTCACCCACTGAAATTGCAGATTCAGCCGAAGCCACTTCCCCAGCACCACCAGCTTCGCAGTCACAGTAAGCGCTATGTTCGTCCCTAATTCGCATGCTCTGTCTCTGCTAAAGGTAGAGAATGAGTGCACGATTACTCTTGCATGAAATCCAGTGACGTTCGAGCCTCTGTGATAAGTCTGGATATGACTTCTCTCTTATTTCTACTTCTAGATCCTTTGGCCGAAGTGTCTACTACCTGTTTGATAAAATTCCTAAACTAGATCAGTGTATGTTTTGATTTAGATTCTGACATAAGCTTTCTATTGCTTAATCAATTCATTGTATATGTCGTATAAAATTTACTTTTGTTTCGTTTCTTTTCATTTCAAATTTAGTAGCTATACATTTAGGGATTTGTTCTTGGAATTCTCGAATTAGACGTATACCCAGTGTGTGCGCAAGATGAATCTGATGCTGACTACTCCGAAACTTGACCGAGAGCCCCTTAAATGAAAATGAATTGATTCATGCACCTTTACTTCTTATACTTCACTATATTTCGTTTTGTTTACCATGCCCAATTGCAAACACATTATAAAAAATGTTGTTGGTCAGTTTGCTGCATATGCTGGAAGTGCTTGTATTTGTCCTGAATATCGGTTATACATTGATGGCATTGAAGATGCTGATTCATTCAGCGTGAATGTACATAAGTGATGTCTGACAAATTTTGATTGCTCATCTCTCTCGATAAAAGTAAACTATTACGTTTTCTCATGTCATATGCTGATGAGATTGATGTTTCTGTTTAAAATAATGGCGACTTTTCTGTTCTGGTGTGTGGGAATAGAGAATTTTGTTATCGCCAGCCCTCCATCGACACTAGTTTTAGAATACGTTGATATCGAAGGACCGGATCATTTGAACGAATGCGTTTGATTGTTTATGCTCAAAATTTTCCGAGTGTCCCGTTTAGATCATGGAACCTTGGTATAGATTTAAAACTGTCATCATTGCTCATCTTGGCAATACTTCCTTGTCACATATAAAGTTTGTGAATATTACATGTAGTTCAATTGCGCATGTACCGCATTACTTTTCTCTCTACCTATATAGAGTGGTAAGTGGATCGTGTAAATGTCATTCTTGTTGCTTAGATCCTTGACTGTAGCATGCATCAAACAGATTTTCATATTTACCAATGGATCCGCAAGATTATTAGGATTTGTTCTTGACGAGTTTCCATCATTAAATGGAAGAGAAGTGTCACATTGTAAGAATATTTCACATCCTTGTAATGCGAGTAAAGGTCTATATTTTGTGTAACTTTGCACTCACTCCTCTTATAGAGTTCAAATCAATCATTCACGCTCTACTCTATAGAGTTCATGTTGCTGATTTTAAGTGTCTCGATTCTTTGGTATTAAATCAAATCATGCAATTTGGGTTCAAGAGTAGATTTCTTCATAATAGCTGTAAGTTTCATGTTTTGATATCCCATGATTGGGTGTGCATTTGATTCCAACTTGAGGCTAGTTTGGTTATGGATTGATGCCATTTTGATCAAGTAGACTCCTTCATGCTTGTGAGAAAATATGGCTTCAATTTCATGGCAATTTGTCATCAAACAATCACAATTTGTAGTCTCGTATGCTCTGTTATCATTCCGATTGCATGCTGGAAGTTGTGGATTAAGTATAGATTAGATGAATTCTGTCTTATCTTGGTTCTGTTTTGCTATTTTGCTGCTCTGTTCTATATGGGTTAGGTTGTTGTGAGTCCTTTTGTCTACCTCCTCATGTGGTACAAGAATGTGCACATTGTAATGTGTTCCTTTGATGAAGTTCTGCTAATTTCAATCTGTAGACATTGTGATTGTGTCAACATGCGAGCATGTCTGGATAGATTTTGCTTCTTTCTTGATACTTTGTAATGGATGCCGAGAGCTCTTGGATTTGGTCAGCATTTACTTGATTCAACAATTGTTAAAAATAGAGCTACAGTTTGTAAATGATTAAGTGTTATGTTTTCATGCCTTTAATGACCTGTGCTGTTTGCCATTTTCACATGATTTTTTGTGATTAGATTAGAAAGTTGATGCCTAAATGAAAGTTGTTCATTATGTTCCAATCTATATCAAATAAAAATTTCATGATAATTGAAGATCATTTATTCAAGTCGAGTATGTCTAGAATATCCCTGATCTTGTTTGATATTTTGCTGTTCTGATTGGTTCCCTGTTTTGGATGACCTCTTGTGCAAATGACCTGATACGAGCTGGTTGCTTTGGCTTTTTGTCTTTGATGCCTTCATGAGAGCTGAAGATGGTTCGACTAGCTTTCCAACGAGCTATAATACACTCTGATCCGATATCATTAGCCACATGAAATCTTCTTTAAAAGTCTACTCCAGAATCTGGAAAATTGTTCTGGTCTGTGCGGTTGTTTCTGTTACTGATCTGACCTCTTTGCTAAATGTCTTTGTTTGAGCTAGAAAATTATTTCAATTGTGTTCGTGACCTTCTAAGGATTCATAGGAGACTTCTCAAGCTTTCCATAGACATATTATATGTGCAATTTGACTATCGTTTGCCCTGCCTAATGAATGTTACCATATCAATGTTTGATTCTGGAAATTCAGAGGATAGATTAGATTTTCATTCGTGCTATGATGATTTTTTGATGAAGTTGTCTGCATGAAACTTGTGCTTCATTGTCTGCTTGACATTTGAAACACATGTTACAAGTTTCGCATTAATGCATGGCATATCATATTTGAATCTTGTTTGATGTGAATATCATGCACCCATTTGGCTAATTGCAATTGAAATTTGTCAAGCATGACATTCTTAATTCCAAGTCACTTTGCAATGTTAATGACTTGTGTGATTTCTTTGCATTTTGATTTAGGGTTAAATGTTTACCCAAACCTTTTTCGCATTCAACCTTATGTCATGTGCAAGTTTCACATTTTTGTGTATTGTCTAGGTGATCTTACAAACCTTTAAACATGCCTTGTATTTTGTCCTGTTTGTGATTTGATTTTGCTGGATTCATGTTCATGTCTGATGCCTATGTCTGTTCGTTGTAATAATTATTTATATGTGTTGTCTTAGTCATATAAGATGAGGCAAATGATTCTTATTTCTTAGACTAAGTTTAAAATAGGGATCTTGAACATGGATAAAGCGTGAAGATGGTGAAGGTCGATGTCCATTCCGACCATTGTCATGTAATATTCGTTTTCCCGACATATGTCTCGGGTTTCATGCATTGTATAAAGCCCGATGAGTTGTGGGTTTCCTTTCTTTCTCGATTATATTTCTCTTTTATACTTTCTTTTAGGTTTGAATGATAGATTTACTGTTTTTCTTGATTGTTTACTTCATGTCTTGCAATTTAATTTTCATTGATTGTTTTCCTTTCATTTTTTAGGAATAGAATAAAATGAAATAATCCACCTCGTATGATCACTTAGTCTAGAATTGACGATCTTGAAAATATAAATAAGAAATGCATGGACGTGTTAGGAAAAAACACAACATACTATTTAGGTACCGAAAGGGCGCTAATAGCAATATTAGCGTAACCCAACTCCCCGAACCTAGATATTTGGTTACGTAGGAATCGAGGGAACACTCTCGACCCTGGATTGGGTTTCTAGCCGACCCCTAAAATGAGGTTAGTGGCGATTCCTGTATATTTTTTTAGGTTGTTATAAACAACTAGATCGCATAATAAACTTACTGTCACGTGGGGTACGAGCTTGGGAGAGCTCGCAATCTTGAGATCAAGTACCCCTAAACCTGACCTTTCCCATCCTTGGATACTTTTCGAGGGCCGGCGAGATCGGGTCGCGACATTAATAAGTTTAATGCGCTTTAAAAAAAAAATTGACAAATAATACTCCGACAACATATGTTAATGAATTTAAATGCCCAGATGAGAGTCGGAAGCATCCGGTATTGAGGACCACCCATACACATGGTTCAAAGTCTCAAACAATGCTACGATGTGTTTGCTAACAATAAAAAATTCAAGGACCGTCTTCAAATCCTCTTTATTCTCATTATCATAAACACGCGCAAGAAACTTTAGTATAAGAAACCCGGCAAAGGTCGCGGGGGATCCAACTGAAATTTAAACGGTAAATAGACGAGATTAACTATAGTAATTAAGCCGAAATATTTCCACTTATACTAAGCTCAGTTCATATCGACTGATTTTGCCCTACTAACGCACATGAACTCGAAGCCGTAATCTCTCAAACGAATACTTATGCGACGGGATAAGAAACTTTGGAGGCAATTCCACAAAGGCCACCTTCGACCCCAGAATCCCTCTGAATTCTCATGTACCCGCTCTCGCCCCAGGAGACATCCCAAGAGTTCCTTATCAACCAGTACTTCATCCCATCCGTATCCGTCCCGTACCCGACGACCGTCACCGCATGGTTCAGATCGGTCCCGCATGGGCCAGTAAAGACACCGCCTGCATAATTCTGGAACGAGGCCCCGCTCGAGTCGAGTGCTACCGACACCGGCTGCATTGCCACGGCCTTCAGCATGTCGTCCTCGTTCGGGGAGACGTCCCTGTAGTCCGATATTTTCACCTCGGCAACAGATGAGGCCTGCACATCGCAGGTGCTGTCGACCCCAACGTACGGGTAGTTCGTCTCGGAGCTGATGCCATTGTTGTTGATGATGTACTCGAAGCCATTGTTGTTGATGATGTACTCGAAGCCATTGTCCATCCAGCCGCCTTGACAGCCCTGGTTCCCGTTAGTGGCGCAGTCTATGAGTTGCTGCTCGGACAGGTTTGGTAGCACGCCAGTGGTGATCTGTGTGATTGCTTCGACCGCCGCCACCACGGAGAACGACCAGCAAGATCCTGTACACATAAGGTAGTGAGTTTGCAGTGATTATAATTCAATCATTAAAACTTCCCAGAAAAATTAATTTGTTTAGTGTTTCACAGTGTAATATTTTATGACAAGTGGATTTAAGCTGGGCAATGCAATTGCTCGCATATCTTAGGATAGGCTTCAATAGTTAGCAGTAAATTTCTTACCACATTGGCCTTGGTTCTTTATAGGGTTGACAGCACCTTGTTTTACCCAATCGACGGTCTCCGGGATGCTATTTGTGAGATAGCTAGTATAAACACCTAGAGGGGGGTGAATAGGTGCACAAACAATTTCTCCAGATACGGAAGCTTTTCTTAGCATATGATAGAAAGGAAATTCTCTCTTGATTAACAAAATGAAATACGATCGAGGTAGAGAAAGTAAGGAAGAGAAAATTGAACACGGGATTTATAGTGGTTCGGCTTATTCCAAGCCTACGTCCACTCTTCCGCACTAATGCTCCCATTTCGGCTCGGATTTCACTATGATCAAAAGAGAAGTTACAAGCACAGCTTTGCCTTGATTCCACAAAGTGTAGATGTTCAACCACACCTCCTCAAGGTTTCTCACAAATATAGACTCTCTTTTGTATACAAGTAATCGCTCAAAGGAATTGTCTAAACAAAAAGGAGCTTCGACTTTGGAATTCTTCTATCGCGCACACCTCGAACAACTAAGAACGTCTTCCTTATATACTCCTTTATGCCATCATACCCGTTGGCACTTACCAAAGGAATTCCTCCAATCTACCCGTTGGACGAAATCAATTAGGAAGATTGTTCGAGCTATTAAAGGAACGTGTTGATAGCCCATCAATCCCGTTTCGCCCATACAATCGATCTCGGTTTCCATAAGTAGAACCTTCCGATAATATTTAGACAATTATCAAATCTTCAATCATTGAATCAATCTTGATCAATCAAAGGATTTTGTTACGCCTTCTCCAGCCACGAGATCTTCTCCGCATGATAAGGTTAAAACCTTAACGAAACATCCAGCTTCCGGATAACCTTTCTTCAACGGATTAGAGACTGTCAATGAGGATAGACTTTGAGTCTTGAGTCCGGCTGCCGGAGGTCTTCGTACTTTAAATAACAGTAGTCCGCTTCCGGAGGTCTTCGACTAGATCGATAGAAACGTTTTGTCAACTTCAAAATACTTCAAGAGGATTTCTCCAACAATCTCCCCTTTTTGATGGTGACAAAACTTTCCGCAGATTTGGATAATTTTGACTCCGCAAAACATTTCTCAAACACATATGCATATCTTATAGAGATAAATGGCTAACGGAATAACACTAGAATCTGCAACCACAGAAAATAGGTTAGTCCAGTATATAATAAAGCCATCCATAAGATATCAATACTCGTCAATAGAAGCAGTCAAGTCCAAGTCTAGATCAGTTCTCACAAAACAAAGTCAAAGTCTGTCAAAAAGAGTTTAAACAACACAACAATTATTGAAAGTTTGAAAGTTTTGATCAAATCTTGCATCTCTCCCCCTTTTTGTCATCATTAAAAAGGATGAAATGAAGTCAAGATTGCTTGGGAACGCGGACAAGCTGGAAATCTTCCATAGACTGAACGATGCCTTCCAGCCTTTTAAAGTCTTCCTTCAAAGCGTGCAACCTCCTCACTTTTGGCATTGGCCTCGATTCGAATAGAGAGGGCTTGCATCTTATCATTCAATGAATGGTGAAGAAGCTTGACTTTCCTTCTTCAAGCTTTGAACTTCGCATCCCAAGGCATAAATTTGACCTCTCATTTCCAAGAGAATATCCATGATTCGCGAAAATCTGCTCCATCATTAGTCCGAGTACTTGCTTCGGCCGATCCGATGGAGTAAATGCGTACAATGGTAGATCAGCATAATCTCGCGGGTTTGGCGATGAAGCTTCATGACCTTCCTCTGGAAATTGAGATGCATAAACATCCTCCGGGTCCGCAGCGAACGACTCACTCCTTCACTTGCATCGGGATAAGAAGACTTCACTCCTTTCTCCCGATCTCCCTTGTTTCAATGCCTTGGTGGAGAAGAGATTTCTTCAGTTCTCCTTCTTCTCTTCTTTCTTCTTCAGGTCTTTCCTCCTCTCGCTTCTTTTTCAGCTTCTCTTTCTCCTTTTTCCTTCTCTTCGCTTCTTTCAACACTTGTTCCGATTCTTTTCGTGGAACAGACAACTTAAATTCTTCAAAACCATTGCGAGAGATGGTGATGTCTTCGTCATCTTCTTCATCCTCAACGAGGAGAGCTCTTCTTCTCTTTGATGGAGCAACCATGGGCTCCTTCCTTTTCTCTTAGCAAGTAGAAGAAAGTTGATGAGATTTCGCAGAGTCTTCTCCTTGAATTTCTCCAATTCCTTGCTCGGTTCCTTCGACGCATTTTGTTCACCATTTTCAGTCCTACCACCATATGATCGCATGGTCGAACACAAAAGATTTGCGGAGGCTGAATATTCAGATGTCCGAATAACTTCGTAACAAGGCTTGGGTAAGGGAGTTGACCTCTGTCCTTCATCACCGCTCTATACATGTGAAACATAACGATGAGGGAGAGAAAACCTTTTTCCACAGAGGATGGCATACATCAACTTTGCCTCGTAACTTGAAACATCGTTTTGAGGTTGATTTTGGTCGAAGGCAATTAATCACAATTTTGTGAAGCGGGATGTTGAATGCACTCATCCTCAAGTAGGTGATTTTCTCCTCTCGTTCTTCCCGTCCTTCACCAGTTCAAATGTGGCTCGAGCAATGGAAACTTTGATTGGTTGATATCTGCCGCTCTCTCAACTTCTAACACATCTGCCAAAGATATTCATATCCACAACATAGTCTTGGTCTTTAACGCTGAAGGAGAACCTATTCGCATCCAAAAAGCTAAGATTTGAATAGAAATATGCGTTAATTCAAGCATAAGCCTCGGTCGAGTCGTAACGTAACTTATCAAGTTGAAGATTATTGAACTTTTCCCTCAAGTTCACTTTTATTGCATCCAGTAAAATCAAAATCTACACTCCCGGGGTTTATTACCCCACGCTTCAGCAATTTCGAGTACAGATCCTTCGTTCCTTTGATCCGAACAAATCTCCCTTTTTCCTTGAATTTCAGCCGCAATACCCATTTTCGGTTGAAATAGACTGAACAGATTGTCATCATCATTTCCATCTACAAGGATTTGGCCCCCGGCCACGAGGATCACTTGGGATATTCGCAAGGGTTTCCTCAGCCACCCCTTTACGAGCAATTCCCAAACTTTCCATTTTCCACAGAAAAATATATTCATTCCCATATCCTTTGCCTTTCAGAAAATCATCAACATATTTCAAAGGAGTACGAGTTCCTTTTAAAGCACGATATAGCTTGTAAATAAAAGCAGGCTTTTGAACTCTTACGGGTCCGCATCCTCGACGATTTCTTCCGATGCGATGATCAACTCCTTGAGGACTAGATGTTGGAGAATGACGCCGCCGAGAATGTTGTGGGCTCGCTTGCCGTTCGGATTCACTTCTTCCTCGCAAGATCGAAGCACGTAGGCCCCTCACTCATTCGTTGTGGTCCCTCGCTTGCGATTCTCGAAGATTTTCTTGAAGATGACATCTTTCTCAGCTTTTGGAAGATTCTTGCTTGACTTTCCCAGGAAAGATGACAACTTTTTGAAGATTAAACAAAGAAGACAAACGAGAATGGAGGATCGATGCTTTCTAGGGTTTTCAAAAGTGAAATGAAGAGGAATCGATAGTGCACGATCGGTTAAAAGGAGAAATAAACGAATCGTCACAAAGGAAATAAAAAGATGCCTTTTCAAAATAACTATCTTTTTCCGCAAAAATAGTTTTTTCAAAATAACTTCCTTTTGAAAATGAAACGATGCAATATTTTCGTTAATATAGCAACAATTTTAAACAAAGTCTGACGATCGTACCTTTTCAAGATAAGATTAGAGAAAAGACTTATAGTCGACGGCCGAGCCAAGACTTTCTTTCGATAAAGTCTTGTAAGTCTCGAGTCCTGAAAGTCTTTAGACTTTGATATCCTCATACCTCAAAATGTTGAGTCTCGGACCGTATAGATTCAAATTGATTTTTCTCCAAAGGCTTTGTGAATATATCCGCCAGTTGATTCTTTGAGTCAACAAACTGAATTGAAATCTCTCCACTTTGAACATGGTCTCTAATAAAATGATGTCGAATCTCTATATGCTTTGCTCTTGAATGGAGAATTGGATTTTTGGTGAGGTTGATAGCGCCGGTGTTGTCGCAATTAATCTCCGTGCATGAGTCTTCAATTTCAAAGTCTCTTAGCTGTTGTTTTATCCACAGAATTTGTGAACAAAGCAGCTTCCAAGAGCTACATACTCGCTTCGTTGTTGAAAGAGACACGGTGCTTTGTTTCCTTGAAAACCAAGACACTCGTCCCGTTTCCAAGCAACCGGCAAGTTCCCGAAGTGCTTTTTCTATCAACTCTGCAACCGGCCATATCTGCGTCTGAATATCCCAGAAGTTTAAAGTCTCCCTTCTTAGGATACCAAAGACCGAAGCTTGATGATGAAGCAACGTATTTAATGATGCGTTTCGCAGCACTGAGATGAGATTCTCTAGGATCCGATTGAAACCTAGCAGAGTATGCAAACACTCAACAAAATGTCGTCTAGATGCGCAAGATAAAGAAGTGATCCAATAATGCTCCCGTACAGCTTTTGATCAACTTTCTTCCCTTCTTCATCTTTGTCTATCTTTAAAGCACTTGACATTGGTATGTCGGTCTTTTTGCACTTTTCCAAAGTCCAAACCTTTTGACAAGATCATTAACATATTTTTCTTGATAAATAAAAGTTCCTTCCTTCAATTGTTTTACTTGAAGACCAAGAAAGAATGTTAACTCTCCCATCATACTCATTTCAAACTCATCCTCCATAGACTCGAAAATTTCTTGCACGACTTTCATTAGAGGATCCAAAAATAATATCATCCACATATATTTGAACGAGTAAGAAACTTTTGTTTTCCTTTTTGATAAATAAAGTCGTATCTACTTTACCTTTGACAAATCCATTTTGTATTAAGAACTTACTTAACTGTCGTACCAAGCTCGAGGTGCTTGCTTTAGACCATACAAAGCCTTTTTCATCTCAAGACCGAGTCTCGGTTTCTTTGGGTCTTCAAACCCCGGTGGTTGTTCCACATAGACTTCCTCATGGATAAATCCATTTAGGAAGGCGCTTTTGACGTCCATTTGGAATAACCTGAAATTCTTATAACAAGCAAACGCAAGTAATAGTCGAATAGCTTCTAACCTTGCCACTGGAGCGTAGGTCTCATCATAGTCTATTCCTTCTTCTTGCGTATATCCCTTGGCCACGAGTCTTGCTTTGTTTCGTACGACTTTTCCTTTCTCGTTCATCTTGTTTCGAACACCCATTTGGCTCCAATAACAGTTTTACCTTTTGGTTTGGATGTCAATTCCCGTGACATCATTAATGCTGAATCGTTCGAGCTCTTCTTGCATAGCTTCAATCCAGCTTTCATCGATAAAGCTTCTTCTATGCTCTTTGGTTCAATTTCGAAACGAGAGCCACAAAGACTAGACTCTTCTCGCCTTTTGGATCTAGTGCGAATTCCTTCATTAATTTCGCCAATTATAAGATCTTTGGGATGACCGGACTTATGCTTCCAGTTACTTGTTGATTTGTCTCGGTTGATGATCTCTTTCTTTATTTGGATCTTCACTAACAACCTGATGCTGGTTTTCCAGAGTCTGAGATGCTTCTTGACTTGTAGACTTTGGGGAGTATGTAGCAAGTTCAGACTCTTCTTGATGAGTCTGACTTGATTCATCTTGCGTTGAGTCTTGAAATTTGACATTCATTGACTCCTCCACAGACTGGCTCTTCTTATTATAGACTCGTAGGCTTTGCTTGATGTAGAATATCCAAGGAAGATACCTTCATCCGATCTTTCTTCAAACTTACCAACTCGATCTTTTGCATTTTTCAATATAAAACATTTGCAACCAAATACATGAAAGTATGAAACAATAGGCTTCTTATCTTTGAATAACTCATAAGGGGTTTTCTCAAGAATAGGTCTTAAGAAGACTCTATTGATGATATAGCATGCTGTTGAAACAAGCTTCAGCCCAAAATCGAGAAGAAATTTTACTTTCAATTAAAAGAGTTCTAGCCATTTCTTGAAGAGATCTGTTCTTTCTTTCCACAACTCCATTTTGCTGAGGAGTATATGGAGAGGAGAACACATGCTTAAAGCCGATTCATCACGTAATTTTGTAAAATCTTGATTTTCAAATTCACCTCCGTGATATGTTTTTATACTAGAAATAACACATCCTTTTTCATTTTGAATCTTTTTAGCAAATTTTTCAAAATACGAAAAGGTTTCGAACTTACTTGCAAGGAAATATACCCAAGTAAAACGGAGTAATCATCAACAATTACTAGGCAATATTTCTTACCTCCAATACTTTGAGTTCGTTGGTCCGAAGAGATCCATATGCAACAACCGTAGTACATGATTAGTAGAGACATGATTTATTGGCTTAAATGATTTTCTTACCCGCTTTCCCTTAATACATGGAGTGCATGAATCAGTCTTTTGGTATGGCAATTTGGGTAGACCTCGAACAAGCTGCTTTGATGAGATTTTGGCTAATTGCTTCATGTTGACATGGCCAAGCTTTTGTGCCATAAGCTTGCTTCGTCTTGAATTGAGATAAGACATTGCGATTCATTTGGTTTCACATCCGAAGATAGATATTTCCATGTCTTCGACCCATGAAAGATCGAGCAAAGTGTCTTTACCGATTCCGTAACATGTTCCTTCTTGAAAGAAGATCTTGAAACCAAAGTATCACACAATTGACTAATGCTGAGAAGATTGTAATTGAGTCCTTCCAACAAGGAAACATTACTTATTGTGAGAGTTCCAATTTTCACGGTTCCAAATCCCACAATACTTCCTTTGCTGTTTCCTCCGAATGAAACTTTTCCACCATTTACTTGAGCAAGCTTTATAAAGCAATTTGAGTCTCCTGTCATGTGTCTTGAGCATCCGCTGTCAAGATACCACTTTACCTATTTCTTGACGGAGACCTGCATTTAAAATAAAGCCTCAAGCTTTCTTTGGTACCCAAATTTTCTTGGGTCCTTTGGTGTTAGTAAGATAAACAAGATATTAGCCCATACTTTCTTAACAGGTTTCCATACCATAGGACACTCTTTTTCAAAATGATCCGGATTGTTGCACTTTGAACATCTGAGAGCATTTCTACCTACGGGTTTTACAAAAACTTTCTTGAAATGATTTTTGTAAGCCTCTTTCGAAGGTCTTTTCTTAATTCTTTCTTTTACTTTAGGAAAATCAATCAAGGGAATTGTTTTCGCGACATACCTAGACCAGACTTATTGAAGTAAGGTCTTTGAGCTGAAAGAATTTTTTCAAGTTTCTCGAGACCTTATTGAAAATTTCTTCGAAATATTTGATAAGTCTGTTTTTAAAAGAGCATTATCTTTTGAAAGATTATCTTCATTTTCTCTAAGAGTGGAAACAGTTAGGTCTAGACTTTTAACTCTTTCTACTAAAACATTTTCCTTTTGTTTTAGATCTGAGTTTTCCTTCTTCGCCCGAAAATTCTTTTGAGAGATGTCTTAAGACTAAAACACAGTTCATCAATGTATTTAGAAACTTTGACAGGAATTTTAAAATTACTTGCCTCAAATTCACCGTCCGGAGTCGATCCAGAGTCCGAGTCCGATGGTGCCATCGACATAGATTGGCATATTCATTATCACTTTCTTCACACTCGTATCACCTGTGTTTCGGCTTTGAGAGCTTTTCGAAATTTTTCAGCTTTTCCTCTCTTCTTCTTCGAAGAGGACAGTTAGGTCCGATGTGTCCCTTTTTCTTGCATTCAAAGCAGACTACATCTTTATTTGGTTCCTCATCATCAACAGACTTGGTCTCGCTGTCTTTGAAAGCTTTGTTTCTTTGAGTTGAACCTCCTTCCTTTTCTATTCAGTTTTCTCGAATCTCCTTATCATAAGAGCAAGCTCCTCATCGTCCATATCATCTTCGAATCTGTATCATCAGAATCATCATTTGATTTTAATGCAATGAATTTCTTACCTTTTGGATCTTCATCTTCATTGATCCGTTCCACTTCATAAGATCGAAGAGTTCCAATCGGCTCATCGACGATAGTGGCATAATTCTTTGCGTCTCTCTTATCGAAGTCTTTATGTGATTCCAATCCTTGGAGAGTCCACGCAGAGCTTGTTTACCTTCATGGGATCAGAAATTTTTTGTCCTTGATTCTCAAGACCATTGACAATATCCGTAAAACGGCTAAACATGTCGCTTATAGATTCTCCGGTTTCATTTTGAAGGCTTCATATTGACCGAGAAGGATATTAATTCTGGTTTCCTTCACTCGATCCGTTCCTTCATAGGTGATATGCATCTGTCCCGACTTCTTTTGCCGTAACACAAGAAGATATTCTATTATATTCAGTTGGTGACAAAGCACAATATAAAGAATAAATTGCTTTTGCATCGAGTGCTTGTCTCTTGTTTATCTCATCCCGAGTCATTCCGCTGGTCTCAATAGTTTCTTTCCTCTTTCGAGATCGATGCAGCTGTAGGAGTAATTCCTTTTTCTACAACGTCCCATTCCAAGGATCCTTTGATCGTAGGAAAGCTTTCATCTTGTTTTTCCAGATGTTGTAATCCTTTCCATCAAAGTAGGGTGGTCCGGTATTGCTTTGCCCTTCCATCAGCCCCGGAGCTAGCATACTAGCCATGGATCTTTAACTCAAGTAAAACACTTCAAATAATGAGAGTACATGTGCTCGATACCGCTTGAGATAGCTAGTATAAACACCTAGAGGGGGTGAATAGGTGCACAAACAATTTCTCCAGATACGGAAGCTTTTCTTAGCATATGATAGAAAGGAAATTCTCTCTTGATTAACAAAATGAAATACGATCGAGGTAGAGAAAGTAAGGAAGAGAAAATTGAACACAGGATTTATAGTGGTTCGGCTTATTCCAAGCCTACGTCCACTCTTCCGCACCGACAGCCCACCGGCTGGATTTCACTATGATCAAAAGAGAAGTTACAAAGACAGCTTTGCCTTGATTCCACAAAGTGTAGATGTTCAACCACACCTCCTCAAGGTTTCTCACAAATATAGACTCTCTTTTGTATACAAGTAATCGCTCAAAGGAATTGTCTAAACAAAAAGGAGCTTCAGACTTTGGAATTCTTCTATCGCGCACACCTCGAACAACTAAGAACGTCTTCCTTATATACTCCTTTATGCCATCATACCCGTTGGCACTTACCAAAGGAATTCCTCCAATCTACCCGTTGGACGAAATCAATTAGGAAGATTGTTCGAGCTATTAAAGGAACGTGTTGATAGCCCATCAATCCCGTTCGCCCATACAATCGGATCTCGGTTTCCATAAGTAGAACCTTCGATAATATTTAGACAATTATCAAATCTTCAATCATTGAATCAATCTTGATCAATCAAAGGATTTTGTTACGCCTTCTCCAGCCACGAGATCTTCTCCAGATGACAAGGTTAAAACCTTAACGAAACATCGAGTTCTGGATAACCTTTCTTCAACGGATTAGAGACTGTCAATGAGGATAGACTTTGAGTCTTGAGTCTGGCTGCCGGAGGTCTTCAGACTTTAAATAACAGAGTCTGGCTTCCGGAGGTCTTCAGACTAGACTGATAGAAACGTTTTGTCAACTTCAAAATACTTCAAGAGGATTTCTCCAACAATTTGAACCTTGGTACTTAAAAGAATTGACTTGGGAGGAGTTCCTGCGTGTCGATGATGGCAATTTGTATCCGGTATATGCTGCCACAAATTCCTCGTTGGTCAAGTCCGAGAACTTGTTCAATCCAACCTTGTAAGTCCGGTTCACCGCGCCGTTGAACTCCTCGATGAACTACAGGTTTTCCAAGAAAATCTTCAAAGGCTTCGCCTTCTCGGCGACATCATTATAGTCGCGTTCGTGCCGACTCATCCACTCCTCGAACGTTTTAGTCGCAGATGGAATGTCAAAGGCACGAGACGCAGCACTTGACGCACATGCACATGCACACAAGACAAGTATCAACCATATGGAGAGATTTTTTGCAAGTTTCAAACCCATTTTCTAATGAATAGATATGTTTGTGGTGGAGAGATTGAGTGAATCCGTTAGGTGTATTTATAGAAGGAAAAACTACACAATTGAACCCTAAATTTTTGGCCTAATGTGCAATATTGTCCCGAAACTTCATAAAATTATGAAAATTGACAACTATATTTGTATATGGTTTTCTTTTTTTATTCTAAACTTTAATAGTATTTTGAATTTTTATAATAGAGTAAGCCAAAACACACAATATATGACAGCCTAATCAATGGTACCAATAATTAGCTCAAATGGATGCCTATGGTGTTCTATTTCCAAGATGGTATTAATTATAGGATCGTCTTTTACTCCAACCTCTATTAATTGAAAGTTCATCTTACTAATCTTTAATTGATGGGTTCCAATCGTTGACAACACACATATTTTGGTCAAAGTTTCCATATGATTAATACACATGATTACTTTAACCCGCTAATCGGAGAGTTCAACTTTCTCCAACGAGGGATGGGGGCAAATGTGGCCCTATACGTCCTCCACTTTGGTTGCTTTGAAAATCTTTTCAAAAGACCGTGCATGGATATTTATTATCAAAACCTCATATACCCTAATTGATCCCCATATTTTCCTTCACTTATTGTAGTGATTAAGATAGACGCGGGAACCACTGGGGGTTCGCCCCAGTGGCCACCCTTCCAATGTGAAAGGGGGAAGTGAGGGGTTCAAATCCCCACCTCCTCAAGGGGGATGGGGGTAGGGACGCGTAAGTTTCGAGAGTGGGTTGCGACTCCCACGCCCTGCAAGAGGCAGGGCACAAGTCTGCGAGTGAGTGTAGAGTAGGAATAGAGTAGGACTGACCAAAAAAAAAAAAAAAGATAGACGTGGGACAAAGGCAAGAATCATCGCGCGTGTCAAGCTGACACGGGACCCACAAATTCAAAGCCACTTCCCCTTTCACATTCCTAGAGGTTTTTTTTTTTGGTCAGTACATTCCTAGAGTTTAACTCCAAAACATGATGTAACATCATCTAGAAGCTAGTCAATATAAACTCGTATCAATTTCCAAGCGTCTGTTGCACGGAATCTCTTCCCTTTCACTTCTACAAGTTGTCATACTCTCTTTTCTTTTAGATAGGCAGAATTTTATCCGGACTCATAGGGACCTTTCTAGCAAGGGAACATTGAATCAGGCATGGGTATAATTTGGACACAAAGCTAGGCTTTTCAAAGTCAAGTCAACAGGGTCGTCTCTCTTGCTTCTACAATCACGGGGTGGATTCTTGCTTCTACAATCACGGAGTATGCCGTCAAATTTAAAGTGTAAAGGTCAGTCAACCCATTTGGTTAGTCCACATGCTTGAACTTTATCGGGAATTGTTGGAAAAAAAAAATGGTCAGAGAGAGAGAGATCTATTTGTAAGAGAATGCTCAATATTGACAGAAAGTTATAGGTGTGGAACCGACTTTCATTTTTAACTTTTATTATTTTTTCTACTTGTTATTCACGTAAATTGACTTTTATCTAAGGGGAAATGCCTAAACAAGACGTATGAATATTGACAACTGGATTTTCTTCATATTTATTTTTTGCAATTCTAAAATTTGATCTTTTTTTAAATTTTGAGAGAAATGTCATTATGTAATTTCTTGCTTAATATAGGCCAAAATGCATGATAAATCACAGATTAATTAAATAGCTATCATGGTCTATGCTCGTGGAATGATTCTTCAAAAACTTATGAGAATATCAGTTAGCAAAAACTCATAGGTCATCAAACAATTATCGAGTATTAAAAAGAAGTAATTTCTTGAGATGAACTTGATAAACTTGGTTTAAATTTTTGAGATTAGACAAAGAACAAGGGGAGGAGTCTATTCTACGTCAATGCATCTTGTCATCAAGCAAAAACCGTGTTTGCTACCCAATTTGCCACTTGATTGGATTCTCAAGGAGACTGGGCTATGGTCACTTTTCTAAGTTGGGCTAGAAGGGCGTTACATTCTTCGAATTGATGACTGAAGGCCCATGGTATGCTATCAACAACTGATAAGCATGAGATAATCGATGTGCTATTAGTTAGCAAGTCCACTTGCAGATTGTGGTGTAATCGGAATTCAGGTTCCTCCCTCAAAGTCAACAATGCTCTCTTTGCAACAAGGGTTTCCCGCTCAAGTACAAACAACGCTTGTTCCATTAGGGCAAAGCCCATGATTATAGATCACCGAGAGTCTCGACAAACTCTTGCCACCAATCTCTCTTGCTCGCCTTCGATCCAAGAGCAATCGACTTTGAATTTCCAGTCCCCAAGTTTCAAAAGCATCCATTGCCTAGGTAAAGCATTCATTTTTCCTTGCCTAAACTTCTCACTAGGGAGCCATTGATTATGATTATTACTTACCAGAATGGCTTTGTCAACAATTAACTCCAGTCTTGGCTGCCGTTGTTGATATACAAAGCCATTTCGCCCATTGCATATCAACCTTAGTACATTCACAGTCAGCTCTTGAGGGGGGAAATTCGAACCCGGGGTGAGTACTTTCAACACCCATTTGTTTATTGTCTATATGTTCACTAGAGATACCGATAATTTAACTCGGTCTACCCAAATATTTTTGGACCAATCACATAGTAAGAAGAGGTGTTCCATGGTCTTTGGGATTTTTTCGGCTGAACAAACAAAGCGGATCAAGTATCATTTTCCTTTTGTATAGATTTTCTTTCGATGGTAAAGCATTTTGGCTCACACTCTGTCATGCCCCAATCTTCGAGCGTGCACCCATCCCTCACTGGTCAATTAAATAGCGACATTCTAGGACGCATCGCCAACCCATTCATTTTAAATACACATGCAAAAGTATAATAAAATCCCAAGACAATAAAATAATGGGATAGGAAAGTAGGGCCATAAAATTTCAAACTACACCAACCACACTCATATATATAACACCACTAGTCATATATGATACAAGCCAAACCAAACTTTGTTTATCCAAATACTTAAGGTTTAACAAACAGGGGTGGAGGTTTAACAACCACGGCTACTCATCATCGCTAAACTCCTCTTGCTCCACATCATCGTCCCTATTTGAGCCATCTGCCGAGTACACTTGGGACTCTGACTCTTTGAGCTTTGGATCCTTCGCATCCTCTACCGCTCCACCCTCAAGGTCTGCTGTACATTTACCAAAGGCAACCTCCAAAACGTACAGAGGTACATTAGATTCCAGCACAAGGCCCTCCCTTCACACATCATGATAGTGATAATACCATGACCGGTACTTAGGGGTACCTTTTCGGGTTCACACACATCAACCCAGACGATGGATTTCACCAGTACATACTCAAATCCTTTAGGGTGGGGGTGTATCGAAATGTGATAACTTATCTCAGTGAGTTCCTCTGGTATACCAAAATGCTCGGGAGGAGATGGAGGTGTTGCCTTCTAAGGACCTGAAATGTTGTTCCACAACAGGGTGAGACTATGTCTCAGCAAGTTCTACCCTCCTAAGACCTAATTAGGAAACAAATACGCCATAAGGGCTGCATAAGCACAACATGGGTCAAAAGACTTACCTTGACTTCAGTTCCATCTTGCAAATCAATATCATTTACAGATGCCTCAAATCACAACAATAAATCAATTCATAATATCATATCAAATCATTGATCAATCAACCTAGTCGATTACATGCTATCACGACCTCTCTCCAATCGACCAAATCAATACTATCTAATAAGTTCGATCATATAAGGACTGCTCACTTTAAGCTGATATATCTTCTTCTTTTTTCTTTTTTTTTTTTGGGTAAGGACTAAGCCGATATACCGATAGTATAGCTCTTGCTAAGCTGATAAATAGTGTATTACTCTCACTAAGCTGACATATCAAACCCTTGAGTTGATATAGCACACTAATAATGCTCTCGCTAAGTTGATTAGGTATACTGCTCTCGCTAAACTGACATATCAGAACACATAGGTTGATATAATATACCATTATACTGATCACAATCTAAGCTAACATATCACCCGTACATTGATATAGTATACCACCCCAACCATTTAACCAATTTATCATTTTTATTATATCCGATAAAAATAGTCATGTGTGGGTACACGGTTGGCCTTAGCCAAAATACCGTAATTTCACTTTTGATCTTCCCACTACTTTCAATAGTCCAAAATTAGATTTTTGGCATTGTATACTGGCGCCGAGTAATTTTCCAATGGATTGGGATTGGGTCAAGCCCACTCAAGGGTGGGCCAAGTCCAAAACCCTATATATACAAGAGAAATTACCCAAGCATAATATCCATTATTGGACCTAAGTAAGTTCTTAAAAAAGCTTCGAGAGCTCCAAGATGTAAAGTAACTAGAGGGTATTCTCTCTTCTAGGGAAGAGAAAATACAGAGAGGCATAGGGGGGAACAAGACATGTGAGCACTCACGCGTAAAAATAAGAAAAGTAGTTGGATAGCCCACCACATAAATGGGTAGGTACAAACGGCCCCTGCTAGAGGAAAATCCCGATTCTTGGTGAGATAACCTAATAACCAACATCAGGGATCCAAGGACTACTTGGAACTTTCAGATGGATACAGGTTGGGATTGGGTCAAGCCCAATAAAGGGCGGCCCAACTCCAAAACCCCGCAAATACCATAGATATTTCTCTATCATTATACCCATGGCATTTGTATGTGAGGAATGCATTCTAGAGATAGAGAAAATCGTACATTGAACACGCCATGTCTATAGCTCTGGAACTCCCGCCCGCTTGCTGCGATAACAACAGCAACTGGTTGTTGGGCGACTGCCTTCATGAGCCCATCATCACCGAGTGGTGCATCTGCAAAACCCTTGATTAGCATCGTGTGTTCTGCTGCTTTCGTTGCATTGCAAATCCTGTCCATCCCATGGTATGCATAGGTATTCTGGGACGCGATTCTTTGGTTTTGGATAATGAACTTGAAAGCATTGTCTGGGTAACCCCCTCTACAGCTGTAGCTCGTGGCATCACAATCTATCAATTGTTCCTCAGAGAGCACCAGTAGTTTGCTACTTGTGATCCCCACGATTCCTTCTATTGCTGCTACGACTGAGAATACCCAGCAAGATCTTACGTAATAGTTATTGACCTTATAACTATGTGAAATTACGCGATTCGTAATTGTGATACATTGATGTCTGGCTTCTCATTATGATAAGCCAGGCATTTTTTTGGTGTAGCTGTGGCTTTGATGTAGTTGTGTTGCACTGTAGTTGTGCTATGATGAGTAGTTACATATATTTTAAAACTATAGAACCTAAAAACTAGGTGAAACATCTTCCTGAAAGCTGTTATAAATTGTTGCAGCTATCGAGAGTTCATCAAACAATTTAATAAAAGATGTAGAACTCCTATTTCAAAATTGCAGCTACCTAAAGAGAATTATACCAAACAGGCTCTAAGTCACTCAAATAACGTAAATTTTCCAGAAGTACATATGTTTTGTGTAATGCCAACTCATTTACTTGAAAAAGAAAAAGAGTCAAGACGCAATCGCAATGTTTGTGCTTACCACATCTGCCTTTATACTTAATATGGTTTACAACACCTTTCTCTACCCAATCAATGTCATCAGGAACATCGTCGGCCAGATTATTGTGGCTATACGACGTCGTTTTGGAAGGCTCTGGTTGCTTGGATGCCAAGTATCCCGTATGGATTCAGACAAACTCCTCATTGGTCAGGTCTGAGAATTGGTTGAAACCTAACTCAGATGTTCGACTCCCAGACCTTTTGCAATCCTCAATGAACCGCAAGTTCTGGGCGAAAATCGCCTGGCATTTTACCTTCTCCTGTGGGTCCTCGTAGGTCTGAAATATTCAGCCATCCATTGCTGGTGCTGCTCTGCAATGGTGGGCTCTCGCAACATGCGGACTGCAATCACTTGCCACGCCCAAGCGCCAAAAATTAGAGCAAGAGAGATGATGGATTCAATCTTGATCATAAAAGGCATTGAAGTGGATGTGAACATTTTCTTTTGTGAATGTGTTTTCTTCTTCTTCTCAGTGCAATATTTGGAAGTGGATGTGATGAGATAGCTATAGCAGAGATGTATATTCTTAGGCTCTTCATAATCAGGCCATACGAAAAAAAAGAATGACGTGCGGACCCCTCAAGTGCCATAACTTTGCACAAAGGGATACTTAAGTGCCATAACTTATGAAAGGTACAATTAAGTGCCAAAATCGGAGTAAAAGGGATCACTTGAGTGCCAAAATGCCGACGTGGCATTTTTCCGTCGATCTGAGCCCAAAATGATGCCGTTTTACATGCTGACGTGGCCAAATAATGCAAAAACGGCGTTGTTTTGGGCTGACGTGGTAAAAAAAATAAAAATATTAATTAAATTTAGTTAAAATATTAAATAAATAAATAAATAAGGGAATGAGGGGAAGGCAGATAAGGGATCAGCCCTTAGCCGCCGCCGCCGTTGCCTCGCCGTCCCCTGCAAGGGCTAGCGACGGCGAGGGGAGGGTCGGCCGAGGTCGCCGAGCCCTCGCCCAAATCTGGAGAGGGTCGGCGGGCAACGGCCCTTGGCCCGGTCGGGCGAGGGCCACCGACCCTCCTCGGATCTGGGACAGGGCCGCGAGCCCTCGCTACTGGCCACAAATCTAGGGAGGGTCGCGGCCCTCGCCCCGATCTAGGGTGAGGGCTTGCGAGCTCTCGCCGCCGATCGGCTGGGGTCGCTGGCCCCTGGCCAGGGCCCGGCAACCCCGGCCGACCCTCCCCCCGCCGTCGCCAGCCCTTCCGGTGACGGCGGGCGACGACGGCGGCAATTAAGGGCTGATCCCTTAGCCCCCCTTGGTTCCCTTTTTTTAATTTTTTTAAATTTTTTAATTTTTAATTATTATTTTTAATTATTTTTAATTATTTTAACTAAATTTAATTTTAAAATTATTATTTTAAAATATTAAAATTAAAATTAAAATTAAAATTATTATTTTAAAATATTTTAAATAAATTTAAATAAATTTAATAAATTTATTATTTTTTTACCACATCAGCCAAAAGCGACATCGTTTTTGCATTATTTGGCCACATCAGCATGCAAAACGGCGTCGTTTTGGGCACGCTTAGCCGGAAAAATGCCACGTCGGCATTTTGGCCGAACTTTGCCCGGAGTGACACTCAAGTAATCTATTTTTCTTTGAATGTGGCACTTAAGTGTACATTTTGTAAGTTATGGTACTTAATTGTCCCTTTGGGCAAAGTTATGGCACTTGAAGCGTTCTTTTGCCAAAAAAAAAAAAATTGTGTCAATTTTAAGGTGGAAAATTTGTTCCCAATTCCATATTTTCTATGGAAATATGAAGCAGAAAGCCATGCATGTTCTAATACGAGTGATTCTTGCGCCTACACCACCGCAGGCAAAGACTTTGTCACATTTTTTGACTACTAAGAGAAAAACATCGCATCTCCATATTACATGATATATGCACTAGAGGACCACATCAAATTTTCCTATACAAACATCATGAAATTACGCTTACATTTTGCATGGACTCTTAATCAAATCCTATAGACCTGCAACTTGATTTCTCAAATATCATTAATTTGAATGAGACTAGAACTGTCACTAACCTATACTAGGCTGGTTAAGAGTCAAGTAAAGTGTGGGAGTCTGCCTTAACGTTGCGAACCAGAGTCAAGTAAGGAAGACTAGTTTTAGCTAGGGCCCATTACAAATCCCTCCTCTTCTTCTTCTTTTTTTTTTTTTTTTTTTTTTTACGAGAATACTCTTTCATGCAATCATTATTTATTTATTTTTATGTTTAGACACACAAGTGTAAAGTGGACATCCATAAATGCACAAACAATATTATAAAGTCATCGTTAACAATCGGATAGATTATTCAAACAATATAAGAAAACAATAAAACTGTATAGGGCAAAATTAATACAAGACCTTATTATAATGCGCCAATGCAAGAACCCTATGAGCAAAGCAACAAGTGCTCTAGGAAGAATTAATCATGCCAAACATGCAGGTGCAATGTACAAGGAAAATAAATAAAAATTTTAAAGAAGGTGACCTAAAACTATTCTACGTGTAAGGCAAGCCTAAACCTAATGCAACGGATGCGCTTTTTATATTTCATGTATTAAAAATGAACTATTCTAAATGATAAAAGAGTGCATGGTTTAATCTATATGCATTTTTATAGATTTTTTTTTTCTTTTAATGGAGATGCTTTATAAATGACCAAGCATGCGCATGGTTTTTATTTATTTTTTTCCTTAATGCCGTGCAGATATAGACTTGACTATTATGAAAATAGTAATAAGATGAATAAATAACCGAAATGATTCTAAATGCGTAGCGAAGCACTTATTTATGGAGAAATCTAAATCTCTCTTGATTTTTTTAATTTCTTTAATGCAGTGATTTTTTTTTAATTTCTTTAATGCAGTGCAAACATGAAAATAGTACTAAATGAATTGATTTGAAACTCACCAATAAATGAAAATATATATATATATATATATATGAACCCTTTTTCCCTTTTTCATTCTCATTGGTACCATGAATTGGTTAAAGATCAACAAATTTTGAAAGGCAAAAAAGGAAGAAGAAACAAAAAGATGGCGAAAGAAAAGCAGAAACAAAAGATATGCATATGTGCAAATGTGAAAATAGTGATAAATAGGTGTCATAGCATTTATATATGGAAAACTCTAAATTTCCACATGAATTTTTGTCATGCAATATTATGTCTTTTTTCATTGCTAATGGTCAAACTACTAAAACATACCAAAAAGCAAAAATAGATGGAATCAATCCTGTTGTCTGTACATGAATGAGTAGCACAAATTAAATTGCAAATAGTATGTTGGAAGCTAAGTGGAAAAGTGTCTACTCGAACGTAGCAAATCATGTGACATTCACGATGATAAGAATTCCAACAAGAATTAAGAGACGGCTAATAGGCTCACTTCATGAATAACTTGGTATAACTCGAATCACTCACCTCAAACAAAATGTCGTGCAAGGATTAAGTGGACAACTCCAAGCTTGGTTAGGCTAGAACGAAAATTCAAGGTGACATGGTGGGCCACCAACACAACGGTGAGCACTCTTGCTTCACTATACTATTTGTCGCGACCTATTTTTTCGGGTGTGCACTACCTAGGGTTTGGCTAATGGATTGTTAAGCCTAGACTTAACTCGGGCTCTTCCAAGCCCATACCAATTCGCGACTTTCAGTTCAAGTTCTTAACATGCAATTGATTTTCAATTAGGAGTCGCCACTAATCTATTTTTGGTGGGTCGATTAGAAACCCAAGTAAAATAACGGGAGAATTATTTTACTCCTACAAACTAGAAATTATGGGTACGGGGACTTGGTTACGCTAGAATTCTCTAACGCCCTTTCGGTACCTTTTTTTTATTTTGAAAAAATTGTTTGGCAAGCAACTTGAATTGATTTTAATTCCTTAACATGTGAGGTGATCATGCGGGTGCGCAATCCACCAATTTAACACCCAGATAAACAATAAATTGCAAAAAAAACTTACCTCAAAGCAACGAAAGCATCTGCAATGTTAAATTAAAATCCATATCAACAATCCTATATATGGTTTCTAGTTAACACGCAATTTTTATTTTGTTTTAGCTTAATTAATGAAAATCATTCAATATGCAATGCAATGCCACTAATTTAACATGAAATGATATGACATGGCAACATGACTTAGCTATATGACCTAAGCAATATGACATAACTAAGCATGTAGTCTATCCTAAGCATGAGATGATTTATTCTAAATAATTTTTTTTTGTATTTTCTATGAGATTCGAAATTAAAGAAATGCAACATTTAAATATGCAATCTAAATTAATCTAATGACTGACAATTTCTAATTAAATGGCCCTAACAAAAATCACTAAACGACATGCATCTCAATGAATCTAACCCTAATGACGTGCATATGAAATTTTTTTCTCTTTCCTAAAAGAAGGCATTTCATCCTAAATAATAAAACTAATTTAACCCATGACATTTTTTTGTATTTTTCATGAAATTCGGAATTAGGAAAAATGTGAAAATTGTCTAACTAGATTAAGATTCTATTTAATTTGCATTAGGAATTAGGTTAAGCCAAATCCTAATTTAAACTAAAATATTATCTTAACCCAAATAATCCTAAAATGCAATCTATCTAATATCTAAACTTAAAATGAAACATGAAATTTTATCCTAATATGCAATGACGTGCAAAAGATGCCCTAATTTTTACATGACATATGCGTAATGACTTTTTGTGTTTTTCCTTATTCGCGATGATTTTTGTTTTTTCGAAATTAAAATTGATGAATAATTAAACATGCAATCCAAGTTTTTTTTTAAAAAAAAAAAAAAACTAGCAACCTAAGTTAATTGATTTGATTTGATTTTTTTTTTTGAAAATTCGAAATAAAATACCTATTATGAACATGCAAACCCTAAAACTACATTTTTTAATTTTTTTTAAGAAAACTAATTTAAGTAACACCACAGCAAATCAAGCCATATTGATACTCAAATTGACGAACCATATCTCGAGCATGAGATCGGGTTGGCTAATTTCTCATAAATCACGAATCGGATCTCGAGCGGGAGATCGGATTGGCAATTTTTTTAAGTAATTGCGAGTCAGATTTCGAGCTCGAAAATCGGACTGACAAGGATAATTTCATGTCGGAATCACAATCATGCATTTAAAGAACAACTATGCTAAAAAAGAGCAAATAAAATAAAATAAAATAAAAGGTAAATGGAAAAACAAACTACCTAATGTGATTTGTTTTCTTTTTCCTTTTCGCTTTTTTTCCTTTTGTTTCCAAAGGAGGCGGCGCGGTGGTGGGTGCTCGTTAGGGGCTGCAGCCCGCGCGCGAGGAAACCCGGCGCAGGGGGGCTCGGCGACCGGCTCCGGCGAGCTGCTGCGGTGGTGTGCTCGCGGAAGTGCGGGGACCGGGCAGTCTTGGGCGGGAGAGCAGCGTCGGCCGCCGGCCGGAGCAAAGATGGAGCCGTAGGGCGGAGTTTCGGCTCATGGACGAGCAGGAGGAGGAGGAGCAGAGCAACGGGCAGCGTCGCAGAGCAGGGCGTCGGTGCCGGGCAATGCGAGATCGCGGCGAGCAGGAGCGGCGGCGGCGTCGAGCGGACGGGAGCTGCGAGATCCGACTCGGGTCCGACTCGGGCGAGACAGCAAAGGCGGGCGGAGCAAAGCAGCAGCAACGTCGCGGGTAGGGGCGTCGGGCTACCGGCGACTTCGGGGCGCGGATCGGCGGCGGCCGGCGAGGTGGCGCGGGGACAAAGAACACGAACGGAGAGCCGAAACAGCAACGGCGGAGATTGGGTAGGGCGACGGCGTCAAAGCGAAGGCGTCTCCGTAGGGGGCCGGCGTTCTATTCGGGACTTGCCGGCGGGGCGTCGAGCTCGCGGCGAAGGAGGGCTCCGGCGACGGGCGAGTCGGCGGTGTGGGCATCGCAGCGAGGAGACTCGGGTGGTCGGCTCGGGCGCGATGAGCTGCTGCAAGGCTGTGCTCGAGGAAGCACCGGAGTGGTGGTGGTGGTGCCGAGTCGGAGGCGGAGCGAGACTCCGCAGAGGGCACGGAAACAGCGACGGCGAGGCGGGACGCGGCGGAAGCGGAGCGGTAGTGCGGTGCGGGTGCGTGACGCGGCAAGGCGGCCAGCGTAACGGTGGCCCGGCCGCCGGTGCCCCGGTGAGGGGATCGGGCGTGGGGAGCGCCGGTCTTCTTCTTCCTCGTTTTGTTTTTTTTTTTTTTCTTCTCTGCTGCACGTCGATTCCCACGTCCCTCTCTCTCGCTGACTCTTCTCTGCTCTTTCACTTTTTTGAACCTTTTTAGCAAAACCTACCCTTCCTCCCAAGCTTTTTCCTTTTTTTTTTTTTTTTTTGTGTGTGTGATTTTTTCAAAGAACGAAAGGAAGCATCTTTTGCCCAATGATCCCAAGAAAAACCCTAGAAAATTCGAGAAGAAGCCTCCTAATGGCCGTGTATTCTATTGTGAGTGGCCTCCTTTTTTTTTCCACCGTACGCAACTCTTTTATACACCCAAAAGAATGTATCTTTGCGGTATATTTCATTGCCAATTTTGTTCATGTAAAATTCCATTGAATATATTATTTCACCCTGCGCAATATTTTTTGCATATCTGATCAAAAAAATTCCCTTTTTTGCGCAAAAATGCATCTCCCAAAGTGTATATTACCTAAATATGAAAAAAAACTTAACAAAATATAAAAAAATAATAAAAAAATAAAATTTTCCTAAACTATATGCCATGTGATTATGATTTTTTATTTTTTTATTTTTATTTTTTATTTAGCAAAAATTAACCCCAAAAATTTAGGTGTCAACACTATTCTTTGAATTCTTTCCTCCGGGCAACATTTCTCATTCATATTATTGTTCTCTTTCTGTTGTTTGGTCCCCTTAGACTCTGTGAGACTCCCCATTTATGGGGTTAGACCTTCCATATTTCCTTCTCAAAATTGAATTTGAATTTCACCCCCAAATAACCCTTTGAATAACCCCTAAATCTCTCTAACCACCTTATTATTCTAATGAATTAACAAATTGATTTTACTTCGGTGGATTTGGGGAATTAGGCGTGATTTTGCACCTGAAGAATGAAGACTCATTCTTACAAATTTTGGTAAAACTGAAGGGGATATCTTGGCAACTTTTGAAGAAGAATCGAGCCCATTTGGACCTAATCATCTGCTCCAGGCCAGAATGCGCCTGATTTGCATGAGGCCAGTTTTGGGCCTCAGTTGCTTAGACTAGCCCATCCGACTTGGCTTTAGCAAACGAGGCCTGTTTGGACCAAGTTTGCCAGACCATGCAAAAAAACAATAAATAAATAAATAAATAAAGATAAATACAAAAATATTGTAAAATATTGTGTTGCAAATATATAATAGAGATAATAAATATATTAAGAAGACAAAGTAGGTAAACACCAAAGATAGTAGAGAAAGCCAAATATCATAAATCGTAGAGAAAGTTAGAAGAGAAAATTTTATCTCCAGTATATCACTATCACTGTATATCTACGACAAAAACTAAGCTCCTAATTATAGGAAAACAATGATGTACTTATCATTAATATCAATGTATTGAATAATACATACATTTGATAGGGAGATGCATTTAGAATGTATGATAAAAAAAATATTTTTGGCTGCATAATCAACCTAGAGAATTTTTATCAATGGCTAAAACAAGAATTGGCAACCGAACATTAGTTATTGGAAAATTGTCCAAAACATTAGTAATTGCTCACATATCTTAGGATAGGGTTCAATAGTTAGCAGTAAATTTCTTACCACATTGGCCTTGGTTCTTTATAGGGTTGAGAACACCTTGTTTGACCCAATCGAAGCTCTCCAGGATACTGTTCAAACCTTGGTACTTAAAATAATTGACTTGGGAGGTGTTCCTGCGTGGTGATGATAGCAGTTTGTGTCCAGTATATGCTGCACAAATTCCTCGTTTGGTAAAGTCCGAGAACTTGTTCAATCCTACATTGTAAGTACGGTTTGCCGCAGCATTGAACTGCTCAACGAACCGCAAGTTTTCCGAGAAAATCTTCAGACGAACCGATGTTTTTGTAGTTGCAAGTTTTCTCACTTTTTATTCGTGAATGGAATTTTGTAGACATGAGACGCGGCATTGGTCCTAAATTTTTGCTACATGTTCAAATTAATTCCTTAACCATATGAAAATGTTCATATCGTTCTTCTATTAATTCAAGTAAAAGGAAATCTGTATATGGCTTTCAATTCAATATGTCTAAATAGTGGACAAAAAATAACATTACATGTGGATTATCACTTTAAGACATTCTATTCAAATTAGAATATAATAATCATTTTAATTTGTTTAACTTGTTCCATTTGCAAAAATTATTTTAATTTGATGATATTAATTATTATATTCTAACTTCAATGACTCACATGAATAATTTACTTGTAACATTATTTCTTTACCCACCATTCAAACTTACTAGATTGGAAGCCATATCAGCAAATTCTATTAACTTGAATTAATGAAAAGATAACATAAAAAAATTATGTAGTCTAGAGATTCAATTGAATGGTTACTAAAAATTCAGAAATCACATTAAGCAAATTAAAAATTCATAAATGACATGTATAGTGGGTCAAAGTTCAAAGTCCATTTGTGTAGTTGTATCTTGATAGAAGTGAACATGAAATTAATTTATTGGAGCAATTTGATGGCAACGGAAGTCAGTGACAGAACATGGTCAATGTCATTGTTTACTCAACGAGTGCTTGTTCCACATGATGTCCAAAAGCTAAACAAAACGGTGCTCGAATGGTCCTAGATCATTCTCTGGCTTCAACGAGGGTTTCTGTGACTATGGCGTATACAGCTCGAGCATTTACTAGGTAGGTTCTTCTAAAGCTAGACAGAACTTAATTGGTCTGGAATTGTCTCTTATTATATTCCACTTTTCTTCGTGCACCTTTCTGAATTTCAACCCCTTTATTAACCTAGACTTATAAAAATAAACACCTTTCTGAATTTCAACGCCTTTATAAACCTAGACTTATAAAAATAAACAAAAGTAACGTGTGTGTGTGTGTGTGTAAGGAATAGAGACGATTGAGTGCGTAAGGAGAGAGAGAGAGAGAGAGAGAATTAAGTGAGTGATTAATATTGATCAAAAGTTTTATGTTCCTCAACTGACATTTATCTAACAAAAAACTCCATAAGCTTTACAAAATTATGAATATTGACAACTAGATTTGCAAACAATTTTTTTTCTTTCTATTCTAAACTTTAATAGAATTTTGAATTTCGATAGAAAAGTCATTCGGTAATATTTTTCACTTAAAATAAGCCAAAACACATGACAAATACCAGACTAATCAATGGTACTAACAATATTTCCACAATTGGCTAAAATGGAGGCCTATCATGTTTCATGGAGGGGGTATAGGGTCGTGTTTTACTCCAATCCCAATTAATTGAAAGTTCATCTAATTAACTTTTAATTGATGTATTATAAATGTAGATACGTATATGTATGTGTGTGTGTGTTTGGTCAAGTTCGCATATGATTAATATATACAATTATTTTAATTTTCTAATCGGGGAGTTCAACTTCCTCTAACGAGGGATGGACGACAAATGTGACCCTATACCCCTCCACTTTGGTTGCTTTGAAAATCTTTTCAAAACACAATGCATGGATATTTATTATCAAAACCTCATAAACCCTAATAGATCCTAACATTTTTCTTCACTTATTGTTGTGATAAAGATGGGTAGACGTCAGAGATGGGCAAGAATCATCGCGTCTGTCAAGCAATCATGGGACCCACGGATTGAAATCACTACCCTTTTTCACTTTCGTGGGGTTTAAGGAAATTCACAACGTGATATAACATCATCTAGAAGTTTGTCAATATCAAAACCCTTTTCAAGTGTCCAATGCACGGATTCTCTTCCCTTTCACGTCCACAGGTTGTCATGCTCTTTTTTTTTCTCGGATAGATGTCAAAACTTTATATGGGTTCGAATTTCACTGAGATAAAATTTTGAAACCCAATTAATTATTATTTTGTTTTGTTAGAATGTTAGCCCCAAAACGATTGCGATATGGCTTAAAGTAAAGAAGTTGGGACTTCTCAGCTCAAGCCCATCCTCTTGGGAAAAAAATAAATATAAAATTAATAGCCCATAGTGTTGATTTTGGTTCCTCTTTTTTGGGAAAAAAAAAGTCATATGGAATGCTTGGTTCAAAGGAAACCTTTTGTAAATTTCAGAGTTTTCAAGTTTTATACCGTAACATTATTTGTTTTAGATACAAAAATTCGCTTGCCAAGCGGATGTATGGGTGCGTTTTTGTGTAGATGTCATACGGAATAGATCATGGCAACGTGTTCGGTTTCCGATCTCAAGTTGACCACTTCATTCCATATGCACACAAGAGGAGTTATTTTAAAACTGTAATTTCGAAGCATATTGATTTCGGTGGTTTAAAGTCGTTTCAATTCTAAAGTTTGAATTATTTAAATGAACAAAAGAAAAGAGACCATCATGTCTTTTCTTTTTTTTTTTCTTTTTTTTTTTGTTTATTATTATCATGCCCGCATACAAAGATAGAGATGCCGGTTCCTCTCCATTTTCCATTTCCCATTTTATTCCATGACCAACTTCATCCAGTCGGTTCAAATGTAGGCCTTTCTTTAAAAACAATGAATTTACCCATTGAATTTCTAAATCAACAAATATTTTTGTTTTAAATACTTGATTTAAATACTAATTTATTATAATTGATCATAATTGATCATAATCCTTTCCAAACTCATTTTGTAATTCCTGCTACTTGAGTTGACAAAAGTATCTATGAACTTTTAGCATACAACATCATAGGTTGGCCAATGACCTATGTATATATGGTTGAGAAAGAAAAAATTCACCATACCACAATTAAATCCACAATAACTCACAAGGACCCTTCTAGCAAGGGAACATTGAATCATCCACGGTAGAGTTTGGACACAACGCTTGGCCTTTCAAAGTCACAGTCAACATGGGTCGCCCCTCTTGCTCCTACAATCACGGGGTAGACGGTTTGAAATAGAGTAGTGCCAAGCATATTAAAACTAGTCTCTATGAATTGGGGATTCTTATTTGGTACCCTAATGGTGTACAAAAAATTAATCACCCAAGCAATCTATAAATGGTATTTTATTTTGGCAAATGAATTCATTCAATTAGTAAATGCGAATTTCAATCTATGTAATCAATATTTTACATTGACGATGTACTTGATATCTATACATTTAGTAATGTAATAAATTGTACAAGTGGATATTTAAGTATAGCACGTTACAAGTCCCATGTTATTGAACAGAGCAGAGCAGAGAGAGAGAGAGAGAGAGAGAGAGAGAGAGAGAGAGAGCTTTAGTGGTATGTGAATGCCTGAACAAGACTTAGGTGTGGAACCAAAAGTTTAAGGTGTGGAACCGACTTTCATTTTTAACTTTTATGCTTTATTTAACTTGTCATTCACGCAAGTTGACATTTATCTAACGAAAAGTACCTGAACAAGACGTATGAATATTGACAACTAGATTTTGTTCATAATTTTTTTTTGTAATTATTAAATTTGATAGAGAAGTTATTAAGTATTATCTTGCTTAAAATAAGCCAAAACGCTTGATAAATCGCAAACCAAGTAGGTCCTATTATGTCGTTCGACGTTTTCATAGAAGGATTTCACAAAAACTTATGAGATTATCAGTTTGCACACAAGTAAGTAAAATTCGCAGATCATCAAACAATCATCAAGTATTAAAAAGAAGTAATTTCTTGAGATGAACTTGATAGGCTTTGTTTAAATATTCGAGATTAGGCAAAGAAAAAGGTAATGAGTCTATTTTATGTAAATGCATCTCCCCCGTCAAGCAAAGACTTTGTTAGCATAATAAGTCCATAGAGCTAACTCAAGTTTGGACATTATAGGGAGATAGCAACAATTGATTAGCATCCATATCTAGTACCATAAAATATCATCAACTTAGACCAATGTTGGTTTATACAAATTAAAACTGTAGGGATTCTACGAGGACAATCTACCTTTTACTTATTTCCAAGGACTTCGTGAAACTGTTGATTTATTAAATTACACAATCTTTCGTTTAGAATGATCTTGAAGGTCACACCCATTGAGTCTCACCTAATGTACTCAAATATAATATTATCATGGCCTACCTTTTACGTTTAGAGGGGAAAAGATATAAATTTAGCGGTGTTACCTAAAAGGTAGGCCTATGACCCTCAATTAGGCACAGGCCCTCCCAAACTCATCTCTCACGCAATGTTGAGGTATTCAATTTTAGCTTCAATCAACATTATGAGGATTTTTTTAATGAGAACTCACTACTAGCCTATTAGGAGATCAGCTAGAAATCAAGTGAGGCATTGGAGTATACTCACATGCTATGCAACTAGAGATATAGGGTTAGATAATTGATTGCATTAATTAATCAACTAGTGCCCTCTCAACACTTAATCTTGTTCATTTCGAGAAGATGTTTGTCGGACAGTTTGGATTGATTTTAAATCTGTCAACCAATATGTGAGGCGATTATGTGAGTCCGCAATTATTGAAATAACAATTAGCAATCAATGAAACATTAAATAAACTGCAAGGCAAAGTGAGAATCAAATGCTAAGAAATAAGAAAAAATCACATTCCTAACTAGACTAAAGGGAAATCACGATCAATATATTGATGGTGCGTGATCAAGTGATAATCAAAATAGATTTGTGCAAACAACAACCTAACATTTGTCTTTAAGAACATTCAACCTTCGGCAAAGCAAAGCTTGTCCCAGTTTGAGCATAATTTTTTGCTCACCCTTTTCCCACGCCTTTTTTGGCTTTTTACATCCCCTTTCCACCTTGAATCAACTAAATTATCCCTCATCGGTCTTAGTGTTAAGATTATTTCTTACCTTTTTTTTTCTTTTCTTTCTTTGGAAATTCTCACACATCTAGAATTGACAAGACATATGTACTTGCAAATGGTTCCAATGGATTGTCTTATAATGCAATTTAAATTATCATATTTTTCTTGTCAATAACTAATTATTTCATGTAATCAAGGCAAAGATAATATTTAAAATAACTTTTTAAGATAATAATGGATGTTTAGAATTTTTTTATGGAGTTAATATTTTCATATTTTTAAATCTTTTGAAAAGATCTTTTAAAAATTTGTGCAATGTTGGTAAGAAAAATAATAAAAGCTGGAATATCATATTCACCAAATTCATTCTTTAAAACTAGTCGATGATTTTTTTATATACTTTTACTGGTACTTTGATTATTTTTTCAATAATGGTTTGCTATATTTTTTTTATTATAAAAGCTGTACAACTAATTAACACAACAACTTGTAAGTTATCGGCCAAATAAATTAATTTTTAGAAAAAAAAAGGACACCCATTTCGACCCAAATGGGAAAAAAAGAATATCGAAAAAGAAGAAAAAATGTAAGAAATAATCTTAAATCAAGAGTAAGCCTCATATTCAACCTAATCTCTGTTGTCTGAATTGAACATGGTAGATTTGTCTTTTAGTAAATTTCAAATCAAACAAAAAGAAGAAAAAAAATGTAAGAAATAATCTTAAATCAAGAGCAAACCCATAATGGATAATTTGTTCAATTCAAGGGGTGTCAAAAGCCGAAAAAGGGTGGAAAGCCATCACTATTTCTACCCCTTATTGACTTATGACAACCTAATTTACGTTAATTGGCTACACTATTTCTTATGGCTATGTTTTGCACTCAGGATAAAATTTGGCATAGAATAAAATTGTTCATATCCTGTGTTTAGTGCTTACTTAAGACGAGATGAAGTCGGATGTAAGAGGGATATGAGTTGGATAAAATTATCCCATGGGGGAGATTGAATAAAGATAAATAAGATTTCTAGTTTCCATAATGAAAAAGTTATTTATCTCAGATAAAAATTATTATATTAACAATAATGAAATTATATTTTAATATAAATAATATTTGAATTATAATTTAAGAAATTCGAAATGACAAAAAAATAAAATTTATTTTTAATTTAATATTATTTTTATTTATGCATTCACCTTTAATTCTATCTTATAATATAAATTCAATATATGAATATAAGTATGTAATTACATTTATTACATATTTTAGGTATTTTTATTAGATATAGTAGTACAACTTACTATTTAATATTGGAGAATGATGGAAGGGGAAAAAAGAGATAATAAACAAAATATTTAAAAAATAGGGGAAAATAAAATAAAAATAAATTAGGGAATAGTGCCATGAGAGATTTTTACCATCTCTATTTGTGAACTTTTAGGTTCATTTATACTAATATGACCTTTATAAAAAAAAATGTGTCTAATATAATATAAATATATTTGACTTTATTATTACGATTTACCATATAGTAGATATGATATAGCAAAAACCCACGATTCATATCATATTCTATCAAATTTTATCTTGTTTAGAAATCTAGATGACAAACGTAACCTAAGGGTCCCATACTGATTTAAGATTATTTCTTACATTATTTCTTTTTCTTTTTCTTTTTCTTTTATTTCAATTTTGCTAGAGAGGAAACTACTTTTGATTTAAAGTTAAACGTGGGGTCACTCTTGATTTAAGAATAATGTTTCCCTTTTCTTTTTTTCCCTTTTTTGGCTTTTTTCCTTCTTTGTCCATTTGGAACAAAACTAGTGTATCTCTTTTCAAAAAAAAAAAAAAAACAAAAAAATTTATTTGGTAGATAGCTAAATAATTATTATGTTTACAACAAAAAAAAAAACTAATTAATTTTCAAATAATTACCCAAAATGGACATTATTTAAATTAGGGCTTGGAGTGGGAAAATCATCTTAAATAAGGTCCATTGGCTGATGATTACTTTTTCGCCATCGAGAAGGGATATGTTCGTTGAAAAAATTGTAATTATATTTTTTAATTTTAATTGATTTGTTATCCTTTTTTCTTTTTTCTTTTTATTTTCTTTTATTTTTTCCTCTTCCCTTCCATGGACATGGCCATCAATGGCCAACAGAGGTCACCCTCACCTGGCCCTTGCCTGAGTTGAGTGAGGGCGTCCCTCGCTAATGTTAGGTGAGGGTTGCCCCCACCTAGGCAAGCAAGGGCTGCCCTTGCTTGAGTCAAACGAGGATAGCCCTTGCTAGATCCAGAGGGCAACCCTCTCTTGGGTTGGCAAGGGCAAGGGTGCCCTTACTAGCATCGAACGAGAGGCACCTTTGCTAGTGTCGGTCGAAGGCAACCCTTGGTGAGGTCGGGCAAAAGCGTCCCTCGGCAGATCCTCGCCCTCACCTCAGTCCGACTTTGCTCTGCCATGGCCGGAGGAGGGAAGAGGGAAAAAGAAAAGAAAAATATCTAAAAGATAAAAGACAAAAGTGCCCCTCGACCAAAGAGGTTATGCCCCTTTTTGAGACTTTTATGTTCACTTGAGCTCTCATTCAAAACAAGTTACATTTCATGTCTTTATTTAATACAATTTGGTCATTTCATGCCTTTATTTGAAACAACATCAACTTCGGACCCTTATTTGAGAAAATAAGAGGACTTGAGGCTCTTATTTGGAATTTTCCCTTATTTTATTAATGAGTTGTATATTTCTTTCTTTTTTCAATACTATGAGACTATTATTAAAAAAATAACATAAGCATAAGTAAGAGGATAATCTTGAGTAAATTGCAGATAATGCCTACATCAACCACAATATTCAAATTTTAAATAAATTCTTATAAATTTGTACCAAAAATCAAAGTCGAAAATCCACGTTCATGAGGATAATCTATGGAAATGAACCAAACAATTTGCACCTAAAACTAACATTTCTTTACTCCAATATATGATTAGGGCTTGCTTAAAGTATAATAATAAGTTCATAACAAACACCAATGATACATTAACATGTAAATGGGTCAAGAAGAAGCGGTTAGGATAAATAAAAAAGTTTTTTGGAAGGGACCTTGCTAAGTTTTTCCTTTAGTTAAATTGAAAAACTAAAAAGAAAAGAAGGTGAGAATCTTAAATAGTGTGGGGGTTCACAAGAAATGATGTAGTCAATTCAATATGACAATAGGTTTCGAGAACCAATAAATGGATGGAAATAGGGCAAGCCTATAAAGAAATTGGCAAATTTTTGCCTCTGCCTAAAAAAGTACACAAAAGTTTATAAAAGGTAAGATTTATAGAGATGAGATAAGTTAGTGAGTCAAAAAAGCCAAATAAATGTTAGCCACCGTTCCAAATAAGTGATGATAATATAGAATTGACAAGTCACTCAATCAGAAAAAAGTTGATAATTACTTTAATTAGGATTGGTTGATAAGCAAGGCAAATAAAACTTAATAAATCAATAGAAAGTTGGCAAATTGGAGAAAATATAAAAAATTTGTGAGTAACTAAAATGAGACTTGGTAAACAAATACATGTGGGCAATTTAATAGGAGAAAAGCAGATAACTCACAAGCGTGAATATTGGTAAATTCATAGTAATTAATAGGTTTAATGCGCAAAAAAAAAAAGACAAATAATACTCCGACAACATATGTTAATGAATTTAAATGAACCAAGTAAATTTTGTCAAGTAACCCAGATGAGAGTCGGAAGCATCCGGTATTGAGGACCACCCATACACATGGTTCAAAGTCTCGAACAATGCTACGATGTGTTTGCTAACAATAAAAAAATTCAAGGACCATCTTCAAATCCTCTTTATTCTCATTATCATAAACACGCACAAGAAACTTTAATATAAGAAACCCGGCAAAGGTCGCGGGGGATCCAACTGAAATTTAAACAGTAAATAGAGGAGATTAACTATAGTAATTAACCCGAAATATTTCCACTTATACTAAGCTCAGTTCATATCGACCGATTTTGCCCTACTAACGCACATGAACTCGAAGCCGTAATCTCTCAGACGAATACTTATGCGACGAGATAAGAAACTTTGGAGGCAAATCCACAAAGGCCACCTTCGACCCCAGAATCCCTCTGAATTCTCATGTACCCGCTCTCGCCCCAGGAGACATCCCAAGAGTTCCTCATCAACCAGTACTTCATCCCATCCATGTCCGTCCCGTACCCGACAACCGTCACCGCATGGTTCAGATCGGTCCCGCATGGGCCAGTAAAGACACCGCATGCATAATTCTGGAACGCGGCCCCGCTCGAGTCGAGTGCTACCGACACCGGCTGCATTGCCACGGCCTTCAGCATGTCGTCCTCGTTCGGGGGGACGTCCCTGTAGTCCGATATTTTGGCCTCGGCAACAGATGAGGCCTGCACATCGCAGGTGCTGTCGACCCCAACGTACGGGTAGTTCGTCTCGGAGCTGATGCCATTGTTGTTGATGATGTACTCGAAGCCATTGTCCATCCAGCCGCCTTGACAGCCCTGGTTCCGTCAGTGGCGCAGTCTATGAGTTGCTGCTCGGACAGGTTTGGTAGCACGCCGGTGGTGATCTGTGTGATTGCTTCGACCGCCGCCACCACGGAGAACGACCAGCAAGATCCTGTACTGATGGTTTTATTAGTGACGGGCTTAAGGCCCGTCCACCCAAGTTGGGCCCAAAAAGCCCGGCCCACGGGAATACGGCCCGTGGATGGAGGGACATATAAAAGGGAGGAGAGAGAGAGAGATAACGTACCTATTGAAAACAGAAAACGTACGTACGCATCCCTCCTTTTCTCTCTCTCTCTCGCTTTCTCTCCCAAAAGGAAAACAGTGAAACGCGAAGGCGAATTTGCTTCACCGGATCGAACAGGACCAAGTTTCTCTTCCTCTATTGGCATCAGTGTTTAATCTGTGGCTTAAAATGTACGCTCGAATCCATGGTGTGCTTTAGGATCGGTGATACGTGTTATTTTCCCGGGCTCGTCTTCCGCATTGATTTAGGGGTTCGATTTAGTGTCGAATCCGCTTTTCGGGGATCCGTTATTCCCAACACTGGCATCAGAGCCCTAGTTCATGTTTTCCCGACCTCTTTTCGTGTTTTCTAATTGTTTTTTCGCAAAGTAATTCGGCTCACACGGATCGGGGCGCAAAATCCATACACCCGAGCATTGTTCGTCCGTTTTCTCGACTTTATGTGAGTCGAAATTAAATTCTGATGACATAGGGTGAAAGGAATCGTCGAGACGATTTTGGCGACATGTCGTGCGTTGCTGGGCAACACCGCATACGCCCACACGCGCGGCCAGAAGGCGCTGCGCGTGGGCGCCACGCTCCGGTCCGCGAACCGGCATGTGCGCAACACCAGCGGCGAACCGGCACGCGCCAATCGGCGGACCGACGCGTGCTGACGTCAATATGACATCACCCAACAGTCAGTAACTGCTGTGGTGACGTCATCGTTGACGTCAGCACGACGACCGTTGGCCGGGTGGTCATCGGCCGGCGACCCGACCGGCGACCTCACCCGACCTGAACTGCGGACGCTTGGCACACGCGCGGCACGTGCCAACTAACGTTTGCGTGATGTCATCCCGCGCACGCGCGCGGCACGTGCTGTCAGTTCACCCGAACCGGCCCGACCGGTCCGACCGGCCTATCCGGTCCGACGACTGACGACCTGACCATTGACCCGTTGACCGTTGACCGTTAACCGACAATCGTTGACCGTTGACCGTTGACCAAAAAAAAAAAGGGAAAATAATGTGTTTCTTTTTTAATTTAGTCTATGTGGATTATTTGTGATCCCTTATTTATTTTGCATTTGTTGCAGGAACATTTATGCATTTGTTGCGGGAAAAATGCCTCCCCTCAGGTTGCGCACACCCATTCTTGCAATTACCGATGAACAAAAGGAAAGGCTCTTTAAGCTGATAGCTGAGCTGACTGATCATTGATGGGAGAGTGGAGACTTAATTGATCATGTCCTTGAGGTCAATGGGAAGATTCAAAAGGTCATATGGAATGGTCGTCCTATGCCACAGTCTGAGATGGTGCGATTTTTCATAAACACTCTTCCACCTGAATGGCAAGATGTGTTCAATCGCATATGAGATGTCAACGGAGCTGCTTCATATAAGAAAATTGTGATGAATTTTGTAAATGAATATTATTGCATTGTTACAAGGGAAAAGATCAAGAAATTGAATAAAAGAGGATATTTCCCAGTTCGTGTGCTGGTTTGGTGTTAGATGTATTGGCTGTTTTTTTAGTTAAGTGTGCTTTGTGGACATCTTATGTAATGCTTACTACCTGATTGTGGTTGATGTAGCAACATATATGTTAGTTGTATTTTATGAAAGCATTATTATATTGTATGTCAATTATATGTTGCTTTCTGTTATTGCTGGTTGTTATGGGTAGTTAGCTGTGGGTAGTCATAGAAGTTTTTGTAACTTCATAGAATTTATTTTGCATAAGACAATTATATTAATGATAGTTTTAAGTTAGGATTTTGGAGGATGATTGGAAACATAGTGACATTTTGATTCTGAAGCCTTACTTGAAATTATTCATTAATATGATGGGTCTATGCAAATAGGGATGCATAAATGATATGCATTAATAATTCGTGCATATATGTCTGATGTGTTCAGATCAATGGCTTCAGCCACGAAGAGCATAGTTGCCAAGCTGAACAAAGGTGAAAAGCTCAATGGTGACAACTATGAGATATGGCACATGAAAATCCAATATGTCTTTGGAAGAGCAAGAGGCACTTGAAGCTCTTAACGACCATGGTAGAACCCGAAGAGGGAAACACTTGCGCAGCACAAAAGAGATAAGGAAGCATTTGCTGCATGGAAAAGAAAGAACTCTCTTGCTCGCATCACGTTGCTGAGCAGCATGGAAAATGACGTCATGCTAGAGTTTAGGCATTTTGACAATGCCAAGGAAATGTGGGAGGCATTGGCAGCTAGATTTGGTCATACTTCGGTGACCAGACTAAGCCAGCTCACTATTAGGTTTGACTCCTATAAGAAGCCTCATGGTCAGACCATGAAACAACATCTTAGAAAGATGTCAAACATGATAAATGAGCTGAAAGATGCTGGTCATGTCCTCACAGATGAGCAGCAGGTGCAAGCAGTGATTCGTTTTTTGCCTTAGAGTTGGGAACATATGAAGGTGCACCTGACCCATAATGAAAATATCGAAACTTTTGAGGATGCAGTGCGCCATCTTGAGCTGGAAGAGGACCGCCTCTTGGCGGCTAAGCCGGATGCTAAACTCTATCATGCTAGTTCTAGCTCAAATGGAGCTTCGAGCTCCAAGCGCAAACGTCCTAACTGGCTCGATAAAGGAAAATGCAAGGAAGAAGGTCATTCAGGGAAGAAACCCAAGTTTAACCAACATGGAAGAGGAAGGTGTCCTCGCATGAAAAAGCTTGCAAGGGTGAAATGCTACAACTGTGACAAGAAGGGTCACTATGCTCCCGACTGTCGTGAGCCAAAGAAGGTATGCACCCCTTGTACTTTTTAGAACTTTGCTTTTGTGTCGAGTTCTATGTTTTTAACTGAGTCTAATCCTTTGTGGACTGTGGATTCAGGAGCGACAGACCATGTAGTGAAGGATAGAGGATCCTTGTGGAATTCCAACGAGTACCAACTGGAACTAAGTGGATCTATGTGGGAAACAACTCCAGAGCTAAAGTGAAAGGAATTGGCACATGCCAACTGAATATGCGTGGTGGACGCACTTTGTTCCTATATGATGCGTTGTATGCTCTGAAGATTTGTCGGAATTTAGTGTCTGTATTAGTGTTGGTTAAATTCGGTTTTAATATGAACTTCTATAGTAGAGGTGTGAATTTGTTTTTGGATACAAATTACTATGGTTGTGGTTATTTTCTGGATGGTTTCATTGTATTAGATATTGATTATGTTAATGCAAATGCTTGTTATTCCCTTCTCACGTCTCCTAATAAATATGATGATGATGTGAAAGTGTGGCATGCAAGACTTGGTCACATTGGCCAACAGCGTATGAATAGACTAGCCAAAGAGGGCCTGTTGGGCAACATTGAAAAAGTCGATTTGCCCATATGTAAGCATTGCCTAGAAGGAAAAATGACAAGGAAACCATTTGGAAAAGGAAAAAGAGCTGAATGTCCTCTGCATTTAATCCATTCTGATGTCTATGGTCCAATGAATGTGAAAGGAATGCATGGGGCTATTTATTTCATCACTTTTATAGATGATTACACTCAATTTGGATATGTCTATTTGATTTCTCATAAATCTGAAGCAATAAGTTGTTTCAAAAGATTTATGAACATGGTGGAAAATCAATTAGACAAGAAAATAAAAGCATTGAGATCCGATCGAGATCTAGAATATTTATTGATGAGTTCAGAAAATTATGTGATGAAAAAAGAATAGAAAGACAGCTGTCTATTCCATATACTCCTTAACAAAACGGTGTTGCGGAGAGAAGAAACAGAACCCTACTGGAAATGGTTAGGTCTATGATAGCACATGCTAACTTACCTATTACCTTTTGGAGTGATGCGTTCTTAACTGCTGCCTATATACTTAACCGTGTGCCTTCCAAATCAGTTACTTTCACTCCATATGAGTTATGGACAGGTAGAAAACCGGACTTAAGTTTTCTTAAGCCATGGGGTTGTGCTGCCTATACACATGAGTCCTCTCACAAGTTTAGGAAATTGGGTCCCAGAGGAAAGAAGAGTATTTTCATAAGGTACTCAGAACACTCGAAAGGGTATGTGTTCATAGGTGAGCAGGAAAGTGAGAATATAACTGAATTTGAATCACGGGATGTCACATTCTTAGAGGATGAGTTTCCCAAGAAGGGCGAAATAGAGGAAGATTACTCCTTATTTGAAACCTTGGATCAAGATAATGATCTTAGTGGAGTTCGTCCAAGTGGGAGTAATATGAGAAGTGATGAATTGAATTCAAATCATTCTCAATTGCAACCACATGATGAGACGACATCATCATTACCTAATCCAAGTGGGAGCATAATGGGGAACGATGTGCAAAGTGTACAATCTCCCATACGGCGAACAAGTCGCCAAAGTATTTACCGTCGACGTTTTGACATTGAAGGGGAAACTTTTATGGTTGCTCCACAAGATGAGGATGAGTCAAGAAATATTAATGAGGCTCTGAATTGCCCTAGTAAGGAAAAATTGATTAATGCAATGGAAGAGGAAATGGAGTCAATGAAATCAAACCAAGTCTGGGATTTGGTTGATCTTCCAAAAGGACGCAGAGCTATTGGGAACAAATAGGTTCTCAAAATAAAGCGAAAGGCTGATGGCTCGATAGAAATGCATAAGGCTCGCCTTGTGGCGAAAGGGTATAATCAATAGGAAGGAATTGATTATGAAGATACATTTTCTCCTGTAGTGAGATTTACCTCGATTCGCATTATTCTGGCAATAGTGGCTAGTCTGGATCTTGAGTTACATCAAATGAATGTAAAGACTGCTTTCCTCAATGGATAATTAGAGGAAGAAATATATATGGAACAACCTACTGGTTTCATAGTGAAAGGCCAAAAAGAAAATGTATGTCAACTTTTGAGATCGATATATGGCCTCAAGCAATCATCAAGACAATGGTATATACGTTTTCATAATGCCATAATGGCATATGATTTTACAATGATTGATGAGGATCATTGTGTATATATCAAAAGATCCAAGGATCAATTTGTGATCATATCATTATATGTTGATGATATACTAATTGCCGGAAGCAATATGGATTTTGTTAAGACTGTCAAGAGTTGGTTGTCTTCCAACTTTGAGATGAAGGACATGGGTGAGACTGCATATATTCTTGGAGTTAAGATTTCAAGAGATCGTTCGAAGAGATCGTTGTCTCTTTCACAAGAAACATATATAAATAAGGTTCTTGAACGATTTCTTATGCAAGATTGTAAACCCATAGACACTTCTATTGCAAAAGGTGAAGGATTGAGCCATAGACTGTGTCTAAGGACTCCACAAGAGAAGGAACAAATGAAACATATTCCTTATGCTAGTGCTGTTGGGACCTTGATGTACGCTATAATGCGTACAAGACCCGACATATGTTTTGCAGTTGGAATGGTGAGTAGATACCAATCCAATCCAAGTCCAGCACATTGGAAGGCCGTTAAGAGAATTCTAAGGTATCTGAAGGGAACTGCTGATTACAAGTTGAATTACCAAGGAAAGGATCTGCGACTTGAAGGCTATTCAGATGCTGATTGGGGAGGAGATTTAGATGAAAGAAAATCTACTTTAGGATTTGCTTTCTTACTGAGCAATGGCGCCATATCATGGAGTAGTAAGAAGCAAACGTGCATAGCCTTATCCACGATGGAAGCTGAGTTCGTGGCATTATCAGCAGCAGTACAAGAAGGAGTTTGGCTTAAGAGATTCTTAGAACATTTAGGTGTTATTGAGAAAGCTGCAAATCAATTATTGGTTAACTGTGATAGCCAAGTAGCTATAGCATACACCAAAGATCCAAAGTATCATGACAAGACCAAACATATAGATACAAAGTATAACTTTGTAAAAGATATGGTAGCACAAATGATGTGAACTTACAGTACATATCTACGCATCGAATGGTAGCAGATCCTATGACAAAGCCAATACCTAGATATGTGTTTTGTGGTCATGTAAAATCTCTAGGATTGCGTAGAGTCTGATGTACTGGATTGTAATTTCCTTGAGTTGTTCACATTTATGAACTTTTGTTTTTTCATTGTTAATGCCTATGAACATTTGTTTGATCTTTATGCATCTTAATACTCAGTGTATTATTTTAAGTTGAGGAAGTATGTCGGACAAATAAAAGATTAGCCCACTCACACGGGTAATCGCCTCTATTTACTATATTTAAGCTTATTATCTTGGTGATAATCAAGAGCTTGGGCTTAAAATATGCATGTCGCCTTAACTAAGTGTTAAGATAAGGACATAATACTTGTGATGTCCGAAAGTAAAATACCCCACATATTTTACTTTATCTGTCTAAGATGCCAGATGTGAGTTTTGATGAATTTTGTGAATGAATAGATACGTGAACTCAAGTTAGACATTGGATATGTCTAAACTATCATCTGTACGGTATTGAAAAGTGTAGACATACGCTCCATGGGAAAGGAGTTAATACCGTAATACGTATTTTATACTACGTACGCATAAGACGACCAATAAGAGTGGCAAAAAGTTTGATCTCAACTTTTATGACGTGTGAGACTCTTGAGGAAAAGAGTTCCTCAAATTTTAGTACCCTTATGACTTTTACTTATTCTCAAGGTTTCTATTTAGTAAAATTTTAGTACCCTCATGACTTTTACTTATTCTCAAGGTTTCTATTTAGTGTTTGTTATCTTAGGATGTTGCCAATGGTCATGAGTTGATTCGATCTAATGGGATATTTCTAAAAAAGCAAGCTGAACTGAAATTGAGAGTTTGAAGGAAAGAGGAAGATCGATTTTGGGGAATCACATTGTAGTTTTGTATTCACTGGTCGACCAATTATGACTGTCTTTGGGATAATTATAATTGTGAATACAATATATATATCATGTTTAAAAGAGATCAACAGAGATATAAAATGTGATCGATCGATCTAGGGTACTGCATACTAAATCTACTCAAAGCGTGACGCCCATTATGAGCTGCTATATATTCCTAACAGATGTATAGCAACGAGCTCTCAAAGTATGCTGGTCGCACGGATTATTCACCGGTATGAATGTTGAAAAGAGGTAAAGAGAATCCTGTTCGGCCCACCATGTGCGAGTGGGAGATGATGGTTTTATTAGTGATGGGCTTAAGGCCCGTCCGCCCAAGTTGGGCCCAAAAAGCCTGGCCCACGGGAATACGGCCCGTGGATGGAGGGACATATAAAAGGGAGGAGAGAGAGAGAGAGAACGTACCTGTTGAAAACAGAAAACGTACGTACGCATCCCTCCTTTTCTCTCTCTCTCTCTTGCTTTCTCTCTCAAAAGGAAAACAGTGAAGCGTGAAGGTGAATTTGCTTCACCGGATCGAATAGGACCAAGTTTCTCTTCCTCTATCGGTGTTGGTGTTTAATCTGTGGCTTAAAAGGTACGCTCGAATCCGTGGTGTGCTTTAGGATCGGTGATACGTGTTGTTTTCCCGGGCTCGTCTTCCGCATTGATTTAGGGGTTCGATTTAGTGTCGAATCCGCTTTTCGGGGATCCGTTATTACCAACATGTACACATAAAGTAGTGAGTTCTGCAGTGATTATAATTCAATGATGAAAACTTCTCAGAAAAATTAATTTGTTTAGTGTTTCACAGTGTAATATTTTATGACAAGTGGATTTAAGCTGGGCAATGCAATTGCTCGCATATCTTAGTATAGGCTTCAATAGTTAGCAGTAAATTTCTTACCACATTGGCCTTGGTTCTTTATAGGGTTGACAGCACCTTGTTTTACCCAATCAACGCTCTCCGGGATGCTATTCGAACCTTGGTACTTAAAAGAATTGAATTGGGACGAGTTCCTGCGTGTTGATGATGGCAATTTGTATCCGGTATATGCTGCCACAAATTCCTCGTTGGTCAAGTCCGAGAACTTGTTCAATCCAACCTTGTGAGTCCGGTTGACCGGCTGCACTGCACATGCACACAAGACAAGTATCAACCATATGGAGAAATTTTTTGCAAGTTTCAAACCCATTTTCTAATGAATAGATATGTTTGTGGTGCAGAGATTGAGTGAAAGTGTTAGGTGTATTTATAGAAGGAAAAACTACACAATTGAACCCTAAGTTTTGGCCTAATGTGCAATATTGTCCATAAATTTTTAATTTGTTCAATGCGGTGCCTAAATTTTTTGTACATGTTTAATTTAGTCTCTAAATTATATGAAAATGTTCATGTTATCCTTCTATTAATTCAAGTTAATCAAAATTGCTATTTGGCTTTGGTATGTTTGAATATGGACTAAAAATAACGTTATATCAAGATTATCCACATAAGATATTCTACTCAAATTAGAATATAATAATCATTTTAAGTTGTTTAACTTGTTCAACTTGGACAAATGATTTTTCATTTAATTTGTAGATACAAATTATTATATCTTGAGTTGAATATCTTATATGAATAATCCACATGTAACATTATTTCTTCAACCACGACTCAAACTTACTAAATGGGAAGCCAAATTAGCAAATTCCATTAAATGAATAAATGGAAGGAAAACATTGGAAATTTCTGTGTATCTAGAGACCAAATTAAATAGTTACCAAAAGTTTAGGGATGATATGTATATTGGGTCAACGTCTAGAATCCATTTGTGTAGTTGCCTCCTTATAGAAGTGAATATGAAACTAACCTATTTGATCAATTTAAGGGCAAAGGAAGTCGGTGACAGAGCATGGTCAATGTCATTGTTTACTCAATGAGTGCGTGTTGCACATGATGTCCAAAGCTAAAGAGAAAGATGCTTGTCTGGTCCTTGATCTTTCTCTGGCTTCACTTAGGGTTTCTGTAACCATGGTGTACACAGCTTGAGGATTTACTCGGTAGGTTCTTTTAAAGCTAAGCAGAACTAGATTGGTTTGAAAATGTCACTAATTATATTTTACTTTTCTTCGTGCACCTTTCTACATTTCAATGCCTTTATTGACCTAGACTGATAAAAATAAGCAAAAGCAACGTGTGAGGAAGAGAGATGATTGTGCACATGTGTGTAAGGTAGGGAGACGACTGAGAGAGAAACAATGGTAAGTGAATGATTAATATTGATCAAAAGTTTTCCGTGCCTCAATAGACATTTATCTAACGAAAAACTTCCAAAACTTTATAAAATTACGAAAATTGACAACTAGATTTGCGTATGATTTTCTTTTTAATTCTAAACTTTAATAGTATTTTGAATTTTGATAATAGAGTAAGCCAAAACACATAATATATGACAGACTAATCAATGGTACCAATAATTAGCTCAAATAGATGCCTATGGTGTTCCATTTCCAAGATGGTATTAATTATAGGATCATCTTTTACTCCAACCTCTATTAATTGAAAGTTCATCTTACTAGTCTTTAATTGATGGGTTCCAATCGTTGACAACACACACATATTTTGGTCAAAGTTTCCATATGATTAATACACATGATTACTTTAACCCGCTAATCGGAGAGTTCAACTTTCTCCAATGAGGGATGGGGGGCAAATGTGGCCCTATACGTCCTCCACTTTGGTTGCTTTGAAAATCTTTTCAAAAGACCGTGCCTGGATATTTATTATCAAAACCTCATATACCCTAATTGATCCCCATATTTTCCTTCACTTATTGTAGTGATTAAGATAGATAGACGTGGGACAAAGGCAAGAATCATCCCGTGTGTCAAGCTGACATGGGACCCACAAATTCAAAGCCACTTCCCCTTTCATATTCCTAGAGTTTAAGTAACTCCACAACATGATGTAACATCATCCAGAAGCTAGTCAATATTGAAACTCGTTTCAATTTCCAAGCGTCCGTTGCAGGGAATCTCTTCCCTTTCACTTCTACAGGTTGTCATACTCTCTTTTCTTTTAGATGGGCAGAATTTTATCCGGACTTATAAGGACCTTTCTAGCAAGGGATCATTGAAGAGAAGTTATTAAATAATTTACAGATCATGTCCCCTAAATTATTTATGTGTATTTCATCGTAGAGTCCATATGATCAATGGATTGAAATGGATTTGACATGCATAATTTATAGACATACAACTTAATTCTCTATTATTATCAAGCTATTCGATTTCATTCACTTTGTTCCGTGTGACTAGGTTAGAAACAAATCTCATATGAAAGTTCACTTCACATGCTCAATCACGTGTCTTTGCTTCCCCTGATTTCTTCATGTGTTATACAATTACAATATTTAATTAAATACACACTATCATATTGACATTTCACTAATTATATATTTAGAAAGAGTTTCTCCACCCACCATAGCAGTCCTCGGTCATTAGTAATATTCCAAAGACTGAAAAATCATTTTAAGCCTATAAAAAAGGGAAAAATGATATTTACGCACTAATAATAACTTTAGTCACAACTGAGTATCTAGAATCTTTTTATTCATAACATAAGACTTCTTTCATGGCTACATCACAACTTGAGATCCATTCGTTCTGCCAAAGATTTACTATCAGAAAACATCTGCTCAGTTTGTGTTATTTGTGTCGCTTATAAAAAATTAGTGAACAAAATATATAATCAAAAGAAAACATATACTTAATTTCAAAAAAGTGATTTAAAAAAAATCAGAAATAATTTTTGAAAATACGATTGAATCCTTGCAATTGAATCAAGCACCCTAGCACTCAAGCTCGCGTCCAGTCAAGGTCCCCCAACTCCAAGGCAGGCCAAGGACCTTGGCTTAGACACGAGACTCTCAAGGCTGAGCTTGGGTGCCAGTCCCAGGAACAGGTCACTTGGACAATCGATACTTGTGCCCCAGTTCACTCGAGGCCGGGATCGAGGGCCCGGTGCTCGAGCTTTGTTCTCCAAGACCTGGTTGTACTCGAAACTTTTTCTTGAAGGTGTGTTTCATATTTTTACTGCAACAAACGTCAAAAATGACTTCCATTTCATTTGGTCGATACAACCAAACATAAAATGCAAATAAGTCTCTTTGAAATAATATTCTAGTAAAGTTCATTTTCTGGACAAACAAAACCTTAATAGGCAAAACATTTCCTTAATGTTTGTGGAAGAAGCTATTAAGGTTGTGAAGATATGTGTTCTTTTTTGTGTTGGAGGAACCGGCTTGCAGCCGACAGCCGCGCCGTAAACCCCCAGGTGACACTTAAGCAGGAGGACCCACCACCCCTGAGTCACACTTAATACACCTAGCGCCTCCCTAGGTTTTGAACCCTTCATCTCTGGGCTGAGGATCAGCAGGGCCTTATCTAGCAGAGCCACCGCGGCCGGTGGTGTTGTGAAGATATTGTTAATCACCAAGAAAACCACAAAAAGCATATGTCCATCCCTCTCCTTCCAAATACACGGCATTTTACTTGTCAACTCATTAAAATGAAAAAATCTTGATATAGACTGCATCTACATTATAGCAAGAAAATTATCTAAAAAGTCATAAACCTATTGCACTTTTACTAATTCATTTTCAAATATTTCAATTTTGCTAATTGAGTCCTAAATCATTTGACCTTTTGCCAATTAAGTCCATCTAACCAAAATTGGCCAAAATTTGCTAACTTGGACACGGGGCCGTCCTACATGATACGACTAGTGCTAACGTTGACAAAATTTATTATTTTTTAAAATATGTTTTTCTTTGCTTTTTCCCCCTCTCTCTTATTCCTCTATCTATCATGCCCCGATCCTCGGGCACGTACCCATCCCTTATTAGTTGATTATTAGCGACGTCCCAAGACGCATCGCCGACCCATTTCATTTTAATACGCATGCGGAAGCAGATAAAAATCCTCAGACAGTAAAACAATGGGATAGAAAAGTAGGGCTATATTTTTCACAACTGAAAAACCACAACCACACTTTTATACAAAGCAAACCTCATGGTATATATTACAATACTATTGACAAGTCAAATCTATCACATCAGATCACAACTCAGAGTTTGCAAAACAGGGTGGGGTTTTAGTCCTCATCCAGGTCATACTCCGGATCATCCTCGGGATCCTCCTCGGACTCCTCCTTTGATTCCTCATTAGGGTCCTCTTCTTTGAGTTCTTCCTCCTCGGGTTCATCCTAAAATGTTGTTCCACAACTAAAAGAGACTATATCTCAGCAAGTTCTATCCCCTAACACCCAATTAGGAATAAAATATGTCTTATGGGCTACCTAAGCACAACCATGAGTCAGAGAGCTTACCTCGGCCTTAGTTCATTCCTACAAGTCAGTTCAAATAATAGATACTCATAATCACATCATTCAATCAAACAGATCGATCCATCGATTAATCAACTCGGTCAATTACATGTCATCGATACCATTACCCGATCATTTCGATTATTTATTCTCAACTCTTAACCACATCCTAGCAGGCATAACCTAGTTAAATGGTCATCATAGCTCCACTGTCAACTTTTCTAGGTTTAGTGGAAATCACGGCCCCATTGAACAATTTTCTTAGATTTAGTGGCATCATCAATTTTTGATATTTAGTGGCATCACGGCTCCACTTGGCAATTTTCGATATTTAGTGGCACCACGGCACCACTTAGCAATTTTCGATATTTAGTGGCATCATGGCCCCACTTGGCAATTTTTGATATTTAGTGGCATCACAGCCTCACTTGGCAATTTTCGATATTTAGTGGTATCATGGCCCCACTCGGCAATTTTTCTAGACTTAGTGGTATCACGGTCTCACTCGGCAATTTTTCTAGACTCAGTGGTATCACGGCCCCACTCGGCAATTCTTAGGTTTGGTGAAATTTAGTGGTATCACGACCCCACTTGGCAATTCTTAGATTTATACCCACATCATCCAATTTTTGGGATAAATCCTCACCATTACCAATTTCACTCAATTATCACAATCGAATGCTTAATTAAATAAATAGAAAGTACCACTGAACTTATCAGAAAATCCTGATCACCGACCATCTCGGTTGAATTTCTGGAAAATAAATAAATAATTAAATAATTACGGAAAGTATTAAATAAATGCAATAAATCCAACTTAGGCCCGTTATAGCCTAATTGGAAGCCAAGACAAGTCTAGAAAATTACCGAACTACTCTAGATAAATTCTATAGCTTGTCACAAACCAACCATATATCAGAGGTGCTTTTTTCAGAAATCAAAACCTCAAGAACCATCATAAATTCATAACCAGCCCTAACTGGCAGAAAAGGCCCACTCGTACATTTTCAAGTTTAAATTCAAAAACCTACACGAATGAGCTTTGAAAATTCTGAAATTTGAGAATATTGTAGAGGACATATAAATAAAAATTTTTTATGAAGGCACCTTAACCTAGATCATTCTACATTCAGCCTAGTAAATTGATCAATCCAGTACAAAATTGTGTTCATTTTTTAGAAAGTCTATTTTCCGAAATCAGTTTGGTTTGAGGTTTAAACCATGTCCATTTGATTTGAAATTTGAGTATGTTAAATTAGAAGATATAACAAACAACTCTTGTGAAGAAACCATTTTTAAATTCTAACTCTAAGAGTTGATAAAAAAAACCCCTAAAATCCCAAAAGGTCACCAATTCCAGCAAAAAATGAGATTATATGACGGAGCTGATATCTCCTTCTTTTAAGTACCCAAAAATCTCGAGAAAAATATATGTTGTAGCTAAGGATGTGTTAAACATTTCTCAAGAAGACATCAATCTCGAATTTGTAACCCATTTCAATCCAAAAAAATAGTTAAAGGCGAGGGTCTAGAAATCCGAACTGCACGAATTGTACTTGATTCAAGTAATCCATCATCAATTGTACAAATCTCACTAATTAAGTTGCACTAATTCATTCTAAAAATAATCTAACCATTCTAACTTATCACTATTTCATACTTAAACTAATCTAAACAACCCTTAAGCATAATTAACCGACTAATAAGGGATTAGTGAGCAAAACTCACTTGATTAACCCGCGAGTCGAATCAAACCGACGGGAACGGTGCAAGGGACGCTTTTCTCCAAAGCAAGCCTAGGCTTTGAGGCTCGAAAGCACCTCAAAACAAGCCACCAAGGTGGTTGGAAACCCACAAAATCCTTCTCTGATCTGAGTTGCAAAACCGAAGAAACAAACTTGGTTTGGCACAATGAGGCTCGAGAAAGGTAGTGGTGATGGTCTCAGTTCCAAACGGGAACTCGACAGACCTCTAGCGGGCTTCCACAATCCCTCACGGCTGCTGGATGGCAGAATAGGGCTGTAGGGGGTTGGGGTCACATGGTGAGGCCGCGAGCATGCATGTAGGGTGGCTTACGCGTGGTGATGGCGTTCTGGCGGCGGTAGCGGTGTGCAGCTCCACTGGTTGCCTGCTCCTTCTCCTCTTGCTACTAGTAAAAATATAGGATGGAGGGAGAGAGAGACTTGACCGGTCAAGCTTAGAGAGGAAGGGAGAGAGAGATAAGGTTAGGGGACCTTGGGCTTGATTTTCCACAATTTTGTCCCCCATTGAACTTATCCACCAAGTTAGGATTCCTTGGCTGTCATTCCTCTACCAAGGGTCACTCTTACACATTTGAATTGGTCCAAAATGGCTAGGCAATGGGGGAACTACAAATCTGCTTGCCATTTTCTCAAATTGATCATTTACCGGTCCTTAAATCAACTCAATTCGGCTTTGATAAATTTTGTTATCGAGTTCTTGGTTCAATCGACATTTTTCATGGCTAATAGATCAATCTTGAATCCTAATTTCACGATAAAAAATAATCTTGGCTATTTTCTGAACAAAAACAATCCTATGACGATTTTTTCCCAAAAACTTTTAGGTTTAAGAAAAATCTTCTGAAACTGAGTCGACAGTCCTAGAATTTATTGTGACATGACAGAATCTTTAATTTTTGAAATCATACTTGAATTTGCGGTTAATTTCCATTCGGCGCGTTTTTAGCATAACCTAAGCTACTAAATAGTTTTCAGAAATTTTTAATGCAAATGACATGTGGCCGATTTTCTTCAAACCATAATGAACCCACTCAACACATTGGTGACTCTCGGTTGTTGTGAAAATCTGAAAATTCAAATACGGACACAAGATACCAAAACGATAGAAAAATCAAACTAATGTTGATTGATGAGAATTTTCTAATTTAGTGGTGTCACCCACGATTAGCCACGCATCTCAATCGAATCAACCTATCTTTGATCTCATACTGCGCCGTAATGATCTTGGCAGATGAACATGATCGCGAAGCCGATTCCTAGTCGAATTCTCAAATCTATTTGCCTTGAAAATCCTTAATGGCTTCCCGAGACAATCTAGTTATCTCACGATAGATCAGCTTTGAAAATAGCGCTATAGGCACATCCATGAAATGCCAATTTATTGAATTGAAAGCAAAGACGAAAATCTTGGATGTCACAATTCTTCCCCTCTTATAAAAATTTCATCCTCGAAATTTAAACCTTTACTAATCCTTAAACAAAAAGGTGGGGGTATCGTTGTCTCGTCGAGTGTCACTTTCCCTGGTTACTTCTTCAGTCCCGTGGTGTTGTCAGACCACTTTGACCAAGGGGACTATCTTCGTTTACTGAATCTGATCTTTTTTATTTACGATCTGAACCAGGCTTTTCACGTACAATACTCGGTCGTCCACATCTAATTCTTCAAGATTTAGTGTGTGGGTTAGGTCAGGCTTATACATCTTTAATCTTGACACGTAAAAGATGTCATGCACTCACGCTTACTTCTGCAGTAATGCAAGATGATACATTAGGATCTCGATTCTCTCAAGAATCTCAAATGGACCTACGTATCTCGGATTCAGTTTTCCCTTTTTGCTGAAGCGCAAGGTATCCCTCATTGGTAATACCTTAAGAAAGATGCAATCACCAATTTGGAACTCTAAGGGCCTTCAATACTCAACGATATAACCTTTCTAACGGCTCTGAGCGGCTCATAATCTGATTCTGATCACGACAACTACAATCAATGACTGTTGAACTGACTCTGGGCTTGTGATCTTTCTTTGCCTATTTTTACTTCTCACAACTGAGGTTCTGCACACTCTACTATGTAGTGCTTCAGAAGGAACCATCTGACTGTTCTACTGAATTGGTAATCCTTGGTTTCAAATTTGACATATAATTCATCCCTGGTACTCCATGTAAATGAACTATCTGATATGCACACTTATGTATACCTATTCAAATCGAGATCTTTCCGCACTGCACTAAAGTGAGTTGGCTTCATCCATCTATTGACCACTATCCCAACTGGAATCGTTACCTCTCTGGTTGCTTGACAAGCTCGTCACAAGGTCTATCATGACATGTTCCATTTTTCCACTCGGGAATCTCGAGAGGTTGAAATGGTCCTCTCGACTAACAAAGCTATGCCTTGATTCAAATCTGAGCATCCGGTTCAATTATGAGGGTGGCTATAAGATTTGGAAGGTAGCCTACCTCAAATTTGAAGACCGAATTTCGAGATTTCTTAAGTAAAGTTCATTCTTTAACCAGCAAATGTGCAACTGAAGACTCCTAACTCGGCGCATCTGGGACTTAATTCACCTTTCTAGGGTGATACAAAATATTACAATCCTAGTCTTTTCAGAAGTTCTAATTCACAATGATGTCTCATATTCAACTCTTTTTTGAGAGAATACATACATTGAGACTTTGATGGTTAGTGAAGACCTGGAATCTTCCTTCATACCAAATGCCTTCAATTCTTTAGAGCGAAATAATTGCTGCGAGTTCTAAGTCATGCATCGGGTAATTCAGCTCATGAGGTCTCAACTGATGGGACGTGTATGTAACAACTCTACTATATTGCATCAACGCGCAACCCAATCCTTTGAATGAACATGCAATAATTAAATATCAATCTAAATTAACCAAAATGACCTTAATTCTAATGACGTGCAATGCAATGCAATGACGTACAAAATTATTTCAACTAAAATCACATGCAGCACGCAATTTAATATGCAAGCTATATGTCACACGGCATTTATTAAATGACCTAATCTAATGACAGGTAATTTCTAATTAAATGAACCTAACAACAGTTACTAAATGACATGCATTTCAAGAGCCTAATTCTAATTTTTTTTCTTTTTTTCTTTTATGAAATTCGAAATTAAAACTGCCAAATAATTAAACGTGCAATTAAAATTTAAAACTAACATCTTAAATGAATGCATTTTTTTTTAAATTCGAAATAAAATCCCTATTCTAAATATGCAAGATAACAAGAGATATTCTAAAACCAACCTAATCCTAATTCAAATATTTTTTGGATTTTTCGCTTTACAAAAATAAAATTGATTCAAACACCACGACAACAAATCAAGCAGGATAAGATTGATATTCAAAAACTGGCGAATCATATCTCGCACATGAGACCGAATTGACCAATTTTAAATTAAATCGCAAATCGAATCTTGGGTATGAGATCGGATTGATGATTGTGCAAGAGATTGTGAGTCGGATTTCGAGCGCGAAAATCGGATTGTCAATCACAAATCTCAAAGGCAATTTCATGTCGTGAATTCTCATCCTTACACTAAGGAATAATTCTACTTAAAAAATAAAATAATAAAAAATAAATAGAAAGAAAAACGACCTACTTTGCTTCTTTTTTTTTTTTTGTTTCCTAGGGCTTGGTAGCCCAATCAACTAAGGGGGCAACGCCGATTGTCAGAGCTCCAGCGCGAAGGGAAAAGCAGTAGCGAGCAGGGCAAATCAACTTGGAAGGGGCAGCAGCTAGCGGGGCTAGGTGCTGAACGCGAGTGTCGTGGGCGGATCGCAGACAATGCGAAAGAAACAGTGTCATTGCAGATCTATATGGCGGTGGCTTCATTGGGCTGATGGAGCAGCATGGCCAGAGGGAGACATCGACAGCGGCAGAAGCATCGAGGTCGTCGTGGGTCGTGTCAGGGGCTTCGCGGGCTGCAAGGCCGACGAAGGTGGAGACTGATGAAGCAGGAGTGAAGCTCGTGGATCGGCGGTGGTGGAGACGCAGCAAAGGTTGGGCGAGGGGCTCACGGGCTTTTGGGCCGACGGGGGGAGCGGCGACGGGGGACGCGCAGACGAGCGAGCAGGAAGAGTTAGACTAGAGGCAGCATCGTGAGTTGCTAAGGGTTGCAACGATGGCGTTGGCTTGGGTGTCTGGTGGCTTGACATTTGGTTCTAGCGTCGTAGGTCAACAGTAGTGGCGGAGGCACGTCAAGGCAGAGGAAGCTTTACAGTTGAGGGGCATTGCTCCGAGGGCAAGCTCGAGCGGTGTGCAGGGATAATGGCTGGCGACGACGAGGGATGGCGTCGAATCGCGGGCAAGAGGCGAGGCAGTGCGGGATGGCTTTGGGGTACTTCTCCAGTGCAGCAGATCGAGGATGGAGATCGGCTGAGGCACGATGGGCTTCTCTACTGGACGCAGGCAGTTCGTGGTGGAGACGCAGTGAGGAGGCTCGGAACAAGAGAGGCGCGGATTGATGTGCAACTCACTCGATGGTGAAGATTGGTGCGGCGGGGGTGAGCAGCTCGGGAAGCGGCGTCACCGACAAAGCAACGGCTATCGGCCACTCGGAGGTGGCTGGTGGCCCGGGCAATAGGCGTTGTTCGGCGCAGGGGTTCATGGACGAGCGGAGATGCCGGCGAACAGATGCTACCCAAGAAGATGAATAGTGCACAAAAAGTGTGCGTCTTTGCTTTTTCCCTTTTTCGTGTTCTATTGTTCTATACCCTTACGTCCCACTCTCTCTCCTCACGTCTGCAGCTCCTTTTCAGCTGAAGGAAAAGCACCTGCTAACCTTGCATTGTTATGCTTATGCTGTTCAGCCCTTTGCTTTTCTTCAATTGAGCTTTTTTTTGTGTGCCGCTTTCTCTTGACCCTCGAAGAAACAAAGGAAACTGAAATGAAGGAAAAACCTCGAGAATCGGATCGTGTATTCTATGTGTGGCCCCCTTCCCCAAACCCTACGCATTTAATCTATTTATAGGCCACAAGTTAGGGTTTTCATTTTTCCAAATCCGTATCCACGAAAAATCTTTTTTCCAAATGCAATATTGCTTTTGATACAATTTAGGATTGCAAGAGGATTCTTCTAAAATTTGAAATCTCGCACAAATAAATTCGTAAAATCTTTCCAAGGATACGGGCTTGGGCTGATTTACTCCCTTTGTGGGCTTAGTCCAATTCACCAAATTAAAGTTCTAAACCATCAATTTGAACCCATTTGTCATTGGCCCAATGTAAATGCAAATTAAAATAAATGCACCTAAAACTATATGCTATGCAATTAATTAATTAACTAATATTTTTTTAGGCGTTAAAACTAATCCCTAAAAAAAATGCCTTAGGGGCTGCCTAAGCACAACCACGAGTCAAATGGCTTACCTTGGCCTTAGTTCCTTCCTGCAAGTTAGTTCAAATAACAAATACTACCAATCACATCATTCAATCAAATAGATCAAACCATTGATCAATCGACTCAGTCGATTATGTATCGTCGAGACCATCACCCGGTCATTTCGATTATTTATTCTCAACTCTTAGCCACAACCTAACAAGCATAACCTAGATTAAGTGGCCATCACGGCCCCACTGAGCAATTTTCTTAGATTTAGTGGCATTACGGTCCCACTTAGCAATTTTTGATATTTAGTGGTGTCACGGCCCCACTTGGTAATTTTTTATATTTAGTGGCATCACGGCCCCACTCGGCAATTTCTTATATTTAGTTGTATCACGGCTCCACTCGGCAATTTTTCTAGACTTAGTGGTATCACGGCCCCACTTGGCAATTCTTATATTTGGTGAGATTTAGTGGTATCACGGTCCCACTCGGCAATTCTTAGGTTTATACCAACATTATCCAATTTTTGGGATAAATCCTCGCCATCACCAATTTCACTCAATTATCACAATCTAAAATAAACAGAAAGCACCACTGAACTCAACATAAAATCCCAGTCGCCGGCCATCCCGGTTGAATTTCTAGAAAAAAATTAATTAATTAAATAATTACGTAAAGTATTAAATAAATGCAATAAATCCAACTCAGGCCCGTTATAGCCTAATTGGAAGTCGAGAGGAGTCCAGAAAATTACCGAACTACTCTAGATAAATTCTAGAGCTTGTCACAAACCAACCATATATCATGGGCGCATTTTCTAGAAATCAAAGCCTCAAGAACTATCATAAATTCATAACCGGCTCTAATTGGTAGGATAAGCCCACTCGTACATTTTCAAGTTTAAATTTAGAAACCTACCGAATGAGCTTAGAAAATTCTCGCATTTGAATATGTTGTAGAGGTCACATAAACAGACATTTTTCATGCAGGCACTTTAACCTAGATCTTTCTACATTTGGCCCAGTAAATCGCTCAATCTAGTACAAAACTGTGTCCATTGTCCAAAAAGTCTATTTTTCGAAATCAATTTGGTTCAAGATCTAAATCATGTCCATTTGATATGAAATTTGAGTATGTTAAAATAGAAGATATTAAAAAAAAAACTCTTGTGAAAAAAAAAAACCATTTTGAAATTCAAACCCTAAGAGTTAATTAAAACGCCTAAAATCCTAAAAGGTTACCAATTCCAGCAAAAACTAAGGTTCTGTTTGAAAATGACGGAGCTGATATCTCCTTCTTTTAAGTCCCCAAAAATATTGAGAAAAATATATGTTGTAGTTGAGGATGTCAACAACATTTCTTAGGAAGACATCAATATCAAATTTGTAACCCATTTCGATTCACAAAAAGGGCAAAAGGCGAGGGTCCAAAAATCTGAACTGCAAGAATTCTGTTGGATTCGACTAATCCATCATCAATTGTACAAATCTCATTAATTAAGTTACACTAATCCATTCTAAGACTAATCTAACCGTTCTACTTTATTACTAATCCATACTTAAACTAATCTAAGAAACCCTTAAACATAATTAATCGACTAATAAAGGATTAGTGAGCAAAACTCTCTTGATTAATGCGTGAGTCGGATCAAACCGATAGGAACGGCGCGGAGGACACTTTTCTCCAAAGTGGGCCTAAGTTTCGAGGCTCGGAAGCACCTCAAAATGGGCCACCAAGGTGGCTAGAAACCCGCAAAATCCTTCTCTAATTTGAGTTGCAAAACCAAAGAAACAAACCTAGTTTGGCGCAATGAGGCTTGGGAAAGGTAGCGGTGACGGTCTCGGGTCCAAACGAGAACTCGACGGACCTCCAGCGAGCTTCCACAATCCCTCACAACTGCTGGACGGTGAAACAGGGTTGTAGGGGGTTGGGGTCGCATGGTGAGGCCGCGAGCTTGCGTGCGGGGCGGCATGCACGCGGATGGCGTTCCGGTGACAGTGGTGGTGTGCGGCTGGCTGCAGTGGTTACTACTCCCCCTCTTGCTGCTGGTTGAAAAATAGGATGGAGGGAGAGAGAGACTTGGCTGGTCAAGCTTAGAGAGAACTGGAGAGAGAGATAAGGTTGGCGGGCCTTTGGCCTTGATTTTCCACAAATTTGTCCCCCATTGAGCTTATCCACCAAGCTAGGATTCCTTAGCTGTCCTTCCTCCACCAAGGCTCACTCTTGGACATTTGAATTGGTCCAAAATGGCTAGGCAATGGGGGAGCTACGAATTTGCTTGCCATTTCCTCCAATTGATCATTTATCAGTACTCAAATCAACTCAATTCGCTTTCGATAAATTCTGTTATCGAGTCCTTGGTTCAATCGACATTTTTCCTCGTCAATAGATCCATCTTGCATCCCAATTTCATGATGAAAATGGTCCCGGCTTTTTTTCTGAACAAAAACGGTCCTATGCCGAATTTTTCCTAAAAAGTCTCAAGTTTTACAAAAATCTTCTGAAAATGAGTCAACGTTCCTAGAATTTATTGTGACATGACAAAATCTTCATTTTATGAAATCGGACTCGAATTTGCAGTTAATTTCTATTCGGCGCGTTTTTAGCATGACCTAGGCTACCGGGTAGTTTTCGGATATTTTTAGTGCAAATGACCCAGGGTCGATTTTTTTCGAACCACAGCAAACCCACTCGACACATTAGTGACTCTCAATTTTCGTGAAAATCTCGAGAATTCAAATACGGACACAGGATACCAAAACGATAGAAAAATCAAACTAATGCCGATCGATGAGAATTTTCTAATTTAGTATTGTCACAGCCACACATCTAAGTCGCATCAACATATCTCTTATCTCAAATCGATTTTATACTATGCCGTAATGATCTCGGCATATGAACACGGTCGAGAAGCCGATTCCTGATTGAATCCTCAAATCTATTTGCCTTAAAAATACTTAGGCCATGCATGGTAATGTTCTTTTTTTTTTGTTTATGAACAAAGATTTTGTTTTTTGTTCCCGGGAACAAAAAAAGAACAGAAACACGTTTGTTTGCGTTTTCATTCAAAAATTGTTTTTTTGTTCTTGGAACAAAATTGGAACGAAAAAAAGAAACAAAAACAAGTTACTTTTCTGTTTCAGAAACACTTCTTGAAGGGCTTAAAAGAACAAAAACGAAACACTTCTCGTTCGTGCCCTGCGCAACGACGCTCTCCCTTTTCCGGCGTCTCTCACAAGTTCACCACCGTCGAGCGATCCGACACCTCCCAACTGGTCATTCTCTCCGGCGCCTCCCCACTCGATTGACTCACTGGCACCGACAGCTGCTGCTCCTCCTTCACCGTTTGACGAGGGCTTCGGCGAGAGCCACGCCTCGCAGATCTAGGTGACAACCACTCGGGGCTCGAGCGCGACAGCTCGCTCGAGCCAGCACTTGCCCAGATCTGCGAGACGCTCGCTCGAGCGAGCCCTCACACTCGAGCTTCGAGCGAGCGTTGCTCGCCTAGATCTACGACAGCGTCTGCTTGCTTAAGCGAGCGTGGCTGCTTTGCTCGCTTGAGCAAGTGTCGCTGATTTTTGTGTAGGTTTGCATTTCATTGTCTTGATTTTTGTGCGAGGTTCTACAATGTGATTGTGGCTGGTCTGCCTTAAGCTTGATGTTTGGTTTTGAATTTTCTAGTCAGTTTCGTGATTGTAGACAGTGTGCGGTCGAATAGGAGTGGAAGAACTTTCGAGGAGGAGCTTCCTCGGCTTGCGAAAGAAGTGCAGCGCATCGTGAACATTCGCGGATACGCCGGTGAGTTTTGATCCCTTCTTCGAGCCGTTGTGTTCAGTTGTTCATTATCTAGCGACGAGATGCAGTTTTTGTTGATCTCGGAGTCATGACTTTGTTGCCAATCCGCCTTTCGAGTGATCATGAATTACTGTTATTAAGTTCTTCGAGACTCATTCAATTCTCGGTTCTGCAACTGATTGGCATCGATGAGATTAGAGTCGAGATTTTTTTTTTTTTTTTTTTTTTTTTTTTTTTTTTTTTTATGGGTTGTAGAACTTCTTAAGGTTTAGTCGTCTCTAATCGTTACTTTACTTGGAATGGTGTATGTCTGCTCTCTATGAAAAGCCACGACTAATTTATGGTGATAAATATTCAAGGGACTGCATTACAGCTTGAAGTGCTGGTTGGAGATTTGGAAGATTAAGTTATCTTCATACATCAACAAGCGAGAAATGTCTTGTCCAAAAAAATTTCTGCTTCATCTGTTCAAATGGTAATGACCGTAGTCTTTGCCCTTCCTTTTCGTGGTAGTTCTTTAGATGTTAATTTTCCTGCAGGTTATGAACTCGATCTGATTCCTCCTTTTCAATTCAAGAAACCGGACAGAGTAGAGAGAAGTTGCTTCGAGCGATAAAAACCATGAACGATATTGAGGACCTAGTTGTGAAATTACAGAAATGGGTCAGAGGTGCGGATTCATCTGCTCGCTCGAGCGAGCGTCGCAAGCAAAGCAGCAACGCTCTCCTCACTCGAGCTTTGATTATGAAAACTCACACCATCGCCCCATCCCTGATCGAAGCCCAAAGGTAGGAGATCCCCATTCTCCACGAGGTGCCCAATCTGATTTAGTTAATCAAAAGAAACTAGGAACTCGCATTGCGGATCTGGAATCTCAACTTGGCCAAGATCAAGAAGAGCTGAAGAATCTGAAAGAGCAATTGGTCTCAGCTGAGGCTGCAAAGAAAGTAGCTCAAGAAAAGCTTGAAAAGAAAACCAAGACAAAGTTTGTACCAGACTCGGTTGATGTCCCTGAAAAGCATCATGCAAAAGAAGTTCAAGAATTGAACAACCTAAAGAGCAACCCTTTAAATGATGTTCCTGATGAGAAGCGGCAGGAGAATGATGTATTTGAAGTACTAGTCAAGAAGGTTTCTTTGGAGACTCAAATAGAGAAGGAAACAAAAGAAATTGACTTACCAGCAGAGCCACCTGTTAAAAATAATATATTTTGTTCACATCGGCATCTGTCATGCCACGTAAAATAGGTGGCATTCATGTTAACGAATACTAGCCAAAATTGCCTGAATCGACTCAATTGGCTAAAAATGAAAAGGTTTATGATTCAATTGGTAAAATTAAAAAATTTAGGACTGAATTGATAAAAATACAATAAGTTTAAGATTTTTTAAACAATTTATCTATGTTACAACTTACAATAACCTTCAATTCCAATTTTAAACTTCTCATGTACTTTGAAGCCGTGCATTCAACACAATCAAGGATATTCCAAGCTCACGAATTCAATGTCTTCCATAAAACGGTCTCATTGTGTTACATCTAATTTGGTAAATTATGAAAATGAAAAGTTGCATTATTACATTGATAATCTCACGACATTAGCCAAGTATTATTATCGTAAAGAACACAAAACACAACAGATGAATTAATTTTCCAAAATCTTTAAAATACACTATCGTCAGTTACCACGAGAGAAAAATCGGGTCTAATATTGAACATAAAATTGATTCACATTTTGTGGGAATTAATACGTTGTCCGCCTCATAACTCCGTGGCTAGACTGTACGCTTAAAAGCAGACGACGATAACTAAAAACATATGATTAGAAGAAGCAACACGAACAGCAACTCGTACTCGTGGGACGCTTAAGTTCTGGGCATGTATGTTTTGAGTGTTATTCTTAAGCAATTGGATAAGAAGCTTCCGATGAGAGTCCGCACATTCCTTTAGAACTACCACCGCCTCTCCGAATCCTCATGTAACCGCCTTCACCCCGTGCCACGCCCCAAGAGTTCCTGATCTTCCAGAAATTGATTCCATCCTCGCTCTTCCCATACCAAATGACGACAACAACGTGGTCCAGGTGCGAGCCGCAATCCCCATTGAACACGCCATGTCTATAGCTCTGGAACACTCGCGCGCTTGCTGCGATAATGACCGTGACTGTTTGTTGGGCGACTGCCTTCATGAGCTCATCCTCACCGGGCGGCACATCTGCAAAACCCTTGATTCGCACTGTGTGTTCTGCTGCTTTCGTTGCATTGCAAGTCCTGTCCATCCCATGGTATGCATAGGTATTCTGGGAAACGAATCCTTGGTTTTGGATAATGAACTTGAAAGCATTGTTTGGGTAACCGCCTCTACAGCCGTAACTTGAAAGCATTGTCTGCAAAACCCTTGATTCGCACCGGTAGTTTGCCGCTTGTGATCCCCACGATTCCTTCTACTGCTGCTACGACTAAGAATGCCCAGCAGGATCCTACATTGATGTCAGGCTTCTCATTATAATATGTCAGGCATTTGTTTGGTGTAGTTGTGGCTGTGAGTAGTTACATATATTTTAGAACTATAGAACCTCAAAACTGTGTGAAACATCTTCCTAAAAGATGTTATAAATTGTTGTAGCTATCGAGAGTTCATCAAACAATTTAATAAAAGATGCATAACTCCTATTTCAAAATTGCTGCTACCTAAAAATACCAAAGAACGTTTCTGTTTAAAAATACCAAACAAGAACTCTAAGTCACTCCGGGAATAAAAAATAAACAGAAACACGTTTGGTAAATTTGTATAATTTTTTTATTTCTTTTATTTTTTCTATTTTTTTTTTTTTTTTTCCTTTTTTCTTTTTCCTTTTTTGTTTTTTCTTCTTTTGGCCGTCGAAGCCATATATATGTTTTGTGTAATGCCAACTCATTTACGCCGGAAAGCTCGGCCTCGCCGGATCCGGGCGAGATCGAAAACAGCTCGAGCTCGTCTAGATGCAATCACAATGTTTGTGCTTACCACATCTACCGAGCTCGAGCTCGCCCGGCCAAGGAGAGGCCGATACTACGGCGAGCCTCGGCCTCGCCGGGCTACGGCGAGCCTCGCTGGCCGGGGCGAGGCCGCCGGCCCTCGTCGGTCGGCCGCCGGCCATGGCCGAGGCCGGCGACCGGCCAAAAGAAAAAAGAAGAAGAAAATAAGAGAAAAAAGGAAAAAAGGAAAGTGTTTCTCAAATATGTTTCAGAAATAAGAAACACAAATTTTGTGTTTCTTATTTCTGTTTCTTTTTTGTTCCTAGGAACAAAAGAACAAAAAAAACAGAACAAAAAAACAGAAAAAGTGTTTAAAAACAAAAAAAAGAAACACAAACAAACGGGGCCTAAGTCACTCATATAACGTAAATTTTCCAGAAGTATATATGTTTTGTGTAATGCCAACTCATTTACTTAGTTAGATGCAATCACAATATTTGTGCTTACCACATCTACCTTGAAACGTTTTGCGGAAAATATCATGTTTTTAGAAAACTTAGAAGTGGAAAATATTTTCCAATTTGTTTAAACCTAAACTTCGAGTGGAAAATATTTTCCACCGTTCGTTAGCTAATTTAATTGTTTGGGAAAAATTATCAGAAATTGAATTTTAATATTTTTAATTGACCAAAAAATTAGTCTTATTTTTTTATATTTTTTAAATGAATTTTTATTTATTTGTATTTTTAAAAATTGATTTTTTATATTTCTTTCTTTTTCTTTTTCTTTTTTCCTTTTTTTTCTTTTCCTTCCTCCTTCCTCCTCCTTCTTCCTCCTCCTTCTCCCGCCGCCGCATGCCTAACGATGGCCAGCTGCCTAGCGGCCGATTAAGACTCAGTCGCTAGATCCGGCGAGTTGAGCAAGACTTGCTCGATCTTGCCCGAGCTCGCCAGAGTTTTGCCGGGCTCTGGCAAGCTGCCAGCTTGTCGGATCTGGCGGCGGAGCTCAGACTCCCAATCTTGGTGAGCTCGAGCTCCATCGCCAGATCTAGCGAGCTCGTAGCTCGCCATAGCCCGGCGAACCTCTAGCTAGCTCTGGCAAGGCCCAAGCCCCACCTAGCTCGCCGAATTAGGCCAAGCCCAAGCTCGCCTCAGGTCAGCGGGGCTCTGCCTCCCTCGATTTGGCGAGGCCCGAGCTCGTCGGCTCGTCCTTCAATTTGACCTTGACCTTCTCGTCCTTCCATTCGACCTCCGGCGGCCTCACCACCGTCAGGTCCATGGGGCTACCAACGCCGACGCCGGCAATAGCTTCGAATCAGTGCACCTCGGCTCGGGATCGTGGCTGGAGTTCTGAAAGCAGGCCAGCAGGGCGGCACCGTTGACTATGACCTGGTGGATTGCTGACACGATCTCCACGGACACCATGTCCGTCTGGTCCTTACTCAGGAGGGCGTGGCTACCGAGGGACCGCGACAAGAACTGCTGCACCGAGTCCATCTTCGTGCTGACGGTGCCGAGGTTCAAGAACGGGACGCGGGGGTCACTGTCGCCAATGAGGACGGGGACGGATCCTTCGGCAGCAGCAGCGGCGGCGCCAGAGGGCTCTGGCGGGGCGAGGTGGGCATCACCGGTGGCGGGTGGGTTCATCGCGGCGGAGGTGGAGCGGGAGCCGTCGATCGGCGATGGGGAACCACCGGGGGAGCTGAAGATATAGAGAGAGAGAGAGAGAGAGAGAGAGAGTTTCCACTTTTGAAAAGTGGAAAATATTTTCCTCACTTGACCTCTCTTATCACACACCTCTACGAATCCTCACTTCCTCCTCCTCTTCTTCCCTTTCTTTTTATTCGAATTATTTTTAATTTTTTCTTTTTTTATTTGAATTATTTTTTCATTTTCATTTGTTGTTTTTTAATTCGAATTATTTTTAATTTCCTTTTTCTTTTTTTTTTCTTCTTATTATTATTATTATTATTATTATTATTATTATTATTATTATTATTATGTTTCCATCTTATTCTTTCTTGGCTAGTCGTTAGACCAAGTGAATTTCAAGCTCGTTGATCTTAAGCTCTCGCTCGTCGATTTGGCGAGCCTCGAGCTTGACACTCATGCTTGTCAATCTGGTGAGCAAAAAATATTTTCTTTACTGAACATCGGAAAATATTTTCCTTACCGAACATCATAAAATATTTTCCGAAACATTTTCAAGTTTTAGCCGAACACTATAAAATATTGTCATTTTCCTGAAAATGGCCAATTTGTTAGCGAAACGAATAGGCCCTTAATATGGTTTACATAACCTTTCTCTACCTAGTCAATGTTATTGGGAACATCGTCGGCTAGATTTTTGTGGCTATACGACGTCATTTTGGCAAGCTCTGGTTGCTTGGATGCCAAGTATCCCGTATGGTTTCAGACAAACTCCTAATTGGTCAGGTCTGAGAATTGGTTGAAACCTACCTCAAAAGTTCAACTCCCAGACCTTTTGAAATCCTCAATGAACCGCAAGTTCTGGGTGAAAATCGCCTGGCATTTTGCCTTCTCCTGTGGGTCCTCGTAGGTCCAAACATATTTGACCACCCATTGCTGGTGCTACTCTGCAATGGTGGCTCGTGCAACATGCGGACTGACATCGCTTGCCACGCCCAAGCGCCAAGAATTAGAGCAAGAGAGATGATGGATTCACTCTTTAAAATAAAAGCCATTGAAGTGGATGTGAACACTTTCTTTTGTGAATGTGTTTTATTCTTCTCAGTGCGATATTTTGAAGTGGATGTGATGAGATAGCTGCAGCAGAGATGTATATTCTTAGGTTCTTCATAATCAGGCCATATGAAAAAAAAAAATTGCGTCAATTTTAAGGTGGAAAATTTGTTCCCGATTCCATATTTTCTATGGAAATATGAAGCAGAAAGCCATGCTTGTTCTAATACGAGTGATTATTGCGCATACACAACCGCAGGCAAAGACTTTGTCAATTTTTTGACTAAGATAATAATATCGCATCTCCATATTACATGATATATGCACTAATGGACCACATCAAACTTTCCTGTACAAACATCATGAAATTATGCTTACATTTTGCATGGACTCTTAATCAAATCCTATAGACCTGCAACTTGATTTCTCAAACATCATTAATTGAATGAGACTAGAACTATCACTAACCTATACTAGGCTGGTTAAGAGTCAAGTAAAGTGTGGGAGTCTGCCTTAACGTTGCGAACTAGAGTCAAGTAAGGAAGACTAGTTTTAGCTAGCGCCCATTACCAATCCCACTTTTCTTTTACAATAATACTCCTTCATGCAATCATTATTTATTTATTTTTATGTTTAGACACGCAAGTGTAAAGACAAACATTATTATAAAACCCTGTTAACAATCTGATAGATTATTCAAACAAATATAAGAAAACAATAAAACCGTATGGGGCAAAATTAATACAAGACCTTATTATAATGCGCCAATGCAAGACCCCTGTGAGCAAAGCAACAAGTGCTTTAGGAAGAATTAATTATACCAAACTTGCAGGTGCAATGTAGAAGGCAAATAAATAAATTTTTTAAAGAAGGTGACCTAAAACTATTCCACATGTACGGCAAGCCTAAATCTAATGCAACGGATGCGCTTTTTATATTTATTGTATTAAAAAAAACTATTCTAAATGATAAAATAGTGCATGGTTTAATCTATATGCATTTTTATAGATTCTTCTTCATCTTCTTCTTCTTTTAATGGAGATGCCTTATAAATGACCAAGCATGTGCACGTTTTTTATTATTTTTTTCCTTAATGCTGTGCAGATACAGACTTGACTATTGTGAAAATAGTAATAAGATAAATAAATAACCAAAATGATTCTAAATGTGTAGCGAAGCACTTATTTATGGAGAAATCTAAATCTCTCTTGATTTTTTTTTTTACTTTCTTTAATGCAGTGCAAACATGAAACTAGTAATAAATGAATTGATTTGAAACTCACCAATAAATGAAAAAATATATATGAACCTTCTTTTCCCTTTTAAGTCTCATTGGTACCATGAATTGGTTAAAGATCAACAAATTTTGAAAGGCAAAAAAGGAAGAAGAAACAAAAAGATGGCCGGAAGAAAAGCAGAAACAAAAGATATGCATATGTGCAAATGTGAAAATAGTGATAAATAGGTATCGGAGCATTTATATATGGAAAACTCTAAATTTCTTGTGACGTCCTGAAATTCAAGCCATTTTAGGGATGAATGAACGTGAATTTTGTTAATGCATTGATGGTTAATCTCATTCGGAATTGATCACTTCCAAGATATTGACCTTGAGGAGAAATGCTAATGAGGACAGAACTCATGTGACTAAAGAACTTGACCGTAAGACTTGCGTGAAGACGATCTATAGATTGGCAGACCGATTTAGGGATGACTAAAAGTCGATTCGTGGACGAAACATAATGGAACGACAGGTGATTCCGTTTACTGTTATCGAACCCATGAACGACCCTATGTCGATTCTTGGTAAATTGTGTACTTTGAAATAAGAATCTATCTTCCACAATTTCATGTAATCAATGATGTCTATGTGTCGAGATGTCTTGAACGTGGTTTAGCATGAGTTGGTTACACGTGAATCCTCAAAGCCGCCTATTAATCTAAGTAGTACCCAAATTGCATTTGGATGAAATTGACGTAGCATGAGAATCCAAGATTAGACTTCGAGTTTTCAGGAACGTCCGTGATGGACTATTGGACGATGCTACTTTGATAGTCGACAATGCCAGTTAAGTCGAGTATTTGGAAAAAGGATTTACGGACCGAGGAATTGAGCCTATGAGGATGTGGGCCGAGCAAGACCAATGTGAGCCTCATGCCCAAGGTGGGACAGCCACCATGGTAGACTGAGCCTTTTTGAGCCCATTGAACCCAACCGACCAATTTACCTTTCGAGCCCATTGTCTAGCCTTGAGCCTTTTTGAGCCCGTTGAACCCAACCGACCAATTTACCTTTCGAGCCCATTGTCTAGCCTTGAGCCTTTTTGAGCCAAACCAATTCCCGAGCCCATTCCTATTTATTTCCTAACCCATTTCTTAGGCAAACCCTTCTTTTCAGCACAAGGGCAAAGTGGGTAATGTGCAAGGTGGAAATGACCATTTTGCCCCTAGATATTTTGAGGAAAAGTCAAAAGAAGAGAGAGAAGATGATGTCACTTGCATGGGGAGTTGAAGCATGCATTGATGGGCCTTAATGAGGATTGACAGCCAGCCCTCACTTCACTCTCTCTCCCCCTCTTCAGCCCAAGAATTCGTAGCCCTCTCTCTCCCCTTGTTTCTTCTTCCTTCTTCTCCTGCTGACCTTCCTCCAAAAACTTGAGTTGTTTGTTGCTTTCCCATGTGAACAACTGCTCGTGCCACCCACCACATGCTCAAGACATCCAGTCCGTATGCCTCATGGCGGTCGTTCACCGGTCAGAGCCGTCAGCTGACCCCTTCAATTGGCTAGAAGCCAGTGCTAGCTTGATAGCCTAGCCCTTGCATTGCTTTGCATTTTCAGCCTTTTTCCTCCTATTCTGATCCAATCTCCACCTAACCCAGCCACCAGCTAGTCCCCCTTGACCCTTAGGTGCTGCCGATCACCGGCGAGCCGCTCGCTGGAGCTCCGGCTAACCCGTTCAGCCCCTTTCCTTCTCCGGCAGTCTAGTTTTTCGGAGTTGTAGTGAGAGGCAAAGTTTGTTGCTGTTGTTTTAGCCTTAGGACCGCCTTGGATTGTCGTGGTTGAGGTCCCCATGCGTTGCCTTCATCGTTGCCGCCGCGTTGATGTCTCCGGCCTGCTTAATAGGTGAGTTTAGCCCCTAATTCTTCATTTAGTGCATAAATTTACTTATGGTTGGTTTAGTTATGGCTAATTCTATTTTAAGGGGTTTAATTGAGTTGTATGAGCCTTAAGATAGGTGGTTAGATAGATGGTTAAGAATAGTTTATATTAATCTAGCTTTTTTGTTAATTAATTATGGTCCATGTTTAATTAAGCATGTTTTGCCTTACTTAATTGATTGTTTGTCTTAATTAATGATTTGCTTAATTTTTTAATTTAATTTATTAATTGTTGAATTCTGAAATTATACTCTTCATATTGCACTGTTCACGCGGTACTGTTCACGCGCATTGTTCATCTAGAAGCGAAAAATGGTCTAATTTCATGTGTTTTTTATCTTATGAGGTGAATTGGATGTGTAAAGGCATGGCATCCGCGAAAAATGGTCTAATTTCATCCCTATGCATCGCATTTGTCATCGGTGCTACATTCGTGTCTCCGGCCTGTTTAAAGGGTGAGTTTAGCCCCTAATCCTTCGTTTAGTACCTAAACTTGCTTAGGGTTGGTTTAGTTAGGGTTAATTCTAATTTAAGGATTTTAATTGAGTTGTATTAGCCCTAAGATAGGTGGTTAGATAGATTGTTAAGATTAGTTTAGATTAATCTTACTTTTTGTTAATTAATTGTGGTTTATGTTTATTTAAGCATGTTTTGCCCTAATTAATTGATTGTTTGTCTTAATTAATTATTTGTTTAATTAATGAATTTAATTTATTAATTGTTGAATTCTGAAATTATACTGTACATATTGCACTATTCACAAACTACTGTTCACGCACACTGTTCATCCAAAAGCGAAAAATTGTCTAATTTCATGTGTTTTGATCTTATGAGGTGAATTGGATGTGTAAAGGCATGACATCCGCATGAATCGTATGGTTTTCACAAAAAGAGAAAAATGATTTGTCTGAGGGAAACTGGAAATGGACTGCCTTTATGAGAAAGGATTTGAGGTTGTATATGCAAGCATGTGTGCATTGGCTAATGCTCGAAGATAAAATGTGGGTTGTGGTGATATGCTTGCATGATCACTAAGTTGAACCTGCCGCCTTGACATGAGTTTTGGGGGTGATAGTTGATTTACTTGTCACCTCGACAAGAGTTCAGGGGGTGATAGTGTGATTTATTCGCCACACCGACAAGAGTCCGAGGGTTGATAGTTCGATTTATCGGAAACCCGACAAGGTTCGGTTGTAGCCTTGAGGGACAATAATAATCGAAACATGTGTGGATGCAAGAGCGTATGAGAAACATGGCATCATTGATTCCGATTATGCATGAGCTGATCATATTGTTTATGGCACGCACGCACGAATCGATAAAGTGCAAGGTGTGGCAATGGTCAGATGAGATTGCTTGTGACGCGACTCGTATGTGATTGATGAACTACATCATCTAATGACCATGTGCATTATGTGTATTGTGTTGAGATATAACGTGCGGGATATGGCATACCAGGTAAGGTTGCATGCGAACCAACTACTTAATTGTTGGTTGGCCTTGGCTGTTGTTATTTGTTGGTTTGTTTGTGAGGTGGTTCTAGAAAGATACCCCGAATTGAGTTAGTGTACTAACAAGAGCTTAGGGGGAGAACTCATTAAGATTTTATCTCACTGGTTATTGTATAACCATTTTCAGGCCCTTAGAATGGCGCACTTGCCGGTGCGAGTCCGATGGGTCCGAGTGATAGGGGTGCTGAACCCGAGAGTTCGTTTTGTATAGTTGGATTAGCCTAGCCTAGTTTCTATTTGGTCTGTGTTGACACCTAAATTTTGGCAACCCATTTAGTTATTTATCGCATTAAAAAATTAGGAGTTAATTTTTAACCCCTAAGCAGAAATATTAGAATTAAGTTGCATAGTATATAGTTTTATGAACATTTTTCTATTTGCATTGGACTAGTGACAGATGGGTTCAACTTAATGGTTTAGGGCTTTAATTTGACAAGTTGGACTAAACCCGCAAAGAGAGCAAATTGGCCCAAGCTCGTGATATTACGAACCCATCTTTGCGAGATTTCAAATTTGAGAAAAATCCTATTGCAATTTTGAATATTTGAATATTCATTTTTGCAAAGGAAATCTAGAAGAGATGTGGAAAAAAAAAAGAAATATTGCATTCGAAAAGGATCTTCGTGGATGTTGATTTGAAGAAGAAAATAAAACCCTAATTCTTAGCCTATAAAAGGGTTGCTACACTACAGAAGTAGAGAATACACGGCCACCATTGCGAGAGGGAGAGAAAAGGTTTTTTGTTCTTCCTGGCAGGTTTTGAAAGTCCGCATAATGAGAACGCAAAAGAGGAGCAACACACGTCCGTAAGAAAAGGGAGAAGAAGACAAAAAGATAGGTCTTTGCTTCGTCAAATAGGAGGGGGGCCCTCTCTCTCTCTCTCTCTCTCTCGGTCAACACTGGGTACACAAAAGAATCTGGAGAGAGAATAGAGGGAGAGCGAGGTCTTTTCCTTTTAGTCTCGGCTTCGTGATTCCTCCCACCGTGGCGTTGCGCTCCCGCTTGTTACAACGCTTCCCTCGTTTAAGCCGCGATGCCGCACCCGTGTTGGACTGAGATGACGAGCCGCCATCCTGATCTTTACCACCATGACGTCGGCTGCTCCCGCAACTCCAGCCCTCAGAGCAGCATCGCACTAAGCTGCCCTTGAGTCGCTCTTGAAGGCACGCGACGGTCTCTCTTGCACCCCCATCAAAGCGGCTTTTGTTGTGGAGTCCAGCAAGCCCCATCGGCGAATCCGGATTTTTTTTTTTCAAAATAAAAGGGAATGGTACCAAAATGGCATTAGAGAAATCTAACGTAACCAAGTTCTCGAACTCATAAATCTCTCATTTGTAGGAGTAAAGTAAATCTCCCGTTACTTGGGTTTCTAATCAACCCACCAAAAATAGATTAGTGGCAACTCCTAATTGGAAAAATCATTTGCATATTAAGAATTTAAACCTAAGTCGCGAATTGGTATGAGCTTAGGAGAGCCCAAGTTAAGATTAAGCTTAGTAATCCATTAGCCAAACCCTAAGTGGTGCACTCAAAATTTTGGTCGCGACAGTTTGGCTTAGAGGATGGATCAAACCCTCTGGTGGGCTTGTAATTTGGAAACAATCCCCCGTTGGTTAATCCAATAAAAATGTATATGCTAGCAAGTAGTTGCTGTTGTTTTTGCTGTTCATGTCTATATCCCTGTTTGATTGCTTGATTGTCTATTTGATTGGGGGATAGTTCATTTTTCCGCTTGCGCATAATGAAAGATTAAAATGAATGGTCGTCGATGAGTCCTAGGACGTCACTTTCTTTCGACCAAGGGAAGGGTTGTTGTGTACTCGAGGTTTGGGGCGTGACATTTCCACATGAATTTTTTTTTCATGCAATATTATGTTTTTTTTTTTTCATTGCTAATGGTCAAACTACTAAAACATACCAAAAAGCAAAAATAGATGGAATCAATCCTGTTGTGCGTACATGAATGGGTAGCACAAATTAAATTGCAAATAGTATGTTGGAAACTAAGTGGAAAAGCATCTACTCGGATGTAGCAAATCATGTGACATTCACGATGATAAGCATGCCAACAAGAATTAAGAGATGGCTAATAGGCTCACTTCATGAATAACTTGGTATAACTCGAATCACTTACCTCAAATGGAATGCCGTGCAAGGATTAAGTGGACAACTCCAAGCTTGGTCAGGCTAGAACGAAAATTCAAGGCGACATGGCGGGCCACCGACACGACGGTGAGCACTCTCGATTCATTATACTATTCTCTAAATTCTTTCCTCTGGGCAACATTTCTCATTCATATTCTTGTTCTCTTTCTGTTTTTTGGTCCCCTTAGACTCCGTGAAACTCCCTATTTATGGGGTTAGACCTTCCATATTTCCTTCTCAAAATTGAATTTGAATTTCACCCCCAAATAACCCTTTGAATAACCCCTAAATCTCTCTAACCACCTTATCATTCTAACCAATTAACAAATTGATTTTACTTCGGTGGATTTGGGGAATTAGGCGTGATTTTGCACCTGAAGAATGAAGACTCATTCTTACAAATTTTGGTAAAACTGAAGGGGATATCTCGGCAACTTTTGAAGAAGAATTGGGCCCATTTGGACCCGATCATCTATTCCAGGCCGGAATGCACTTGATTTGCATCAAGCCAGTTTTGGGCTTCATTTGTTTAGACTGGCCCATCCGACCTGGCTTTAGTTGAACGAGGCCCATATGGACCAGGTTCGCTAGACAATGCAAAAAGCAAAAACAATAAAATAAAGATAAATACGAAAAATATTTTTGCCTACATAATGAACCTAGGGAATTTTTATAAATAGCTAAAACAAGAATTGGCAACTGGACACTAGTTATTGGAAAATTGTCCAAAAAATTAGTAATTGCTCACATATCTTAGGATAGGGTTCGATAGTTAGCAGCAAATTTCTTACCACATCGGCCTTGGTTCTTTATAGGGTTCACAACACCTTGTTTGACCCAATCGAAGCTCTCCAGGATGCTGTTCAAACCTTGGTACTTAAAAGAATTGACTTGCGAGGAGTTCCTACGTGTTGATGATAGTAGTTTGTGTCCAATATATGCTGCCACAAATTCCTCATTTGGTTAAGTCCGAGAACTTGTTCAATCCTACTTTGTAAGTACAATTTGCCATGCCATTGAACTCCTTGACAAACCGCAAGTATTCCAAGAAAATATTCAGACGCTTCACCTTCTCGGCGATGTCTTTGTAGTTGCACCTATGCTGACTCATCCACTCCTCGAACTTTTTATTCATGAATGGAATGTCGTAGACATGAGACGTGGCATTGGTCCTAAACTTTTGCTACATGTTCAAATTAATTCGTTAACTATATGAAAATGTTCATGTCGTTCTTCTATTATTCAAGTTAAAGGAATTAGGTATATGGCTTTCAATTCAATATGTCTAAATATTGGACAAAAAATAACATTACACGTGGATTATCACTTTAAGATATTCTATTCAAATTAGAATATAATAATCATTTTAATTTGTTTAACTTGTTCCATTTGCAAAAATTATTTTAATTTGATGATATTAATTATTACATTCTAAGTTCAATAACTCACATGAATAATTTACTTGTAACATTATTTCTTTACCCACCATTCAAACTTACTAGATTGGAAGCCATATCAGCAAATTCTATTAACTTGAATTAATGAAAAGATAACATAAAAAAAAAATTATTTAGTCTAGAGATTAAATTGAATGGTTACTAAAAGTTTAGAAATCACATTAAGCAAATTAAAAGTTCATAATGACATGTATGTAGGTCAAAGTTCAAAGTCCATTTGTGTAGTTGTATCTTGATAGAAGTGAACATGAAATTAATTTATTGGAGCAATTTGATGGCAACGGAAGTCAGTGACAGAACATGGTCAATGTCATTGTTTACTCAACGAGTGCTTGTTCCACATGATGTCCAAAAGCTAAACAAAACGGTGCTCGAATGGTCCTAGATCATTCTCTGGCTTCAACGAGGGTTTCTGTGACTATGGCGTATACAGCTCGAGCATTTACTAGGTAGGTTCTTTTAAAGCTAGACAGAACTAAATTGGTCTGAAAATGTCTCTTATTATATTCCATTTTTCTTCGTGCACCTTTCTGCATTTCAACGCCTTTATTAACCTAGACTTATAAAAATAAGCAAAAAAACGCGCGCGCGTGTGTAAGGAATAGAGACGATTGCGTGCATAAGGAAGAGAGATGATTGAGAGAGAGAGAGAGAGAGAGAGAGAGAGAGAGAGAGAGAGTTAAGTGAATGATTAATATTGATCAAAAGTTTTATGTGCCTCAACTGACATTTATCTATCAAAAAACTCCATAAGCTTTACAAAATTATGAATATTGACAACTAGATTTGCAAACGATTTTTTTTCTTTCTATTCTAAACTTTAATAGAATTTTGAATTTCAATAGAAAAGTAATTAGGTAATATTTTTCACTTAATATAAGCCAAAACACAATATTTTTCACAATTTAATATAAGTATCAATTAGAGGGTCATGTTTTACTCCAATCCCAATTAATTGAAAAAACTAATTTTTAATTGATGGGTTATAAATATAGATACATATATAACAAATATTAATATAGACTAATCTAATGGGAGAGTTCAACTTCCTCTAACGAGGGATGGATGGCAAATGTGACCCTATGCCCCCTCCACTTTGGTCGCTTTGAAAATCTTTTAAAACCACAATGCATGGATATTTATTATCAAAACCTCATAAACCCTAATAGATCCTAACATTTTTCTTCACTTTTTGTCACGCCTTGAACCCCGAGCACGCAACAACCCTTTCCCTTGGTCGATAGAAAGTGACGTCCCAGGACTTGTCGAAAATGATTCATTTTAATTTTTCATTAAGCGGAAAGCGAACCATCCCCTAGTCAAACAGACAATCAAATAATCAAATAGGGATAGAGGGATGAATAGCAAGAACAACAACAACTACTTGCATATATACATTTTCATTGGATTAACCAATGGAGGAGGATCGTTTCTGATTTACAAGCCCACCAGAGGGGCTGATCCATCCTCTAAGCCAAACCACAAAGAAGCTAGGCTAAGCTAATCCAACTATACACAAAGAACCCTCGGGTTCGGCACCACTATAACTCAAACCCATTGGATTCAGACTTGGGTCGATCACTGGTGGAGCGGGGGCAGGATTCTCCACTGCACCGTCAGGAGGGTTCAACTCCATAGGATCCCAATTGGCGTCCTTGGGGCTCCTACCAAGCGGCCCATCAAAACCTCATAGAGGAACAATCAGCATATTGTCCTCCCGGATGTACCACGCTAGAAACCGATGGGGTATCCATTGCCCTGACCTTGCATTCACCCAGATGGTGGAGAGATACTTCTTGTAAAGATGCACCCGACCCGGGAAGTGGTGACACGTCACGACAATCTCTCAATCCTTAAGGATCCCAAATCACACCGGCGGATGCGCCATTCTAAGGGCCTGAAAGTGGTTATACAATAACCGGTGAGATAAAATCTCAACGAGTCCTCCCCCCAAGCCCCGGTTAGTACACCAACTTAACTCAAGGTATCTCTCCAAAACCACCCCACAAGAAAACCAATAACCAACAACCAACAATCAACAAATAACAACAGCGAAGGCCAACCAACAATCAAATAGTTGGTTCGCATGCAACCTTACTGAGTATGCCATACCTTGTACTTTATATCTTAGTACAATACACACAATGCACATGACCATTAGATAATGTAATTCATCAATCACATACAAGTCGCATCACAAGTAATCTCACCTGGCCATTGCCACACCCTGCACATTATCGATTCGTGCGTGCGTGCCATAAACAATATGATCAGCTCATGCACAATCGGAACCCATGATGCCATGTTTCTCATACACTCTTGCATCGACATGTGTTCTGATTATTACTACCCCTCAGGGCTACAACCAAACCTTTGCTAGTGTCTACTAGCATAACTAGGCATCGCCCTACCCCGTGAGGCATTGCGACATCGTGGGTCCCCCCCCCCAAAGACGGCATTCCCGAAGGAGCATGGGCCCGGCCTCTATCGCTGTCATGCCCAATCCTCAAGCTCGTACCTATCCATTGATGGTCAATTATATTGTGACATCTCAGGACGTGTTGCCGACCCATTCATTTTAATGCGCATGCAGAAGCGTATAAATAAATCTCCAGACAACATAATGATGGGATAAAAAAGCAGGGCCACAAATGCATAATCAAACCACACACCTTTATACACAACTAACTAGTTTATTTACAATACTAGTCTATACACAAAGGTCTACAAAAGCATAAGGTCTACGAGAGATCGGTTCTCAAAACGAAGTTATCCTAAGACTAGCTAGTCAGACTCATTCGCCGATTCTTCTGTCTCCACAGGCTCCGGGGGCTTCGGGTCCTCCACCACACCATCAAAAGGGTCAGCTGCATCATCATCTAGAGTAGCATCAACTACCGTAACGGGGATTTCAAAACTCCTAAGGGGACCCACCCTGAATCCATTGGATCCGTAGCGAAACCACGCTCTGAATCGATGAGGTACCCCATGAGGTAGGTCATCTTCGACCTACATGGTGGTCACTACCAGTTCATAGAACCAATGACTTTCGGGATCGGGGTAACTAAAAACCCGCTCGATAACCCTCATGGGCCGGCCAAAACGCTCTGGAGGAGTAGCCATCTAAGAACCTGAAAAGGTTGAACCCACTAGGGGGTGAAATAATATCTCAACAAGTTCACCCCTTAAACTCCGACTAGAAATGAAATACGCCTAAAGGTAGTCTATGCACACAAAAGACAGATGACTTACCTTGCCTCAGTTCCTTCCTACAAGTTAGTATAATTCATATACTCAACCAATCAATTCAACTCAAATCATCGATCAGCTAGTCAATTGACTTAATTCGATACAATTGATTTGGTCCATACTATCTATCAATTCGATACGACCACTACTCACACAAGCTGAAATAGGTGGTCATAGCTCTCACAAGCTGATATAGATAGATAGTAGCTCACACAAGCTAATATATATAGATCGTGCTCTCACAAGCTGATAATAAATCATAACTCACACAAGTTGATAAGGTATACTGTTCTCACAAGCTAACGTGCAAAAGGGCTCTCACAAGCTTATAAAGTATGTTGCTCTCATAAGCTGATATATTAAGCGCACATAGGTGGGTATAGTATACTGCTCTCACAAGTTGACGTGCAATATCTTTCTTTTAGAAAATCTCACTATTCATATAGTCCACAAACATATTTTCGGTGTTAAAAACTGACGCCCAATATTTTCTAATTAAAATACCGAAATTCCCTAATTTTTAATAATTAACCAAAATTACCAATTTCACTCAATTTGCACAAATTAGCACTCAATTAAACAAACCAAGCATACCATTGCAATTAGCACAAAATTCCGATCACCGACTATCCTGGTATAGTTTATGGAAAATAATAAATAATTAAATAAATACAATTAAATGCAAAAAAGTATAAACTTAGGCCGGAAATGCCTAATTAAATGTTGAAATTGGCACGAAAAATTTTCGAACCAATCTAGATAAATAATACAATCTATCTAGTCTCTAATTAAGCCGTTCTAACTACCTAACATGCATAAACGAATAATTAAATTGCTAATCCGTTCTAACTAACCACCTAAACTATACTTAGCCTAAACTAATCAACCCTTAAGCATCATTAACTCCCCAAGCAGAGTTTAGTGAGTAAACTCGCCAGTTTAGCAGTGATCCGGAGAGTCCACAGCGACGGCGTCGCGAAGACAAGCAACAAACCTCCTAGCGGCGAAGCCAAGTGAGGCCTAGAAGAGGTCCGAAATGGGCCTTGAAGCTCATGATTGAGTTGGGCTACTCAATTTTGCTTTTGCTGGACAGAGCTACTACGGGTGATGGTTGGGGCCAAAATAGGCTAGGTAGGCGGCTAAGTGGGCAGGCGAATGTTTCTGAGGGTTGGACAGGACGACAACAACCAAGGCGACAGTGGAGGAGGCTCAAACACGAGCTGGGGTTGCGGGACAGCAAGCTGGGGTCACATTTAGAGTAGGATGAGTGGGCTAGCATGCGGAGCTCACGGGCGGCGCGACGGCGAGCAAGCGATCCTAGCGGCTCGGTGGCGACTTGCGACAGGGGGAAGACTAGAGGCTTCTCTGCAACTTTGGAAGCTCCAAAACACTAAAAATGGAGAAAGCAAGCTTCGAAGAAGAAGAAAAAGCCATCTGCACAATTACGGGACCCTTTGGCCACAAATATCCCCCTCTTGATCATACATGGCCCCCCACCATATTTTCTCAATCCTCAGCCAAATAGCAACCAACAATCTTCTCTAGCAAGCCAATGAAGTGGTCCAAATGTGGGGGAGGCCATGGCCTACGAATTTTGGGATAAATTCTCCCAAATTGAGTTCAATTGGATTCAATTCATTCCCCATAAATTCCACCAGGGTGTCCTTGACCAAATTGACATTTTTCCTTATGAATAGAACCAACTTGCATCCTAAAAATGTGATAAAAAATTGTTCCCTAAATTTTCCAGACAAAAAAGACCCTATATTGAATTTTCGCTAAAAATCTCGATTTGCAGAAAAATATTTAAAGGATGAGTCAACGATCCTAAAATAAATTATGACATGATAGAACTTTCAATTTCTGAAATCGGATTCAAATTCGCAGTTAACTTTTTGTGCAATTGACCCGTGGTCGATTATTTTCAAGCCACATTGTACATTTTCAACATATTGGTGACTCTTGATTGTCCTGAAAATCTTAAAGTTTCAAATGTGGACACGGGGTACCAAAACAATAAAAAAAAAATCAGTTTAGTGCCAATACGAAAATTTTGTAATCATGTGGAATCACCCACACTTTGATTGCGTATCCTAGTCAAATTGACCTATGTTTGATCTCTGGTTGATTTTTAACTGCGCCGTAATGACCATTGCAGACTAGCACGGTCAAGCAATCGATTTCTGGTCGAATTCTCAAATCTATTGAGTTAAAATTCCTTAACAGCTTCTCCAGATAGACTAGTTATCTCGTGAGTAATCAGCTCGGAGAATAGAACTATAGGCGTGTTGATGAAATGCCAAATTTATTCAATTGAAAACAGAACCTAAAATTCAGGATATCACAATCGTGACTCCACATCCAGACCTCACCGAAATCGGACCATCACCCCCCCAAACTATGGTTGGGGCAGCAGGTCCAACTTAGTGATCACGCAAGCACACCCCCAGAACCCACTTTTTTATCTTTGAGCATTAGTCAATGCACTCATGCTTGCATATACAACCTCAAATCATTTTCTCATAAAAGCAATCCATTTCCGATGTCCCTCAGACAAATCATTTTCCCCTTTTTGTGAAAGCCATATGATTCATGTGGATGTCCATGCAATGACATATCTCATTCACATCATAGGACCAAAGTACATGAAACAAGGCAATTTTTCACTTTTTGATGAATAGTACACGTGAACAATAATTTGTGAACAATGCAATATGAATAGTATAATTTTAGAATTCAATAATTAATAAATTAAATTCAAAAATTAAACAAATCATTAATTAAAACAAACAATTAGTTAATTAAGGCTAATTATGTTTAATTAATAAAAAAACCACAATTAATTAATAAAAAGCAAGATTAACCTAAACTAATCTTAACCATTTATCTAACCACCTATCTTAGGGCTAATACAACTTAATCAAACCCCATAAACTAGAATTAGCCATAACTAAACCAATCCTAAGCGAGTTTAGGCATTAAACGAAGGATTATGGGCTAAACTCACTCGAAGATGAATCCGACGACACGAGCGCGATTGCGGCGGTGAGGGCCACGCATGGTTACATCCAAATGTCATGGAGGTGGTTTCTGACAGAGGTGAAAACTGTGAGGGAGAGAGAGAGAGGTGCAGCTTGGGTGGCCCCCGGACGGGTGGCACCACCATAGCACGGCAACTCCAAAACAGTAGCAAGACAACCAAGATGCCAGGTGAGGTTGGTCCAGTTGGTCAAAGGGGCATCCAAGGGGAAGAACCATGGAGAAAACAAGAGGAAAAGAGAGAAAATGAGAAACGAGGAAATGTGCTGCAAAATGGGGAGGGAGAGAAATGAGAGAGAGAGAGCAACAAGCCAAGTCCAATTTTTCTTTCTTTACATCATTTGCCTTCATAAATTTCCTTCGACTTTTTGCTCTCTTTGTCCTTCAACAATAAATGCCACTTCTAGAAGGGGTAAAATGGTAATTTCTCAAAGTATAGTATATCGTACTGTATGTGTATACAGGCCAAGATTTTATACGGATTTGAATAAAATTGGTTTGGACTCAAATTGTGGAGAAATGAGCTAGAAAATGCAATTGGACTCAAGGGCTTGAAATTGGACTCACTTGGGCTTGGTGGGCTTGGCTTGGGGCCCACTCAGCTGAACCTTAATGGGCACAAGGCCTATTGGGCCTTCGGTTGGCCCATCTCCTCTTGGTTCCAATTTTTCGGCCCATTAAATCATTTTCCGATAAATTTCAGGCTTACCGATAAATTCGAGAATAAATTAGGTAATGTCCAATATTTTAGTCTCGACATCCTCGAAAATTCAATACCCGAAATCAGATTGAAATCCGTGGTTAAAATCGATCACTCGCGACTTTAGTACAACCTAACTATTGGGTGGTGTTTAGAGGTTCTTGCACGTTTGACCTGTGGTTGATAGCTTTTCAATCCATGATCGTGCCTATTCAAATCAGGGCGATCCTCGATTGTCATGTAATCATGAGAGGTTAATTGCTCACGCTGAGTACAGAGCCAAAAAGGAAATCGGTTTAACATCATTCGCAGTCAATATCGAAGTTGTGCGAAATCACCCGCAATCTAACCTCGTATTTTTGCCAAATCAATTTATTTCCATTCGATAATTGGACTACAACAATGTGGTATCATCCCCCTTCGATCCTTATGGTTGAGTGGCCTATCCCTAATTGAATTCACTGGTCGTATGTGTATCGATCCTTTGTTGCCTTTCTGACTAGTCAGTTAACTCATGAGGGGCCAGCTCAGAGTAAATGTAACTAATAGCGCATTGATAAAATAACCATTTCACATATCCCGAGATGGGTTAAAACTCATGATGTCACACTTATTGTAGTGATAAAGATGGGTAGACGTCGGAGATGGGCAAGAATCATCGCGTGTGTCAAGCAATCACGGGACCCACGGATTCAAATCACTTCCCTTTTTCACTTTCGTGTGGTTTAAGCAACTCCACAACTTGATATAACATCATCTAGAAGTTTGTCAATATCAAAACCCTTTTCAAGTGTCCAATGCACGGATTCTCTTCCCTTTCACGTCCACAAGTTGTCATACTTTTTTTTTTTTTTTTCAGATAGATGTTCAAAACTTTATATGGGTTCGAATTTCACTGAGATAAACTTTTCAAACCCATTTAATTATAATTTTTTTTTGTTAGGATGTTAGCCCCAAAACGATTGTGATATGGCTTAAAGTAAAGAAGTTGGGACTTCTCAGCTCAAGCCCATCCTCTCGGGAAAAAAATAAATATAAAATTAATAAATCAAGCCCATAGTGTTGATTTTGATTCTTCTCTTTAGGGAAAAAAAAAAGTCATATGGAATGCTTGGTTCAAAGGAAAACCTTTTGTAAATTTCAGAGTTTTCAAGTTTTATACCGTAAGGTTATTTGTTTTAGATACAAAAATTCGCTTGCCAAGCGGATGTATGGGTGCGTTTTTGTGTAGATGTCATACGGAATAGATCATGGCAACGTGTTCGGTTTCCGATCTCAAGTTGACCACTTCATTCCATATGCACACAAGAGGAGTTATTTTAAAACTGTAATTTCGAAGCATATTGATTTCGGTGGTTTAAAGTCGTTTCAATTCTAATGTTTGAATTATTTAAATGAACAAAAGAAAAGAGACCATCATGTCTTCTCTTTTTTTTTTTTTTTTGTCTTCTTTTTTTTTTTTTTATCGTGCCCGAATATAAAGATAGAAATGGCGGTTCCTCTCCATTTTCCATTTCCCATTTTATTCCATGACCAACTTAATCCTGTCGGTTCAAATGTAGGCCTTTCTTTAAAAACAATGAATTTACCCATTGAATTTCTAAATCAACACATATTTTGGTTTTAAATGCTTGATTTAAATACTAATTTATTATAATTGATCATAACCCTTTGCAAACTCATTTTGTAATTCCTGCTACTCAAGTTGACAAAAGTATCTATGAACTTTTAGCATACAACTTATTCCACAAAACATCATAGGTTGGCCAATGACCTATATATCTATGGTTGAGAAAGAAGAAATTCACCATACCACAATTAAATCCACAATAACTCACAATGACCCTTCTAGCAAGGGAACATTGAATCGGCCACGGTAGAGTTTGGACACAACACTTGGCCTTTCAAAGTCAAAGTCAACGTGGGTCGCCCCTCTTGCTCCTACAATCACGGGGTAGACGGTTTGAAATAGAGCAGTGCCAAGCATATTAAAACTAGTCTCTATGAATTGGGGATTCTTATTCAGTACCCTAATGGTGTACAAAAGATTAATTACCCAAGCAATCTATAAACGGTATTTTATTTTGGCAAATGAATTCATTCCATTAATAAATGCAAATTTCGATCTATGTAATCAATATTTTACATTGACGATGTACTTGATATAAATCTATAAAATCTATACATTCAGTAATGTAATAAACTGTACAAGTGGATATTTTAGTATAGCACGTCACAAGTCCCATGTTATTGAATAGAGTATACCCTCAAATTCAAAGTCTAAAGGTCAGTCCACACGCATGAACTATAAATTGTTGAATAAAAACAAGAAATGGAGAGAGAGAGAAATAGTAGAGAATGCCTGAGAGAGAGAGCTTTAGTAGTATGCGAATGCCTAAACAAGACTTAGGTGTGGAACCGACTTTCATTTTTAACTTTTACACTTTATTTAACTTGTCATTCATGCAAGTTGACATTTATCTAAAGATACCCGAACAAGACATGTGAATAATAACAACTAGATTTTGTTCATAAATTTATTTTTTTTGTAATTATAAAATTTGATAGAAAAGTCATTAAGTAATATCTTGCTTAAAATAAGCCAAAACGCTTGATAAAACACAAACCAATTAGGTCCTATTATGTTGTTCTCATGGAATGATTTCGCAAAAACTTATGAGAATTTCAATTAGCAAATAAATAAGTAAAATTCACGGATCTTCAAACAATCATCGAGTATTAAAAAGAAGTAATTTCTTGAGATGAACTTGATAAGCTTTGTTTAAATATTTGAGATTAGGCGAAGAAAAAGGTGATGAGTTTATTCTATGTCAATGCAACTCGCCCGTCAAGCAAGACTATGTTAGCATAATAAGTCCATAGAGCTTATTACTCAAGTTGGACATTATAGGGAGATAGGAACAATTAATTAGCATCCATATCAAGTACCATAAAATATCATCAACATAGACCAATATTGGTTTATACAAATTAAAACTGTAGGGATTCTACGAGGAATATCTACCTTTTACTTATTTCCGAGGACTTCGTGAAACTGTTGATCTTGAAGGTCACACCCATCGAGTCTCACCTAATGTACTCAAATATAATATAATCATGACCTACCTTTTCTGTTCGGAGGGAAAAAGATAAAAAAAAAAAAAAAATTAGTGGTGTTGCCTAAAAGGCAGGCCTATGACCCTCAATTAGGCACAGGCCCTCCCAAACTCATCTCTCGTGCAATGTTGAGGTATTCAATTTTAGCTTCAATCAACACTGAGGATTTTTTAATGAGAAATCACTACTAGCCTATTACGAGATCGGCTAGAAACCAAGTGAGGCATGGGAGCATACCTCACATCCTATGCAACTAGAGATGTAGGGTCAAAGAATTGATTACATTAATTAATCAACTAATGCCCTCTCGACACTTAGTCTCATTCATTTCGAGAAGATGTTTGTCGAACAGTTTTGATTGATTTTAAATCTATTCACTAACATGTGAGGTGATTATGTGAGTGCGCAATTATTGAAATAACAATTAGCAATTAATGAAACATTAAATAAATTGCAAGGCAAAGTGAGAATCAAATGCTAAGAAATAAGAAAAAATGACATTCCTAACTAGACTAAAGGGAAACCATGATCAATATATTGATGATGCATGATCAAGTGATAATCAAAAAAGATTTGTGTTGTTTTTAAGAACATTCAACCTTTGGCAAAGCAAAGCTTGTTCAATTTTGAGCATAATTTTTTGCTCACCCTTTTTCCACCCGTTTTTTGGCTTCTTACATCCCCTTTCCACCTTGAATCAACTAAATTATCCCTCATCAATCTTAGTGTTAAGATTGTTTCTTACCTATTTTTTTCTTTTCTTTCTTTGGAAATTCTTACACATTTAGAATTGACAAGACATGAACTTGCAAATGGTTCGAATGGTTTGTCTTATAATGCAATTAAAATTGTAATAATTTTATTGTCAATAACTAATTATTTAATGTAATCAAGGCAATGATAATATTTCACATAACTTTTTAAGATAATAATGGATGTTTAGAATTTTTTTATGGAGTTAATATTTTCATATTTAGAAATCTTTTGAAAATATCTTTTAAAAAGTTGTGCAATGTTGGTAAGAATAATAATAAAAGCTAGAATATCAGATTCACCAAATTCATTCTTTAAAACTAGTCGATGATTTTTTTGTTTTTTGTTTTACTTTTACTTGTACTTTGATTATTTTTAGAATTATGGTTTACTAGTTAAAAAAAAAAAAACTATACAACTGATTAACACAACAACTTGTTAGTTATCTGCCAAATAATTTTTTTTTTTGGAAAAAAAAAAGGACACCAATTTCAACTCAAATGAGAAAAAAAAGAATATCAAAAAAGAAGAAAAAATGTAAGAAATAATCTTAAATCAAGAGTAAGCCTCGTATTCAACCTTAATCTTTGTTGTTTGAGTTGAACATGGTAGATTTGTCATTTAGTAAATTTCAAATCAAACAAAAAGAAGAAAAAAATGTAAGAAATAATCTTAAATCAAGAGCAAACCCATAATGGATAATTTGTTCAATTCAAGGGGTGTCAAAAGCCAAAAAAGGGTGGGAAAGTGCAAGCCAATCACTATTTCTACCACTCATTGACTTACGACACCCTAATTTACGTTAATTGGCTACACTATTCCTTATGGCCACGTTTGGCACTCAGGATAAAATTTGGCATAGAATAAAATTTATCATATCTTGTATTTAATGCTTACTTAAGACGAGATGAAGTCGAATGTAAGAGGGATATGGGTTGCATAAATTTATCCCATGGAGGAGGTGGAATAAAGATAAATAAGATCTCTAGTATCCATAATGAAAAGTTATTTATCTCAAATAAAACTTATTATATTAACAATAATGAAATTATATTTTAATATAAAATAATATTTGAATTATAATTTAAGAAATTCAAAATGACAAAAAATAAATTTTATTTTTAATTTAATATTATTTTTATTTATGCATTCATCTTTAATTCTATCTTAAAATATAAATTCAATATATGAATATAAGTATGTAATTACATTTATTACATATTTAGGTATTTTTGTATTTTAGATATATTAATACAGTTTACTATTTAATAAAATTTTATTAGAGAATGATGGAAGGGGAAAAAAGAGATAATAAACAAAATGATTAAAAAAGAGGGGAAAATAAAATAAAAATAAATTAGGGAATAGTGTTGTGAGAGATTTTTACCATCTTTATTTGTGAACTTTTAGGTTCCTTTATACTAATATGATATTTATACCAAAAAATGTGCTTAATATAATATAAATATATTTGACTTTATTATTACGATTCACCAAAAAGTAGATAGGATATAGCAAAATCCCATTATTTCATATCATATACTATCCTTTTTATCTTGCTTAGAAATCCAGATGACCAAACATAACCTAAAGGTCCCAACTGATTTAAGATTATTTCTTACATTCTTTCTTTTTCTTTTATTTCAATTTTACTAGAGAGAAAACTACTCATGCTTCTCTCAAGCAATATTTACTAAAGTTAAATGTGGGGTCACTTTTGATTTAAGAATAATGTTTGCCTTTTTTTTTTTTTTTCCCTTTTTGGCTTTTTTTTTCCTTTTCTTTATCCATCTGGAACAAGACTAATGTATCTCTTTTAAAAAAAAAAAAAGAAAGTTTATTTGGTAGATAGCTAACTAATTATTATGTTTCCAACCAAAAAAAAACTAATTATTTTATGGGAAGATTTCAAAAAGGGCTTGAAATGCTTTAGTTTTTTCAAATAATGACTCAAAATGGACATTATTTTAAATAAGGGTTTGGAGTGGGAAAATCATCTTAAATAAGGTCCATTGGTCGACGATGACTTTTTCTGCCATCAAAGAAGGGATATCTTGGTCAAAAAAATTGTAATTATATTTTTAAAAGTTTTTTATTTGTTAACCTTTTTCTTTTTTCTTTTTATTTTCTTTTCTTTTTTCCTCATTCCTTCCATGGAAATGGCCGTCAACGGCTAGCAGAGGTCACCCTCACCTGGCCCTTGCTTGAGTCGAGTGAGGGCGTCCCTCGCCAAATCTAGGGAGGGCAACCCTCGCCTTGGCTTGCGAGGGCAAGGGTGGCCCTCACCAACATCAGGCGAGGGTTGCCCCCACCTAGGCAAGCAAGGGCCGCCCTCATTTGAGTCAAAGGAGGGTAGCCTTGCTAGATCTGGCGAGGGCAACCCTCTCTTGGGTTGGCAAGGGCGAGGGGTGCCCTCACCAGCGTCGAACGAGAGTTGCCTTCTTTGGTGATGGTCAAAGGCAGCCCTTGGCGAGGTTGGGCAAAGGTGTCCCTTGCCAGATCCTTGCCCTCACCTGAGTCTGACTTTGCTCCACCATGGCCAGCGGAGGGAAAAGGAAAAAAAAATTAAAAAGATAAAAGACAAAAATGCTCTTCAACCAAAGAGGTTATGCACTTTTTTGAAACTTTTATGCTCACTTCAAGCTCTTATTCAAAACAAGTTACATTTCATGTCCTTATTTAAGACAATTTGGTCATTTCATGCCCTTATCTGAAACAACATCAACTTTGGACCCTTATTTAAGAAAATGAGAGAACTTGAGGCTCTTATTTGGAATTTTCCCTTATTTTATTAATGATTTGTATATTTCTATTAATGATTTGTATATTTCTTTCTTTTTTCGATACCATGAGACTATTATTCAAAAAATAACATAAGCATAAGTAAGAGGATAATCTTGAGGAAATTGCATATAATGCCTACATCAACCACAATATTCAAATTTTAAATAAATTCTTATAAATTTGTACCAAAAATCAAAGTAAAAAATCCACGTTCATCAGGATACTCTATGGAAATGAACCAAACAATTTGCACCTAAAATTAACATTTCTTTACTCTAATATATAATTAGGGCTTGCTTAAAGTATAATAATGGAGAATAAGTTCATAAAAAACATCAATGATAGATTAACATGTAAATGGGTCAAGAAGAAGCGGTTAGGATAAATAAAAAAGTATTTTGGAAGGGACCTTGCTAAGTTTTTCCTTTAGTGAAATTGAAAAACTAAGAAGAAAAAAGGTGAGTAATAATGTGGGGTTTACAAGAGATGATGTAGTCAATTCAATATGACAATAGGTATTGAGAACCAATAAATGGATGGAAATAGGGTGAGCCTATAAAGAAATTGGCAAATTTTAGCCTCTGCCTAAAAATGTACACAAAAGTTATAAAAGGTAAGATTTATAGAGATGAGATAAGTTAGTGAGTCAAAAAGCCAAATAAATGTTAGCCACCGTTCCAAATAAGTGATGATAATATAGAATTGACAAGTCACTCAATCAGAAAAAAGTTGATAAGACTTGGTAAACAAAAACAAGTGGGCAATTTAATAGGAGAAAAGCAGATAACTCACCAGACTGAATATTGGTAAATTCATAGCAATTGATAGATTTAATGCGCTTAAAAAAAAGAAAAAAAAAACATGACAAATGATACTCCGACAAAATATGTTAATAAATTTAAATGAACCAAGTAAATTTTGTCAAGTAACCCAGATGAGAGTCGGAAGCATCAGGTATTGAGGACCACCCATACACATGGTTCAAAGTCTCAAAGAATGCTACGATGTGTTTGCTAACAACAAAAACTTGAAGGATCGTCTTCAAATCCTCTTCATTCTCATTATCATAAACACGCACAAGAAACTTTAGTATAAGAAACCCGGCAAAGGTCGCGGGGGATCCAACTGAAATTTAAACAGTAAATAGACGAGATTAACTATAGTAATTAACCCGAAATATTTCCACTTATACTAAGCTCAGTTCATATCGACCGATTTTTCCCTAGTAACGCACATGAACCACATGAACTCGAAGCCGTAATCTCTCAGACGAATACTTATGCGACGGGATAAGAAACTTTGGAGGCAATTCCACAAAGGCCACCTTCGACCCCAGAATCCCTCTGAATTCTCATGTACCCGCTCTCGCCCCAGGAGACATCCCAAGAGTTCCTTATCAACCAGTACTTCATCCCATCCGTATCCGTCCCGTACCCGACGACCGTCACCGCATGGTCCAGATCGGTCCCGCATGGGCCAGTAAAGACACCGCCTGCATAATTCTGGAACGCGGCCCCACTCGAGTCGAGTGCTACCGACACCGGCTGCATTGCCACGGCCTTCAGCATGTCGTCCTCGTTCGGGGGGACGTCCCTGTATTCCGATATTTTGGCCTCGGCAACAGATGAGGCCTGCACATCGCAGGTGCTGTCGACCCCAACGTACGGGTAGTTCGTCTCGGAGCTGATGCCATTGTTGTTGACGATGTACTCGAAGCCATTGTCCATCCAGCCGCCTTGACAGCCCTGGTTCCCGTCAGTGGCGCAGTCTATGAGTTGCTGCTCGGACAGGTTTGGTAGCACGCCAGTGGTGATCTGTGTGATTGCTTCGACCGCCGCCACCACGGAGAACGACCAGCAAGATCCTGTACACATAAGGTAGAGAGTTCTGCAGTGATTATAATTCAATGATGAAAACTTCTCAGAAAAATTAATTTGTTTAGTGTTTCACAGTGTAATATTTTATGACAAGTGGATTTAAACTGGGCAATGCAATTGCTCGCATATCTTAGTATAGGCTTCAATAGTTAGCAGTAAATTTCTTACCACATTGGCCTTGGTTCTTTATAGGGTTGACAGCACCTTGTTTTACCCAATCGACGCTCTCCGGGATGCTATTCGAACCTTGGTACTTAAAAGAATTGACTTGGGACGAGTTCCTGCGTGTTGATGATGGCAATTTGTATCCGGTATATGCTGCCACAAATTCCTCGTTGGTCAAGTCCGAGAACTTGTTCAATCCAACCTTGTAAGTCCGGTTCACCGCGCCGTTGAACTCCTCGATGAACCGCAGGTTTTCCAAGAAAATCTTCAAACGCTTCGCCTTCTCGGCGACATCTTTATAGTCGCGTTCGTGCCGACTCATCCACTCCTCAAACTTTTTAGTCGCAGATGGAATGTCGTAGGCACGAGACGCAGCATTTGACGCACATTCACATGCACACAAGACAACTATCAACCATATGGAGAAATTTTTTGCAAGCTTCAAACCCATTTTCTAATGAATAGATATGTTTGTGGTGCAGAGATTGAGTGAATCCGTTAGGTGTATTTATAGAAGGAAAAACTACACGAGTGAACCCTAAGTTTTCACCTAATGTGCAATATTGTCCCTAAATTTTTAATTTGTTCAATGCGGTGCCTGAATTTTTTGTACATGTTTAATTTAGTCTCTAAATTATATGAAAATGTTCACGTTATCCTTCTATTAATTCAAGTTATTGAAAATTGCATTTGGCTTCCAATTTGGTATGTTTGAATATGGACTAAAAATAACATTACATCAGGATTATCCACATAAGATATTCTACTCAAATTAGAATTTAATAATCATTTTAAGTTGTTTAACTTGTTCAACTTGGACAAATGATTTTTCATTTGATTTGTAGATACAAATTATTATATCTTGAGTTGAATATCTCATATGAATAATCCACATGAAACATTATTTTTTCAACCACAACTCAAACTTACTAAATGGGAAGCCAAATTAGCAAATTCCGTTAAATGAATAAATGGAAGGAAAACATTGGAAAGTTCTGTGTATCTAGAGACCAAATTAAATAGTTACCAAAAGTTTAGGGATGATATGTATATTGGGTCAACGTCCAAAGTCCATTTGTGTAGTTGCCTCCGTATAGAAGTGAATATGAAATTAATCTATTTGAGCAATTTAAGGGCAAAGAAAGTCGGAGACAGAGCATGGTCAATGTCATTGTTTACTCAATTAGTGCGTGTTGCACATGATGTCCAAAGCTAAAGAGAAAGATGCTTGTATGGTCCTTGATCTTTCTCTGGCTTCACTTAGGGTTTCTGTAACCACGGTGTACACAGCTTTAGGGTTTCTGTAACCATGGTGTACACAGCTTGAGGATTTGCTCGGTAGGTTCTTTTAAAGCTAAGCAGAACTAGATTGGTTTGAAAATGTCCCTAACTATATTTTACTTTTCTTCGTGCACCTTTCTACATTTCAATGCCTTTATTGACCTAGACTGATAAAAATAAGCAAAAGTAACGTGTGAGGAAGAGAGATGATTGTGCGCATGTGTGTAAGGAAGGGAGACGACTGAGAGAGAAACAACGGTAAGTGAATGATCAATATTGATCAAAAGTTTTCCGTGCCTCAATAAACATTTATCTAACGAAAAACTTCCGAAACTTTATAAAATTACGAAAATTGACAACTAGATTTGCGTATATTTTTTTTTTTTTTTGTTATTCTAAACTTTAATAGTATTTTGAATTTTGATAATAGAGTAAGCCAAAACGCACAATATATGACAGACTAACCAATAGTACCAATAATTAGCTCAATTGGATGCCTATGGTGTTCCATTTCCAAGATGGTATTAATTATAGGATCGTCTTTTACTCCAACCTCTATTAATTGAAAGTTCATCTTACTAATCTTTAATTGATGGGTTTCAATCGTTGACAACACACACATATTTTGGTCAAAGTTTCCATATGATTAATACACATGATTACTTTAACCCGCCAATCGGAGAGTTCAACTTTCTCCAATGAGGGATGGGGGGCAAATGTGGCCCTATACGTCATCTACTTTGGTTGCTTTGAAAATCTTTTCAAAAGACCGTGCATGGATATTTATTATCAAAACCTCATATACCCTAATCGATCCCCATATTTTCCTTCACTTATTGTAGTGATTAAGATAGATAGACGTGGGACAAAGGCAAGAATCATCCCGTGTGTCAAGCTGACATGGGACCCACAAATTAAAAGCCACTTCCCCTTTCACATTCCTAGAGTTTAAGTAACTCCACAACATGATGTAACATCATCTAGAAGCTCGTCAATATTGAAACTCGTTTCAATTTCCAAGCGTCCGTTGCACGGAATCTCTTCCCTTTCATACTCTCTTTTCTTTTAGATAGGCAGAATTTTATCCGGACTCATAAGGACCTTTCTAGCAAGGGAACATTGAATCAGGCATGGGTATAATTTGGACACAAAGCTTGGCTTTTCAAAGTCAAGTCAACAGGGTCGTCTCTCTTGCTTCTACAATCACGGGGTGGATTCTTGCTTCTACAATCACGGAGTATGCCGTCAAATTTAAAGTGTAAAGGTCAGTCAACCCATTTGGTTAGTCCACATGCTTGAACTTTATCGGGAATTGTTGGAAAAAAAAATGGTCAGAGAGAGAGAGAGAGAGATCTAATTGTAAGAGAATGCTCAATATTGACAGAAAGTTATAGGTGTGGAACCGACTTTCATTTTTAACTTTTATTATTTTTTCTACTTGTTATTCACGACATACCAAAAATAAAAACTTGTTATTCACGTAAATTGACTTTTATCTAAGGGGAAATGCCTAAACAAGACGTATGAATATTGACAACTGGATTTTCTTCATATTTATTTTTTGCAATTCTAAAATTTGATCTTTTCTAAAATTTTGAGAGAAATGTCATTATGTAATTTCTTGCTTAATATAGGCCAAAATGCATGATAAATCACAGATTAATTAAATAGCTATCATGGTCTATGCTCGTGGAATGATTCTGCAAAAAATTATGAGAATATTAGTTAGCAAAAACTCACGGGTCATCAAACAATTATCGAGTATTAAAAAGAAGTAATTTCTTGAGATGAACTTGATAAACTTGGTTTAAATATTTGAGATTAGACAAAGAACAAGGGGATGAGTCTATTCTACGTCAATGCATCTTGTCATCAATCAAAAGCCGTGTTTGCTACCCAATTTGCCACTTGATTGGATTCTCAAGGAGAGTGGGCTATGGTTACTTTTCTAAGTTGGGCTAGAAGGGCGTTACATTCTTCGAATTGATGACTGAAGGCCCATGGTATGCTATCAACAACTGATAAGCATGAGATAATCGATGTGCTATCAGTTAGCAAGTCCACTTGCAGATTGTGGTGTAATCGGAATTCAGGTTCCTCCCTCAAAGTCAACAATGCTCTCTTTGCAACAAGGGTTTCCCGCTCAAGTACAAACAACGCTTGTTCCTTTAGGGCAAAGCCCATGATTATAGATCCCCGAGAGTCTCGACAAACTCTTGCCACCAATCTCTCTTGCTTGCCTTCAATCCAAGAGCAATCGACATTGAATTTCCAGTCCCCAAGTTTCAAAAGCATCCATTGCCTAGGTAAAGCATTCCTTTTTCCTTGCCTAAACTTCTCACTAGGGAGCCATTGATTATGATTATTACTTACCAGAACGGCTTTGTCAACAATTAACTCCAGTCTTGGCTGCCGTTGTTGATATACAAAGCCATTTCGCCCATTGCATATCAACCATAGTACATTCACAGTCAGCTCTTGAGGGGGGAAATTCGAACCCGGGGTGAGTACTTTCAACACCCATTTGTTTATTGTCTATATGTTCACTAGAGATACCGATAATTTAACTCGGTCTACCCAAATATTTTTGGACCAATCACATAGTAAGAAGAGGTGTTCCATGGTCTCTGGGATTTTTTCGGCTGAACAAACAAAGCGGATCAAGTACCATTTTCCTTTTGTATAGATTTTCTTTCGATGGTAAAGCATTTTGGCACACACTCTGTCACGCCCCAATCTTCGAGAGCACGTCCATCCCTCACCGGTCGATTAAATAGCGACGTCCTAGGACGCATCGCCGACCCATTCATTTTAAATACGCATGCAGAAGTGTAATAAAATCCACAGACAATAAAACAATGAGATAGGAAAGTAGGGCCATAAAATTTCAAACTACACCAACCACACTCATATATATAACACCACTAGTCATATATGATACAAGCCAAACCAAACTTTGTTTATCCAAATACTTAAGGTTTAACAAACAGGGGTGGAGGTTTAACAACCACGGCTACTCATCATCGCTAAACTCCTCTTGCTCCACATCATCGTCCCTATTTGAGCCATCTGCCGAGTACACCGGGGACTCTGACTCTTCGAGCTTTGGATCCTTCGCATCCTCTACCGCTCCACCCTCAAGGTCTGCTGTACATTTACCAAAGGCAACCTCCAAAATGTATAGAGGTACATTAGATTCCAGCACAAGGCCCTCCCTTCGCCCATCATGATAGTGATAATACCATGACCGGTACTTATGGGGTACCTTTTCAGGTTCACCCACGTCAACCCGGACGGTGGATTTCACCAGTACATACTCCAATCCTTCAGGGTGGGGGTGTATCAAAATGTGATAAAATATCTCAGTGAGTTCCTTCGGTATACCAAAATGCTCAAGAGGAGGTGGAGGTGCTGCCATCTAAAGACCTGAAATGTTGTCCCACAACGGGGTGAGACTATGGCTCAGCAAGTTCTACCCTCCTAAGACCTAATTAGGAAACAAATACGCCATAAGGGCTGCCATAAGCACAACACGGGTCAAAGGACTTACCTTGACTTCAGTTCCATCTTACAAATCATTATCATTTACAGATGCCTCAAATCATATCAATCAATCAATTCATAACATCATATCAAATCATTGATCAATCAACCTAGTCGATTACATGCTATCACGACCTCTCTCCAGTCGACCAAATCAATACTATCTAATAAGTTTGATCATATCAGGACTGCTCACTTTAAGCCAATACTAAGCTGATATACCGATAGTATAGCTCTCGCTAAGCTGATAAATAGTGTATTACTCTCACTAAGCTGACATATCAAACCCTTGAGTTGATATAGCACACTAATAATGCTCTCTCTAAGCTGATTAGGTATACTACTCTCGCTAAACTGACATATCAGAACCCATAGGTTGATATAATATACCGTTATACCGATCACAATCTAAGCTAACATATCACCCGTACGTTGATATAATATACCACCCCAACCATTTAACCAATTTATCGTTTTTATTATATCCGATAAAAATAGCTATGTGTGGGTACACGGTCGGCCTTAGCCAAAATACCGTAATTTCACTTTTGATCTTCCCACTACTTTCAATAGTCCAAAATTAGATTTTTGGCGCTGTATATTGACGCCCAATAATTTTCCAATGGATTGGGATTGGGTCAAGCCCACTCAAGGGTGGGCCAAGTCCAAAACCCCATATATACAATAGAAATTACCCAAGCATAATATCCATTATTGGACCTAAGCAAGTTCTTAAAAAAGCTTCGAGAGCTCCAAGATGTAAAGTAACTAGAGGGTATTCTCTCCTCTAGGGAAGAGAAAATATAGAGAGGCATAGGGGGAACAAGACATGTGAGCACTCGCGCGTAAAAATAAGAAAAGTAGTTCGATAGCCCACCACATAAATGGGCAGGTACAAACAGCCCCTACTAGACGAAATCCTGATTCTTGTTGAGATAACCTAATAACCAACATCAGGGATCCAAGGACTGCCTGGAACTTTCAGATGGATATAGGTTGGGTCAAGCCCAATAAAGGGCGGCCCAACTCCAAAACCCCGCAAATACCATAGATATTTCTCTAGCATTATACCCATGGCATTTGTATGTGAGGAATGCATTCTAGAGATAGAGAAAATCGTACATTGAACATGCCATGTCTATAGCTCTGGAACTCCCGCCCGCTTGCTGCGATAACGACCGCAACTGGTTGTTGGGTCGACTGCCTTCATGAGCCCATCCTCACCGAGCGGCACATCTGCAAAACCCTTGATTAGCACCGTGTGTTCTGCTGCTTTCGTTGCATTGCAAATCCTGTCCATCCCATGGTATGCATAGGTATTCTGGGACGCGATTCCTTGGTTTTGGATAATGAACTTGAAAGCATTGTCTGGGTAACCGCCTCTACGGCCGTAGCTCGTGGCATCACAATCTATCAATTGTTGTTCAGAGAGCACCACTAGTTTGCCGCTTGTGATCCCCACGATTCCTTCTACTACTGCTACGACTGAGAATACCAAGCAGGATCCTACGTAATAGTTATTGACCTTATAACTATGTGAAATTACCCTATTCCGTAATTGTGATACATTGATGTCTGGCTTCTCATTATAATAAGCCAGGCATTTGTTTGGTGTAGCTGTGGCTGTGACGTAGTTGTGTTGCACTGTAGTTGTGCTATGATGAGTAGTTACATATATTTTAAAACTATAGAACCTCAAAACTGGGTGAAACATCTTCCTAAAAGCTGTTATAAATTGTTGCAGCTATCGAGAGTTCATCAAACAATTTAATAAAAGATGTAGAACTCCTATTTCAAAATTGCAGCTACCTAAAGAGAATTATACCAAACAGGCTCTAAGTCACTCAAATAACATAAATTTTCCAGAAGTACATATGTTTTGTGTAATGCCAACTCATTTACTTGAAAAAGAAAAAGAGTCAAGACGCAATCGCAATGTTTGTGCTTACCACATCTGCCTTTATACTTAATATGGTTTACAACACCTTTCTCTACCCAGTCAATGTCATCAGGAACATCGTCGGCCAGATTTTTGTGGCTATACGACATCGTTTTGGCAGGCTCTGGTTGCTTGGATGCCAAGTATCCCGTATGGTTTTGGACGAACTCCTCATTGGTCAGGTCTGAGAATTGGTTGAAACCTAACTCAGAAGTTCGACTCCCGGACCTTTTGAAATCCTCAACGAACCGCAAGTTCTTGGCGAAAATCGCCTGGCATTTTGCCTTCTCCTGTGGGTCCTCGTAGGTCCGAAATATTCAGCCATCCATTGCTGGTGCTGCTCTGCAATGGTGGGCTCTCGCAACATGCGGACTGCAATCGCTTGCCACGCCCAAGCGCCAAAAATTAGAGCAAGAGAGATGATGGATTCAATCTTAAACATAAAAGGCATTGAAGTGGATGTGAACATTTTCTTTTGTGAATGTGTTTTCTTCTTCTTCTCAGTGCGATATTTGGAAGTGGATGTGATGAGATAGCTGCAGCAGAGATGTATATTCTTAGGCTCTTCATAATTAGGCCATACGAAAAAACAAAATGACATGCAGACCCCTCAAGTGCCATAACTTTGCACAAAGGGACATTTAAGTGCCATAACTTACGAAAGGTACAGTTAAGTGCCAAAATCGCAGTAAATTGGATTACTTGAGTGCCAATCTGGCCAAAGTCCTACCAAAATACCGACGTGGCATTTTTCCGGCCAACCGAGCCCAAAACGACGTCTGTTTTACACGCTGACGTGGTCAAATAATGCAAAAACGGCGTTGTTTTGAGCCAACGTGGTAAAAAAATAAAAATATTAATTAAATTAAATTTAGTTAAAATAAAAAAAAAAAAGGAACGAGGGGGAGGCAGCTGAGGGATCAGCCCTTAGCCGCCGCCGCCGCCCCGCCGCCGCCTGCAAGGGCCGACAACGGCGGGGGACGGTCGGCCAAGGTCACCGAGCCCTTGCCCAAATCGACCCACCGACCGACCGCGGGCGGGGCTCGCGAGCCCTTGCCTCGGATCGGGGGGCGGGGCCGCCAACGACCCTCCTCGGATCTAGGCCGGGGCCGCGAGCCCTCGCCGCTGGCCACAGATCGGGGAGGGTCGCGCCCTCGCCCAATCTAGGATGAGGGCTCGCGAGCCCTCGCCGCCGTCGGCCGGGGTCGGCGGCCCCCGGCCGGGCCCGGCGACCCCGGCCGACCCTCCCCCCGTCGACGCCAGCCCTTCCGGCGATAGCGGGGGTGGCGACGGCGACGACTAAGGGCTAATCCCTCGGCCCCCCCCCGGTTCCTTTTTTTAATTTTTTTAATATTTTAGTTTTTTAATTATTTTTTAATTACTAAATTTAATTTTTTTATTATTTTAAATATTTTAATTAAATTAAATTTTAAAATTATTATTTTTAAATATTTTAAATAAATTTAATTTAATTAATTAATTTATTATTTTTTTACCACATCAGCCAAAAACAGCGTCGTTTTTGCATTATTTGGCCACGTCAGCATGCAAAACGACGTCGTTTTGGATGCGCTTAGCCGGAAAAATGCCACGTTAGCATTTTGGCCGGATTTTGCCCGGAGTGACATTTAAGTAATCTGTTTTTCTTCAAATGTGGCACTTAAGTGTACCTTTCGTAAGTTATGGTACTTAACTGTCTATTTGGACAAAGTTATGGCACTTGAAGCGTTCTTTTGCCGAAAAAAAAAATTGTGTCAATTTTAAGGTGGAAAATTTGTTCCCAATTCCATATTTTCTATGGAAATATGAAGCAGAAAGCCATGCATGTTCTAATACGAGTGATTCTTGCGCATACACCACCGCAGGCAAAGACTTTGTCACATTTTTTGACTACTTAGAGAAAAATATCGCATCTCCATATTACACGATATATGCACTAGTGGACAACATCAAATTTTCCTATACAAACATCATGAAATTACGCTTACATTTTGCATGGACTCTTAATCAAATCCTCTAGACCTGCAACTTGATTTCTCAAACGTCATTAATTTGAATGAGACTAGAACTGTCACTAACCTATACTAGGCTGGTTAAGAGTCAAGTAAAGTGTGGGAGTCTGCCTTAACGTTGCGAACCAGAGTCAAGTAAGGAAGACTAGTTTTAGCTAGCGCCCATTACAAATCCCTCTTCTTCTTCTTCTTCTTTTTTACGAGAATATTCTTTCATGCAATCATTATTTATTTATTTTTATGTTTAGACACACAAGTGTAAAGTGGACATCCATAAATGCACAAACAATATTATAAAGTCATCGTTAACAATCGGATAGATTATTCAAACAATATAAGAAAACAATAAAACCGTATAGGGCAAAATTAATACAAGACCTTATTATAATGCGCCAATGCAGAACCCTATGAGCAAAGCAACAAGTGCTCTAGGAAGAATTAATCATACCAAACATGCAGGTGCAATGTACAAGGAAAATAAATACAAATTTTAAAGAAGGTGACCTAAAACTATTCTACGTGTAAGGCAAGCCTAAACCTAATGCAACGGATGCGCTTTTTATATTTCATGTATTAAAAATGAACTATTCTAAATGATAAAATAGTGCATGATTTAATCTATATACATTTTTATAGATTCTTTTTTTTTCTTTTAATGGAGATGCTTTACAAATGACCAAGCATGCGCATGGTTTTTATTTATTTTTTTCCTTAATGCCGTGCAGATATAGACTTGACTATTGTGAAAATAGTAATAAGATAAATAAATAACCGAAATGATTCTAAATGTGTAGCGAAGCACTTATTTATGGAGAAATCTAAATCTCTCTTGATTTTTTAAATTTCTTTAATGCAGTGATTTTTTTTAATTTCTTTAATGCAGTGCAAACATGAAAATAGTAATAAACGAATTGATTTGAAACTCACCAATAAATGAAAAAATATATATATGAACCTTTTTTTCCCTTTTCATTCTCATTGGTACCATGAATTGGTTAAAGATCAACAAATTTTGAAAGGCAAAAAAGGAAGAAGAAACAAAAAGATGGCCGAAAGAAAAGCAGAAACAAAAGATATGCATATGTGCAAATGTGAAAATAGTGATAAATAGGTGTCATAGCATTTATATATGGAAAACTCTAAATTTCCACATGAATTTTTGTCATGCAATATTATGTCTTTTTTCATTGCTAATGGTCAAACTACTAAAACATACCAAAAAGCAAAAATAGATGGAATCAATCCTGTTGTGTGTACATGAATGAGTAGCACAAATTAAATTGCAAATAGTATGTTGGAAGTTAAGTGGAAAAGTGTCTACTCGAACGTAGCAAATCATGTGACATTCGCGATGATAAGAATTCCAACAAGAATTAAGAGATGGCTAATAGGCTCACTTCATGAATAACTTGGTATAACTCAAATCACTCACCTCAAACAAAATGTCATGCAAGGATTAAGTGGACAACTCCAAGCTTGGTTAGGCTAGAACGAAAATTCAAGGCGACATGGTGGGCCACCAACACAACGGTGAGCACTCTTGATTCACTATACTATTCTCTGAATTCTTTCCTCCGGGCAACATTTCTCATTCATATTATTGTTCTCTTTTTATTGTTTGGTCCCCTTAGACTCCGTGAGACTCCCCATTTATGGGGTTAGACCTTCCATATTTCCTTCTCAAAATTGAATTTGAATTTCACCCCCAAATAACCCTTTGAATAACCCCTAAATCTCTCTAACCACCTTATTATTCTAACGAATTAATAAATTGATTTTACTTCGGTGGATTTGGGGAATTAGGTGTGATTTTGCACCTAAAGAATGAAGACTCATTCTTACAAATTTTGGTAAAATTGAAGGGGATATCTCGGCAACTTTTGAAGAAGAATCAAGTCCATTTGGATTTGATCATCTGTTCCAGGCCAGAATGCGCCTGATTTGCATGAGACCTGTTTTGGGCCTCAGTTGCTTAGACCAGCCCATCCGACTTGGCTTTAGCAAACGAGGCCCGTTTGGACCAAGTTCGCCAGACCATGCAAAAAAGCAATAAATAAATAAATAAATAAATAAAGATAAATACAAAAATATTGTAAAATATTGTGTTGCAAATATATAATAGAGATAATAAATAGATTAAGAAGAGAAAGTAGGTAAACACCAAAGATAGTAGAGAAAGCCAAATACCATAAATCGTAGAGAAAGTTAGAAGAGAGCATTTTATCTCCAGTATATCAGTGTATATCTACGACAAAAACCAAGCTCCTATTTATAGGAAAACAATGATGTACTTATCATTAATATCAATGTATTGAATAATACATACATTTGATAGGGAGATGAACATTCATTGTATAGGGAGATACATTTAGAATGTACAATAAAAAAAACTACTTTTGGCTGCGTAATCAACCTAGAGAATTTTTATAAATGGCTAAAACAAGAATTGGCTACCGAACATTAGTTATTGGAAAATTGTCCAAAACATTAGTAATTGCTCACATATCTTAGGATAGGGTTCAATAGTTAGCAGTAAATTTCTTACCACATTGGCCTTGGTTCTTTATAGGGTTGACAACTCCTTGTTTGACCCAATCGAAGCTCTCCAGGATACTGTTCAAACCTTGGTACTTAAAAGAATTGACTTGGGAGGTGTTCCTGTGTGGTGATGATAGCAGTTTGTGTCCAGTATATGCTGCCACAAATTCCTCGTTTGGTTAAGTCCGAGAACTTGTTCAATCCTACCTTGTAAGTACGGTTTGCCGCAGCATTGAACTGCTCAACGAACCGCAAGTTTTCCGAGAAAATCTTCAGACGCTTCACCTTCTCGGCGATGTCTTTGTAGTTGCACCTATGCTAACTCATCCACTCCTCGAACTTTTTATTCGTGAATGGAATTTTGTAGACATGAGACGCGGCATTGGTCCTAAATTTTTGCTACATGTTCAAATTAATTCCTTAACCATATGAAAATGTTCATATCGTTCTTCTATTAATTCAAGTTAAAGGAAATCTGTATATGGCTTTCAATTCAATATGTCTAAATAGTGGACAAAAAATAACATTACATGTGGATTATCACTTTAAGACATTCTATTCAAATTAGAATATAATAATCATTTTAATTTGTTTAACTTGTTCCATTTGCGAAAATTATTTTAATTTGATGATATTAATTATTATATTCTAACTTCAATGACTCACATGAATAATTTACTTGTAACATTATTTCTTTACCCACCATTCAAACTTACTAGATTGGAAGCCATATCAGCAAATTCTATTAACTTGAATTAATGAAAAGATAACATAAAAAAATTATGTAGTCTAGAGATTCAATTGAATGGTTACTAAAAATTCAGAAATCACATTAAGCAAATTAAAAATTCATAAATGACATGTATAGTGGGTCAAAGTTCAAAGTCCATTTGTGTAGTTGTATCTTGATAGAAGTGAACATGAAATTAATTTATTGGAGCAATTTGATGGCAACGGAAGTCAGTGACAGAACATGGTCAATGTCATTGTTTACTCAACGAGTGCTTGTTCCACATGATGTCCAAAAGCTAAACAAAACGGTGCTCGAATGGTCCTAGATCATTCTCTGGCTTCAACGAGGGTTTCTGTGACTATGGCGTATACAGCTCGAGCATTTACTAGGTAGGTTCTTCTAAAGCTAGACAGAACTTAATTGGTCTGGAATTGTCTCTTATTATATTCCACTTTTCTTCGTGCACCTTTCTGAATTTCAACGCCTTTATTAACCTAGACTTATAAAAATAAACACCTTTCTGAATTTCAACGCCTTTATAAACCTAGACTTATAAAAATAAACAAAAGTAACGTGTTTGTGTGTATGTGTGTGTAAGGAATAGAGACGATTGCGTGCGTAAGGAGAGAGAGAGAGAGAGAGAGAGAGAGAGAGAATTAAGTGAATGATTAATATTGATCAAAAGTTTTATGTTCCTCAACTGACATTTATCTAACAAAAAACTCCATAAGCTTTACAAAATTATGAATATTGACAACTAGATTTGCAAACAATTTTTTTTCTTTCTATTCTAAACTTTAATAGAATTTTGAATTTCGATAGAAAAGTCATTCGGTAATATTTTTCACTTAAAATAAGTCAAAACACATGAATTTCAATGTTCCATGGAGGGGGTATAGGGTCGTGTTTTACTCCAATCCCAATTAATTGAAAGTTCATCTAACTAATTTTTAATTGATGTATTATAAATGTAGATACGTATATGTATGTGTGTGTGTGTTTGGTCAAGTTCGCATATGATTAATATATACAATTATTTTAATTTTCTAATCGGGGAGTTCAACTTCCTCTAACGAGGGATGGACGACAAATGTGACCCTATACCCCCTCCACTTTGGTTGCTTTGAAAATCTTTTCAAAACACAATGCATGGATATTTATTATCAAAACCTCATAAACCCTAATAGATCCTAACATTTTTCTTCACTTATTGTAGTGATAAAGATGGGTAGACGTCAGAGATGGGCAAGAATCATCGCGTCTGTCAAGCAATCATGGGACCCATGGATTCAAATCACTACCCTTTTTCACTTTCGTGGGGTTTAAGCAAATTCACAACGTGATATAACATCATCTAGAAGTTTGTCAATATCAAAACCCTTTTCAAGTGTCCAATGCATGGATTCTCTTCCCTTTCACGTCCACAAGTTGTCATACTCTTTTTTTTTTCTCGGATAGATGTCAAAACTTTATATGGGTTCGAATTTCACTGAGATAAAATTTTGAAACCCAATTAATTATAATTTTTTTTTTGTTAGAATGTTAGCCCCAAAACCATTGCGATATGGCTTAAAGTAAAGAAGTTGGGACTTCTCAGCTCAAGCCCATCCTCTTGGGAAAAAAATAAATATAAAATTAATAGCCCATAGTGTTGATTTTGGTTCCTCTCTTTTGGGGAAAAAAAGAAGTCATATGGAATGCTTGGTTCAAAGGAAAACCTTTTGTAAATTTCAGAGTTTTCAAGTTTTATACCGTAACGTTATTTGTTTTAGATACAAAAATTCACTTGCCAAGCGGATGTATGGGTGCGTTTTTGTGTAGATGTCATACGGAATAGATCATGGCAACGTGTTCGGTTTCGATCTCAAGTTGACCACTTCATTCCATATGCACACAAGAGGAGTTATTTTAAAACTGTAATTTCGAAGCATATTGATTTCGGTGGTTTTTATTAACAAAAGAAAAGAGACCATCATGTCTTCTCTTTTTTTCTTTTTCTTTTTTTTTTTGTTTTTATTATCATGCCCGCATACAAAGATAGAGATGCCGGTTCCTCTCCATTTTCCATTTCCCATTTTATTCCATGACCAACTTCATCCAGTCGGTTCAAATGTAGGCCTTTCTTTAAAAACGATGAATTTACCCATTGAATTTCTAAATCAACAAATATTTTTGTTATAAATACTTGATTTAAATACTAATTTATTATAATTGATCATAACTGATCATAATCCTTTGCAAACTCATTTTGTAATTCCTGCTACTTGAGTTGACAAAAGTATCTATGAACTTTTAGCATACAACAACTTATTCCGCAAAACATCATAGGTTGGCCAATGACCTATGTATATATGGTTGAGAAAGAGAAAATTCACCATACCACAATTAAATCCGCAAATATCTCACAAGGACCCTTCTAGCAAGGGAACATTGAATCAGCCACGGTAGAGTTTGGACACAACGCTTGGCCTTTCAAAGTCAAAGTCAACGTGGGTCGCACCTCTTGCTCCTACAATCACGGGGTAGACGATTTGAAATAGAGTAGTGCCAAGCATATTAAAACTAGTCTCTATGAATTAGGGATTCTTATTTGTTACCTTAATGGTGTACAAAAGATTAATCACCCAAGCAATCTATAAATGGTATTTTATTTTGGCAAATGAATTAATTCCATTAGTAAATGCGAATTTCAATCTATGTAATCAATATTTTACATTGACCATGTACCTGATATCTATACATTTAGTAATGTAATAAATTGTACAAGTGGATATTTAAGTATAGCACGTTACAAGTCCCATGTTATTGAACAGAGCAGAGCAGAGAGAGAGAGAGGGAGAGAGAGAGAGAGAGAGAGAGAGAGAGAGAGCTTTAGTGGTATGTGAATGCGTGAACAAGACTTAGGTGTGGAACCAAAAGTTTAAGGTGTGGAACCGATTAGGTCCTGTTATGTCGTTCGACGTTCTCATAGAATGATTTCACAAAAACTTATGAGATTATCAGTTTGCACACAAGTAAGTAAAATTCGCAGATCATCAAACATTCATCGAGTATTAAAAAGAAGTAATTTCTTGAGATGAACTTGATAGGCTTTGTTTAAATATTTGAGATTAGGCAAAGAAAAAGGTGATGAGTCTATTTTATGTAAATGCATCTCCCCCGTCAAGCAAAGACTTTGTTAGCATAATAAGTCCATAGAGCTTATTACTCAAGTTTGGACATTATAGGGAGATAGCAACAATTGATTAGCATCCATATCTAGTACCATAAAATATCATCAACTTAGACCAATGTTGGTTTATACAAATTAAAACTGTAGGGATTCTACGAGGACAATCTACCTTTTACTTATTTCCAAGGACTTCGTGAAACTGTTGATTTATTAAATTACACAATCTTTCGTTTAGAATGATCTTGAAGGTCACACCCATTGAGTCTCACCTAATGTACTCAAATATAATATTATCATGGCCTACCTTTTACGTTTAGAGGGAAAAAGATATAAATTTAGCGGTGTTACCTAAAAGGTAGGCCTATGACCCTCAATTAGGCACAGGCCCTCCCAAACTCATCTCTCACGCAATGTTGAGGTATTCAATTTTAGCTTCAATCAACATTATGAGGATTTTTTTAATGAGAACTCACTACTAGCCTATTAGGAGATCGGCTAGAAATCAAGTGAGGCATTGGAGTATACCTCACATCCTATGCAACTAGAGATATAGGGTTAGAGAATTGATTACATTAATTAATCAACTAGTGCCCTCTCAACACTTAATCTTGTTCATTTCGAGAAGATGTTTGTCGGACAGTTTGGATTGATTTTAAATCTATCAACTAATATGTGAAGCAATTATGTGAGTCAGCAATTATTGAAATAACAATTAGCAATCAATGAAACATTAAATAAATTGCAAGGCAAAGTGAGAATCAAATGCTAAGAAATAAGAAAAAATCACATTCCTAACTAGACTAAAGGGAAACCACGATCAATATATTGATGGTGTGTGATCAAGTGATAATCAAAATAGATTTGTGCAAACAACAACCTAACATTTGTCTTTAAGAACATTCAACCTTCGGCAAAGGAAAGCTTGTTCAAGTTTGAGCATAATTTTTTGCTCACCCTTTTCCCACGCCTTTTTTGAATTTTTACATCCCCTCTCCACCTTGAATCAACTAAATTATCCCTCATCGGTCTTAGTGTTAAGATTATTTCTTACCTTTTTTTTCTTTTCTTTCTTTGGAAATTCTCACACATTTAGAATTGGCAAGACATATGTGCTTGCAAATGGTTCCAATGGATTGTCTTATAATGCAATTTAAATTGTCATATTTTTTTTGTCAATAACTAATTATTTCATGTAATCAAGGCAAAGATAATATTTAAAATAACTTTTTAAGATAATAATGGATGTTTAGAATTTTTTTATGGAGTTAATATTTTCATATTTTTAAATCTCTGGAAAATATCTTTTAAAATTTGTGCAATGTTGGTAAGAAAAATAATAAAAGCTGGAATATCATATTCACCAAATTCATTCTTTAAAACTAGTCGATGATTTTTTTTTACTTTTACTTGTACTTTGATTATTTTTTCAATAATGGTTTGCTATTTTTTTTTTTTTTTATAAAAGCTGTACGACTAATTAACACAACAACTTGTAAGTTATCTGCCAAATAAATTAATTTTTAGAAAAAAAAAAAGGACACCAATTTCGACCCAAATGGAAAAAAAGAATATCAAAAAAGAAGAAAAAATGTAAGAAATAATCTTAAATCAAGAGTAAGCCTCATATTCAACCTTAATCTTTGTTGTTTGAATTGAACGTGGTAGATTTGTCTTTTAGTAAATTTCAAATCAAACTAAAAGAAGAAAAAAATGTAAGAAATAGTCTTAAATCAAGAGCAAACCCATAATGGATAATTTGTTCAATTCAAGGGGTGTCAAAAGCCGAAAAAGGGTGGAAAGCCATCACTATTTCTACCCCTTATTGACTTATGACAACCTAATTTACGTTAATTGGCTACACTATTCCTTATGGCTATGTTTTGCACTCAGGATAAAATTTGGTATAGAATAAAAATTTTCATATCCTGTGTTTAGTGCTTACTTAAGACGAGATGAAGTCGAATGTAAGAGGGATATGAGTTGGATAAAATTATCCCATGGGGGAGATGGAATAAAGATAAATAAGATTTCTAGTTTCCATAATGAAAAAGTTATTTATCTCAAATAAAAATTATTATATTAACAATAATGAAAGTATATTTTAATATAAATAATATTTGAATTATAATTTAAGAAATTCGAAATGACAAAAAAATAAAATTTATTTTTAATTTAATATTATTTTTATTTATGCATTCATCTTTAATTCTATCTTATAATATAAATTCAATATATGAATATAAGTATGTAATTAAATTTATTACATATTTTAGGTATTTTTTATTTTAGATATATTAGTACAGCTTACTATTTAATAAAATTTTATTAGAGAATGATGGAAGGGGAAAAAAGAGATAATAAACAAAATGTTTAAAAAATAGGGGAAAATAAAATTAAAAAAAATTAGGGAATAGTGCCATGAGACATTTTTATCATCTCTATTTGTGAACTTTTAGGTTCATTTATACTAATATGACCTTTATTTTAAAAAAATGTGTCTAATATAATATAAATATATTTGACTTTATTATTACGATTCACCATATAGTAGATATGATATAGCAAAATCCCACGATTTCATATCATATTCTATCCAGTTATATCCTGTTTAGAAATCTAGATGACAAACGTAACCTAAGGGTCCCATACTGATTTAAGATTATTTCTTACATTATTTATTTTTCTTTTTCTTTTATTTCAATTTTACTAGAGAGGAAACTACTCATGCTTCTCTCAAGCAACATTTACTAAAGTTAAACGTGGGGTCACTCTTGATTTAAGAATAATGTTTCCCTTTTTTCCCCTTTTTTGGCTTTTTTCCTTCTTTGTCCATTTGGAACAAAACTAGTGTATCTCTTTAAAAAAACGAAAAACAAAAAGGTTTATTTGGTAGATAGCTAAATAATTATTATGTTTCCAACAAAAAAAACTAATTAATTTTCAAATAATTACCCAAAATGGAAATTATTTAAATTAGGGCTTGGAGTGGGAAAATCATCTTACATGAGGTCCATTGGCTGATGATTACTTTTTTTGCCATCAGAGAAGGAATATCTTGGTCGAAAAAATTGTAATTATATTTTTAATTTTTTTTTTGATTTGTTATCATTTTTTCTTTTTTCTTTTTATTTTCTTTTATTTTTTCCTCTTCCCTTCCATGGACATGGCCTTCAACGGCCAACAGAGGTCACCCTCACCTGGCCCTTGCCTGAGTCGAGTGAGGGCGTCCCTCGCCAATGTTAGGCGAGGGTTGCCCCCACCTAGGCTAGCAAGGGCTGCCCTCGCTTGAGTCAAACGAGGGTAGCCCTTGCTAGATCCGGAGGGCAACCCTCTCTTGGGTTGGCAAGGGCAAGGGTGCCCTTACTAGCATCAAACGAGAGGCACCTTTGCTGGTGTCGGTTGAAGGCAGCCCTTGGCGAGGTCGGGCAAAAGCGACCCTTGCCAGATCCTCGCCCTCACCTTAGTCCGACTTTGCTCCACCATGGCCGACGGAGGGAAGAGGGAAAAAGAAAAGAAAAATATCTAAAAGATAAAAGACAAAAATGCGCTTCGACCATAGAGGTTATGCCCCCTTTTGAGACTTTTATGTTCACTTCGAGCTCTGATTCAAAACAAATTACATTTCACGCCTTTATTTAATACAATTTTGTCATTTCATGCCCTTATTTGAAAGAACATCAACTTCGGACCCTTATTTGAGAAAATAAGAGAACTTGAGGCTCTTATTTGGAATTTACCCTTATTTTATTAATGAGTTGTATATTTCTTTCTTTTTTCAATACTATGAGACTATTATTAAAAAAATAACATAAGCATAAGTAAGAGGATAATCTTGAGTAAATTGCATATAATGCCTACATCAACCACAATATTCAAATTTTAAATAAATTCTTATAAATTTGTACCAAAAATCAAAGTCGAAAATCCACGTTCATGAGGATGATCTATGGAAATGAACCAAACAATTTGCACCTAAAACTAACATTTCTTGACTCCATTATATGATTAGGGCTTGCTTAAAGTATAATAATGGGGAATAAGTTCATAACAAACATCAATGATACATTAACATGTAAATGAGTCAAGAAGAAGCGGTTAGGATAAATAAAAAAGTTTTTTTTGGAAGGGACCTTGCTAAGTTTTTCCTTTAGTGAAATTGAAAAACTTAAAAAAAAAGAAAGGTGAGAAATAATCTTAAATAGTGTGGGGTTCACAAGAGATGTTGTAGTCAATTCATTATGACAATAGGTATCAAGAACCAATAAATGGATGGAAATAGGGCGAGCCTATAAAGAAATTGGAAAATTTCTGCCTCTGCCTAAAAAAGTACACAAAAGTTTATAAAATGTAAGATTTATAGAGATGAGATAAGTTAGTGAGTCAAAAAAGCCAAATAAATGTTAGCCACCGTTCCAAATAAGTGATTATAATATAGAATTGACAAGTCACTCAATCAGAAAAAATTGTGAGTAACTAAAATGAGACTTGGTAAACAAAAACAAGTGGGCAATTTAATAGGAGAAAAGCAGATAACTCACAAGAGTAAATATTGGTAAATTCATAGTAATTAATAGGTTTAATGCGCTTTAAAAAAAAAAGACAAATAATACTCCGACAACATATGTTAATGAATTTAAATGCCCAGATGAGAGTCGGAAGCATCCGGTATTGAGGACCACCCATACACATGGTTCAAAGTCTCAAACAATGCTACGATGTGTTTGCTAACAATAAAAAATTCAAGGACCGTCTTCAAATCCTCTTTATTCTCATTATCATAAACACGCGCAAGAAACTTTAGTATAAGAAACCCGGCAAAGGTCGCGGGGGATCCAACTGAAATTTAAACGGTAAATAGACAAGATTAACTATAGTAATTAACCCGAAATATTTCCACTTATACTAAGCTCAGTTCATATCGACCGATTTTGCCCTACTAACGCACATGAACTCGAAGCCGTAATCTCTCAGACGAATACTTATGCGACGGGATAAGAAACTTTGGAGGCAATTCCACAAAGGCCACCTTCGACCCCAGAATCCCTCTGAATTCTCATGTACCCGCTCTCGCCCCAGGAGACATCCCAAGAGTTCCTTATCAACCAGTACTTCATCCCATCCGTATCCGTCCCGTACCCGACGACCGTCACCGCATGGTCCAGATCGGTCCCGCATGGGCCAGTAAAGACACCGCCTGCATAATTCTGGAAAGCGGCCCCGCTCGAGTCGAGTGCTACCGACACCGGCTGCATTGCCACGGCCTTCAGCATGTCGTCCTCGTTCGGGGAGACGTCCCTGTAGTCCGATATTTTGGCCTCGGCAACAGATGAGGCCTGCACATCGCAGGTGCTGTCGACCCCAACGTACGGGTAGTTCGTCTCGGAGCTGATGCCATTGTTGTTGATGATGTACTCGAAGCCATTGTCCATCCAGCCGCCTTGACAGCCCTGGTTCCCGTCAGTGGCGCAGTCTATGAGCTGCTGCTCGGACAGGTTTGGTAGCACGCCAGTGGTGATCTGTGTGATTGCTTCGACCGCCGCCACCACGGAGAACGACCAGCAAGATCCTGTACACATAAGGTAGTGAGTTCTGCAGTGATTATAATTCAATTATTAAAACTTCTCAGAAAAATTAATTTGTTTATTGTTTCACAGTGTAATATTTTATGACAAGTGGATTTAAGCTGGGCAATGCAATTGCTCGCATATCTTAGGATAGGCTTCAATAGTTAGCAGTAAATTTCTTACCACATTGGCCTTGGTTCTTTATAGGGTTGACAGCACCTTGTTTTACCCAATCGACGCTCTCCGGGATGCTATTTGAACCTTGGTACTTAAAAGAATTGACTTGGGAGGAGTTCCTGCGTGTTGATGATGGCAATTTGTATCCAGTATATGCTGCCACAAATTCCTCGTTGGTCAAGTCCGAGAACTTGTTCAATCCAACCTTGTAAGTCCGGTTCACCGCGCCGTTGAACTCCTCGATGAACTGCAGGTTTTCCAAGAAAATCTTCAAACGCTTCGCCTTCTCGGCGACATCTTTATAGTCGCGTTCGTGCCGACTCATCCACTCCTCGAACTTTTTAGTCGCAGATGGAATGTCGAAGGCACGAGACGCAGCACTTGACGCACTTGCACATGCACACAAGACAAGTATCAACCATATGGAGAAATTTTTTGCAAGTTTCAAACCCATTTTCTAATGAATAGATATGTTTGTGGTGGAGAGATTGAGTGAATCCGTTGGGCGTATTTATAGAAGGAAAAACTACACAATTGAACCCTAAGTTTTTGGCCTAATGTGCAATATTGTCCCGAAACTTTATAAAATTATGAAAATTGACAACTAGATTTGCGTATGGTTTTCTTTTTTTTTCTAAACTTTAATAGTAGTTTGAATTTTTATAATAGAGTAAGCCAAAACACACAATATATGACAGACTAATCAATGGTATCAATAACCACTGGGATTCGCCTCAGTGGCCACCCTTCCAACATGGAAGAGGGAGGTGAGGGGTTCAAATCCCCACTTTCGACTCCCACGCCCTGCAAGAGGCAGGGCAAAAGTCTGAAAGTGAATGTAGAGTAGGAATAGAGTAGAACTGACAAAAATAAAAATAAAAATCAATGGTACAAATAATTAGCTCAAATGGATGCCTATGTTGTTCCATTTCCAAGATGGTATTAATTATAGCATCGTCTTTTACTCCAACCTCTATTAATTGAAAGTTCATCTTACTAATCTTTAATTGATGGGTTCCAATCGTTGACAACACACACATATTTTGGTCAAAGTTTCCATATGATCAATACACATGATTACTTTAACCCGCTAATCGGAGAGTTCAACTTTCTCCAACGAGGGATGGGGGGCAAATGTGGCCCTATACGTCCTCCACTTTGGTTGCTTTGAAAATCTTTTCAAAAGACCGTGCATGGATATTTATTATCAAAACCTCATATACCCTAATTGATCCCCATATTTTCCTTCACTTATTGTAGTGATTAAGATAGACGTGGGACAAAGGCAAGAATCATCGTGCGTGTCAAGCTGACACGGGACCCACAAATTCAAAGCCACTTCCCCTTTCACATTCCTAGAGTTCAAGTAACTCCAAAACATGATGTAACATCATCTAGAAGCTAGTCAATATAAACTCGTTTCAATTTCCAAGCGTCTACTGACCAAAAAAAAAAAAAAAAATTTCCAAGCGTCTGTTGCACGGAATCTCTTCCCTTTCACTTCTACAAGTTGTCATACTCTCTTTTCTTTTAGATAGGCAGAATTTTATCCGGACTCATAGGGACCTTTCTAGCAAGGGAACATTGAATCAGGCATGGGTATAATTTGGACACAAAGCTTGGCTTTTCAAAGTCAAGTCAACAGGGTCGTCTCTCTTGCTTCTACAATCACGGGGTGGATTCTTGCTTCTACAATCACGGGGTGGATTCTTGCTTCTACAATCACGGAGCATGCCGTCAAATTTAAAGTGTAAAGGTCAGTCAACCCATTTGGTTAGTCCACATGCTTGAACTTTATCGGGAATTGTTGGAAAAAAAAATGGTTAGAGAGAGAGAGAGAGAGAGAGAGAGAGAGAGATCTAATTGTAAGAAAATGCTCAATATTGACAGAAAGTTATAGGTGTGGAACCGACTTTCATTTTTAACTTTTATTATTTTTTCTACTTGTTATTCACGTAAATTGACTTTTATCTAAGGGGAAATGCCTAAACAAGACGTATGAATATTGACAACTGGATTTTCTTCATATTTATTTTTTGCAATTCTAAAATTTGATCTTTTTTTAAATTTTGAGAGAAATGTCATTATGTAATTTCTTGCTTAATATAGGCCAACATGCATGATAAATCACAGATTAATTAAATAGCTATCATGGTCTATGCTCGTGGAATGATTCTGCAAAAACTTATGAGAATATCAGTTAGCAAAAACTCACGGGTCATCAAACAATTATCGAGTATTAAAAAGAAGTAATTTCTTGAGATGAACTTGATAAACTTGGTTTAAATATTTGAGATTAGACAAAGAACAAGGGGATGAGTCTATTCTACGTCAATGCATCTTGTCATCAAGCAAAAACCATGTTTGCTACCCAATTTGCCACTTGATTGGATTCTCAAGGAGAGTGGGCTATGGTCACTTTTCTAAGTTGGGCTAGAAAGGCGTTACATTCTTCGAATTGATGACTGAAGGCCCATGGTATGCTATCAACAACTGATAAGCATGAGATAATCGATGTGCTATCAGTTAGCAAGTCCACTTGCAGATTGTGGTGTAATCGGAATTCAGGTTCCTCCCTCAAAGTCAACAATGCTCTCTTTGCAACAAGGGTTTCCCGCTCAAGTACAAACAACGCTTGTTCCTTTAGGGCAAAGCCCATGATTATAGATCACCGAGAGTCTCGACAAACTCTTGCCACCAATCTCTCTTGCTCGCCTTCGATCCAAGAGCAATCGACATTGAATTTCCAGTCCCCAAGTTTCAAAAGCATCCATTGCCTAGGTAAAGCATTCCTTTTTCCTTGCCTAAACTTCTCACTAGGGAGCCATTGATTATGATTATTACTTACCAGAAGGGCTTTGTCAACAATTAACTCCAGTCTTGGCTGCCATTGTTGATATACAAAGCCATTTCGCCCATTGCATATCAACCATAGTACATTCACAGTCAGCTCTTGAGGGGGGAAATTCGAACCCGGGGTGAGTACTTTCAACACCCATTTGTTTATTGTCTATATGTTCACTAGAGATATCGATAATTTAACTCGGTCTACCCAAATATTTTTGGACCAATCACATAGTAAGAAGAGGTGCTCCATGGTCTTTGGGATTTTTTCGGCTGAACAAACAAAGCGGATCAAGTATCATTTTCCTTTTGTATAGATTTTCTTTCGATGGTAAAGCATTTTGGCTCACACTCTGTCACGCCCCGATCTTCGAGCGCGCACCCATCCCTCACTGGTCGATTAAATGCGACATTCCAGGACGCATCGCCAACCCATTCATTTTAAATACACATGCAAAAGTATAATAAAATCCCCAGACAATAAAATAATGGGATAGGAAAGTAGGGCCATAAAATTTCAAACTACACCAACCACACTCATATATATAACACCACTAGTCATATATGATACAAGCCAAACCAAACTTTGTTTATCCAAATACTTAAGGTTTAACAAACAGGGGTGGAGGTTTAGCAACCACGGCTAGTCATCATCGCTAAACTCCTCTTGCTCCACATCATCGTCCCTATTTGAGCCATCTGCCGAGTACACTGGGGACTCTGACTCTTCGAGCTTTGGGTCAATGTCTAGATATGTTTGTGGTGCAGAGATTGAGTGAAAGTGTTAGGTGTATTTATAGAAGGAAAAACTACACAATTGAACCCTAAGTTTTGGCCTAATGTGCAATATTGTCCCTAAATTTTTAATTTGTTCAATGCGGTGCCTAAATTTTTTGTACATGTTTAATTTAGTCTCTAAATTATATGAAAATGTTCATGTTATCCTTCTATTAATTCAAGTTAATGAAAATTGCTATTTGGCTTTGGTATGTTTGAATATGGACTAAAAATAACGTTATATCAAGATTATCCACATAAGATATTCTACTCAAATTAGAATATAATAATCATTTTAAGTTGTTTAACTTGTTCAACTTGGACAAATGATTTTTCATTTAATTTGTAGATACAAATTATTATATCTTGAGTTGAATATCTTATATGAATAATCCACGTGTAACATTATTTCTTCAACCATGACTCAAACTTACTAAATGGGAAGCCAAATTAGCAAATTCCATTAAATGAATAAATGGAAGGAAAACATTGGAAATTTCTGTGTATCTAGAGACCAAATTAAATAGTTACCAAAAGTTTAGGGATGATATGTATATTGGGTCAACGTCTAGAGTCCATTTGTGTAGTTGCCTCCTTATAGAAGTGAATATGAAACTAACCTATTTGATCAATTTAAGGGCAAAGGAAGTCGGTGACAGAGCATGGTCAATGTCATTGTTTACTCAATGAGTGCGTGTTGCACATGATGTCCAAAGCTAAAAGAGAGATGCTTGTCTGGTCCTTGATCTTTCTCTGGCTTCACTTAGGGTTTCTGTAACCATGGTGTACGCAGCTTGAGGATTTACTCGGTAGGTTCTTTTAAAGCTAAGCAGAACTAGATTGGTTTGAAAATTTCCCTAATTATATTTTACTTTTCTTCGTGTACCTTTCTACATTTCAATGCCTTTATTGACCTAGACTGATAAAAATAAGCAAAAGTAACGTGTGAGGAAGAGAGATGATTGTGCACGTGTGTAAGGAAGGGAGACGACTGAGAGAGAAACAATGGTAAGTGAATGATCGATATTGATCAAAAGTTTTCCGTGCCACAATAGACATTTATCTAACGAGAAACTTCCGAAACTTTATAAAATTACAAAAATTGACAACTAGATTTGCTTATGAATTTTTTTAATTCTAAACTTTAATAGTATTTTGAATTTTGATAATAGAGTAAGCCAAAACACATAATATATGACAGACTAATCAATGGTACCAATAAACCACTGGGGGTTCACCCCAGTGGCCACCCTTCCAACTTGGAAGGGGGAGGTGAGGGGTTCAAATCCCCACCTCCTTAGGGGGGATGGGGGTAGGGACGCGTCAGTTTCGAGAGTGGGTTGCGACTCCCAGGCCCTGCAAGAGGTAGGGCACAAGTCTGCGAGTGAGTGTAGAGTAGGCATAGAGTAGGACTGACCAAAAAAAAAATCAATGGTACCAATAATTAGCTCAAATGGATGCCTGTGGTGTTCCATTTCCAAGATGGTATTAATTATAGGATCGTCTTTTACTCCAACCTCTATTAATTGAAAGTTCATCTTACTAGTCTTTAATTGATGGGTTCCAATCGTTGACAACACACATATTTTGGTCAAAGTTTCCATATGATTAATACACATGATTACTTTAACCCGCTAATCGGAGAGTTCAACTTTCTCCAATGAGGGATGGGGGGCAAATGTGGCCCTATACGTCCTCCACTTTGGTTGCTTTGAAAATCTTTTCAAAAGACCGTGCATGGATATTTATTATCAAAACCTCATATACCCTAATTGATCCCCATATTTTCCTTCACTTATTGTAGTGATTAAGATAGATAGACGTGGGACAAAGGCAAGAATCATCCCGTGTGTCAAGCTGACATGGGACCCACAAATTCAAAGCCACTTCCCCTTTCACATTCCTAGAGTTTAATAAGTAACTCCACGACATGATGTAACATCATCTAGAAGCTAGTCAATATCGAAACTCGTTTCAATTTCCAAGCGTCCGTTGCACGGAATCTCTTCCCTTTCACTTCTACAGGTTGTCATACTCTCTTTTCTTTTAGATAGGCAGAATTTTATCCGGACTCATAAGGACCTTTCTAGCAAGGGAACATTGAAGAGAAGTTATTAAATAATTTACAGATCATGTCCCCTAAATTATTTATGTGTATTTCATCGTAGAGTCCATATGATCAATGGATTGAAATGGATTTCACATGCATAATTTATAGACATACAATTTAATTCTCTATTATTGTCAAGCTATTCGATTTCATTCACTTTGTTCCGTGTGACTAGGTTAGAAACAAATCTCATATGAAGGTTCACTTCACATGCTCAATCACGTGTCCTTGCTTCCCCTGATTTCTTCATGTGTTATAAAATTACAATATTTAATTAAATACACACTATCATATTGACATTTCACTAATTATATATTTAGAAAGAGTTTCTCCACCCAGCCATAGCAGTCCTCGGTCATTAGTATTCCAAAGACTGAAGAATCATTTTAAGCCTATAAAAAAAACGAAAAATGATATTTACGCACTAATAATAACTTTAGTCACAACTGAGTATCTAGAATCTTTTTATTCATAACATAAGACTTCTTTCATGGCTACATCACAACTTGAGATCCATTCGTTCTGCCGAAGATTTACTATCGAGAAAACATCTGCTCGTTTGTGGTATTCGTGTCGCTTATAAAAAAATTAGTGAACAAAATATATAGTCAAAAGAAAACATATACTTAATTTCAAAAAAGTGATTTAAAAAAAATCAGAAATAATTTTTGAAAATACGATTGAATCCTTGCAACTGAATCAAGCACCCCAGCACTCAAGCTCGCGTCCAGTCAAGGTCCCCCAACTCCAAGGCAGGCCAAGGACCTTGGCTTAGACACGAGACTCTCAAGGCTGAGCTTGGGTGCCAGTCCCAGGAACAGGTCACTTGTGTTGGAGAAATCTTCTTGAAGTGTTTTGAAGTTGACAAAACGTTTCTATCAGTCTAGTCTGAAGGCTTGCAGACTCTGTCATTTAAAGTCTGAAGACTTCCGGACAGCCAGACTCAAGACTCAAAGTCTATCCTCATTGGAGTCTCTAATCCATTGAAGAAAGGTTATCCAACTGGATGTTTCGTTAAGGATTTAACCTTATCATCTGGAGAAGATCTCGTGGGCTGTGAAAGACGTAACAGAATCCTTTGATTGATCTAGATTGATTCGATGATTCGATCATTGTCTAAATATTATTGGAAGGTTCTACTTTTTGGAAACCAAGATCCGATTGTATGGGCGAATAGGATTGATGGGCTATCAACACGTTCCTTTAATAGCTTGAACAATCTTCCTAATTGATTCCGTCCAACGGGTAGATTGGAGGAATTCATTTGGTAAGTGCCAACGGGAATGATGGCATAAAGGAATATATAAGGAAGACGGTTGTAGTTGTTCAAGGTGTGCGCGATAGAAGAATTCCAAAGTCCGAAGCTCCTTTTTATTTAGACAATTCCTTTAAGCGAATACTTGTATACAAAAGAGAGTCTATATTTGTGAGAAACCTTGAGGAGGTGTGGTAGAATATCTACCTTTGTGGAATCAAGGCAAAGTTGTGCTGTAACTTCTCTTTTGATCATAATGAAATCCAGCCGGTGGGCATCGGTGCGGAAGAGTGGACGTAGGCTTGGAATAAGCGAACCACTATAAATCCTGTGTTCAATTTTCTCTTCCTCACTCTCTCTACCTCAATCATATTTCATTTTGTTAATCAAGAGAGAATTTCCTTTCTATTGTTTGCTAAGAATCGCTTCCGTATTTCGATAAATTGATTGTGCACCTATTCACCCCCCCTCTAGGTGTTTATACTAGCTATCACAATTGGTATCAGAGCTCGTGTACTCACTTTGTTTGAAGTGTTTTACTTCAGAGTTAAAGATCCATGGCTAGTATGCTAGCACCGGGGCTGATGGAAGGGCAAAGCAATACCAGACCACCCTACTTTGATGGAAAGGATTACGACATCCGGAAAAACAAGATGAAAGCTTTCCTACGATCAAAGGATCCTCGGAATGGGACGTTGTAGAAAAGAAATTACTCCTACAGCTGCATCGGTCTCGAAAGAGGGAAAGAAACTATTGAGACCAGCGGAATGACTCAGGAAGAGATAAACAAGAGACAAGCACTCGATGCAAAAGCAATTTACTCTTTATATTGTGTTTTGTCACCAACTGAATATAATAGAATATCTTCTTGTGTTACAGCAAAAGAAGTCTGGGATAGATTGCATATCACCTATGAAGGAACAAATCGAGTGAAGATATTGTCAATGGTCTTGAGAATCAAGGACAAAAAATTTCTGATCCCATGAAGGTAAACAAGCTACTGCGTGGACTCTCCAAGGATTGGAATCACATAAAGACTTCGATAAGAGAGACGCAAAGAATTATGCCACTATCTGTCGACGAGCTGATTGGAACTCTTCAGTCTTATGAAGTGGAACGGATCAATGAAGATGAAGATCCAAAGGTAAGAAATCCATTGCATTAAAATCAAATGATAATTCGATGATACTGATTCGAAGATCATATGGACGATGAGGAGCTTGCTCTCATGATAAGAAGATTCAGAAAACTGAATAGAAAAGGAAGAAGGTTCAACTCAAAGAAACAAAGCTTTCAAAGACAGAGACCAAGTCTCATTGATAATGAGGAACCAAATAAAGATGTAGTCTGCTTTGAATGCAAGAAAAAGGGACACATCAGACCCAACTGTCCTCTTCTGAAGAAGAAGAGAGGAAAAGCTGAAAAATTTCGAAAAGCTTTCAAAGCCGAAACCTGGAGTGATACAGAGTGTGAAGAAAGTGATAATGAATATGCCAATCTATGTCTGATGGCACAATCGACTCGACTGGATCGACTGGATCGACTCGAAGTGAATTTGAGGCAAGTAATTTTAAAATTCCTATCAAAGTTTCTAAATACATTGATGAACTGTGTTTTAGTCTTAAGACTTCTCTCAAAAGAATTTCCGAACTGAAAAAGGAAAA